>CANTUQ010000167.1:2400000-3000000 GCA_947683425.1 Excoecaria cochinchinensis | reverse complement strand
AACCCCCCTACACTGTCGCGCTCGTGACAGTGAGGAAATTTCAAAGAACAATATTTTCCTTTCCAAGAAAACGCTATAAATTTGAATAACAACTACGATATACTAATTACGATAACCTGTAAAATCAAAAATAAACTATGTTAAAGTACAAAATCAACCTAAAAATAAGACAATAAATAATAAAATAAAAAGAAAAATTGTGTAAATAACATTCAACCCATTTGTAAAGAGACATACGGGACTTCCCTACCATGAAAAGTTTCCTCCAAATACACCTTACATCTTTGACCATTTGCTTTAAATAATTCATCTTTATTATTTTTAAGTTCTAAGTAACCATGGTCAAAGACTTGTGTTACTTCAAAAGGTCCACTCCACCTAGACCTCAATTTTTCAGGAAATAGTTTCAACCTAGAATTGTATAAAAGAACCTTATCCCAATCTTGAAACTTTTATATCTAATATGTGCATCATGCCATTTCTTGGATCTTTCTTTGTATATCTTTGCATTTTCGTAAGAAATAAGTCGTAACTCATCTAGCTCATTAAGTTGAAAACATCCTTTAACACTTGTATCTTTGATGTCATAATTCAAAGTCCTAATGGCCCAATATGCTCTATGCTCTAACTCAACAGGAAAATGACACGCTTTTCCATATACTAACCTATAAGGTTTCATCCCAATAGGTGCTTTAAATGCTGTGCGATATGCCCATAATGCATCATCAAGCTTATATGCCCAATCTTTCCTAGAGTTAGAGATAGTCTTTTCTAATATCCACTTAAGTTCTCTATTGGATACCTCTACTTGACCACTAGTTTGTGGATGATATGGAGTAGCTACCCTATTATGGACACCATACTTATGCAATAAAGAATCAAAAGAGCGATTAATGAAATGCTTACCTCCATCACTTATGATGGCTCTTGGCACTCCAAACCGTGAAAAGAGTTTCTTTAAAAATTGGATCACTACCTTGGAATCATTAGTTGGTGTTGCTTTGGCTTCAACCCATTTTGATACATAGTCAACACCAACCAAAATGTAGTTTTGTCCAAAAGATGTAGGAAAAGGACCCATGAAGTCTATCCCCCACACATCAAATATCTCCACTTCCAAGATATTGTTCAAAGGCATTTCATCTCTCTTCTCAATGCTACCATCTCTTTGACACCTATCACACTAAGCTACAAAAACCCGAGCATCATGAAATAGGGTAGGCCAAAAGAAACCACATTTAAGCACATGAGAGGCAGTCTTTGTACTACCATTATGACCCGAATACAAAGATGAATGGCAATGTGTTAAAATGTTCACGTACTCATCCTCACTCATACATCTACGGATAATACCATCCCCACTTATCTTAAATAAATAGGGCTCCTCCCAAAGATAATTTTTGACATTACTAAATTTTTTTTCCTTTTGTTACCATATCAAACCATTAGGTATAATCCCTGCAGCAAGAAAATTAGCATAATCTACAAACCAAGGACTATTTACTTGCTCAATAGACATTAGAGACTCATCCGAAAAGGATTCATTAATCTCATTACTATCCCCTATAGGTCCTTCATCATTTTCTAACCTCGATAAGTGATCAACCACTAAATTTTTAGATCCCTTCTTATCTCTAATTTCAAGGTCGAACTCTTGCAATAAAAGAAGCCAACGAATTAATCTAGGTTTAGCATCTTTTTTTAGCAAATAAGTACCTTAGTGTTGCATGATCCGTATAGATGATGACTTTAGATCCTAATAAATAAGACCTAAACTTGTCACATGCATAGACAACTGCTAACATTTCTTTTTTTGTAGTTGTATAATTTACTTGAGGTAGTGACAAAGTATGGCTAGCATAGTAAATCACATGTAAATATTTACCTTATCTTTGTCCTAATACACATCCAACCGCAAGGTCATTTGCATCACACATAATCTCAAAAGGTAATTCCCAATTAGGAGGAGTAATTATAGGTGAACTTACTAAAGCTTTCTTTAAGGTATCAAAAGCATGCATACATGCATCAGAAAATTCAAAAGGTACATCCTTAACCAACAAGTTAGTTAAAAGCTTAGCAATTAATGAAAAGTCCTTTATAAATCTTCTATAAAAATCAGCATGTCCCAAAAATGACCTTACACCCTTAAGTGTAGTTGGTGGAGGTAATTTCTCTATCAATTCCGTTTTAGCTCTATCTATCTCTATCCCTCTACTTGAAATTTTATGGCCGAGAACTATTCCTTCTTCAACCATGAAATGACATTTCTCCCAATTTAGTACCAAATTAGTCTCCTCACATCTAGCCAATACTTTATCTAAATTACTCAAACATAAATCAAATGAGTCCCCATACACAGAAAAATCATCCATGAACACTTCCATGATGTCTTCTATCATATCCCCAAAAATAGAAGTCATGCACCTTTGAAAAGTGGCTGGTGCATTACAAAGCCCGAAAGGCATTCTCCTATAGGCAAAAGTCCCATATGGACAAGTAAAGGTGGTCTTTTCTTGGTCACTTGGGTAAATGAATATTTGAAAATATCCCGAATAACCATCGAGAAAGCAATAATGAGAATGGCCAGCTATCCTTTCTAACATTTGGTTAATGAATGGTAAAGGAAAATAATCCTTCCTAGTGGCCGAATTTAACTTCCTATAGTTAATACACACCCTCCAACCGGTGGTGGTTCTAGTAGGAATCAAATCCCCAATCTCATTTCTAGCTACCGTCATACCGCCTTTCTTTGGTGCACAATGAATAAGACTTACCCAAGAACTATCCGAAATTGGATAGATAATCTAAGCATCTAACAACTTAATGACTTCTTTTTTCACAACCTCCTTCATATTTGGATTAAGCCTCCTTTGCCTATTAGCCTTAGGTTGACACTCATCTACCATATTAATCCTATGCATGACAACATTAGGACTAATTCCTTTCAAATTAGAAATTTGCCAACCTATACTCTTGATCCTTTTTCTAACAACTTCTAACAATGAAGACTCTTATGCACTAGTGAGTTTGTTAGAAACAATAATAGGCAAAGTATTATGGCAACCAAGAAATGCATACCTGTAGACACCGGGTCCCGAGTAGCCTTGATCAGGATTACCCAATGATGAAATTAAGTGTGCCGATCTATAGGCAAAAAGAATGAAGTTGGAAGTGACGATTTCCTTGTCGATTTGTTGTTTTAAAATTAAATAAAAATGTATTTCAAAAATATTTTTAAAGTATTTTAAAAATTATTTTGTGATGAAAAAAGTGAGTTTTTAAATTATTATATTTTATAGGAAATTTAAAAAAAAAAAAAATTTCCGCGCGAGTGTCGGGCTGCGGCAGCGCTGGGCGTGCGCCGGAGCGCCTGGCGCGCAGGCGGAGCGTGCGCGGGGCACACTCGCCCGCGCGCGGTGTTCTCGCGCGCCGCCTGTTCGTCCGTTTTGCCTTTTTTGGCCCTTTTGGCCATAAATTCTTCATTTTAAATGCTTTTTAACTCATTTTTTTTGCAAAATTTAATTCAAAAATCCTTTTATCTTCCAACCCAATAAATTTAGTGGTTTTTTGTAGTTATGGGAATTAAATTAATTTAATTTCTTAATTAAAAAATCTGAATTTTAAGGGGAATAAAAAGGGTTTTTTGGGGAGAATTGAGGGGGATTTTTTTTTTAGATAATATTTTTTCTTCTTCTTTTTTATTTCAAGAACAAATTCTCTCAATTTCTAAAGGAATTTCCAGCAATTCTTAAGGCAAAAAATAACAATTTTTGTTCTTGAGAATTTTCTTATTTTCAATTGACAATTTTTGCTTTGAGACAAATAAATAAATTATTTATTCTTGAGTAAAAATTCACTTTCAATATTTTATTTTTCTAATCATATTCTTCAAATCAAGACAAGGAATTGGATCATCTACCTTCATTTCTTCAAGATAAATTTGAGGGTAATTATTCTTGGCTCAATTTCTTAATTTCATTTTTTTGTTTCCAATTAATTAGTTAACATGTAAATTCTCTTAGTTCTATCATTTTCTTCTTATTTTCTTATTCTTTTGTTTTTATTTAATTAATTATCATGTGAATTCTTTTAGATCTATTATTTAATTGTTCATATTTCTTATTTTTATTTAATTGTTCATATTATTATTTCTTATTTCTTATTTCTTATTTAATTGTTCATGTTCATATTATTGTCATCATTTTTGTTCAAACATTATTAGTATTATCATTTAACATGTTTTAGCATAATTGGCTTATATTATTTTCATTTTATTCTTCCATATTTAATTGAATTGTTCATATTATTATTATTATTATTATTATTATTACCATGTGCTTATGTGATTGTTCATATTATTATTGTTATTATTATTATTATCATGCCTTAAATATGCCATATTGATTTTATTTCCTATTGTTCTTGCATGTTTATATGATTGTTCATCTTCTTTTATTATTATTATTGTTATTGTTATTATTATTATTATGTTTGATTGTTCATATTTTTGTTATTATTGTATTATTATTGTAATTATTACCATCATTAGTATTATTATTATTATTATCTTTATTCTTGTTTAATTTTATTATTACTATTATTATTTATTTCTTATGCATGCTGATTTTTATGATTACCTTTGCTTTTTATACATGTTGGATATTGTTGTTATTATTTTATACTTTTACACATGCTGAATTTTATGTTTGTATTTTCTATTCATGTTTTTGCATGTTGAGTTTTATAACTATTATTTTATGTTTGCTTAGGCATGTTGGCTTTTATCAATATTATTAATATGTTTTATGCATGCTGATTTTTATTATCTCTTTTGCTTTTTATGCATGATTGGATGTTATTGATGTTATTTTGTGTTTTTATGCATGCTAAATTTTATTAACACTATTTTATATTTTTTTAGCATGTTGATTTTATTAATTTGTTAAATTGCATATTTTTTATGTCATTTTAATTGGCTTGTCATACATGATACAATTTTGTTTGCATTAATTTAATTATTTTCATGTTATATGTTTAATTCATTTTTTATTACTAACTTCATTTTCATTTGTTTTATTTTCAATACTCATTTTATGTGTGAGTTTTTGCCAAGTGGGAGCCCATAAAGACTTGAAAATACCATTTGGATGTTGTTCTTTTTTGTTGTTTTTTTCATTATTTTGCTTTCATTTGGGTTTTTTTTTATATGTAATTTGTAATAAATTATTTTTATGCACGTTAATTAAGAAAATCACAAAAATATTTCTATTTAACTAAATTGGGTTTTATTTAAAATAAAATGGGAGCAATGTCCTAATTTTTTTATCCAAAATAAATTATCATTTTAAATTGGTTTTCTTTAATTATGCATGAGAGGACAAATATCCTCATTTTAATAAATTACCCGATTTATGTATGAATTGTATTTTATTTACAAATGGGGGTTGTATTCTGCCCCTAGTTTTGTTGTAATTTATTTTGCTTTCATTTATTTATCGCTTTTATTATGTGATTGGCATGCGCGTTTAATTAAACTACATGAAAATTAAATGAGAAATGGGATGAAATACTAAATTCAAAATTCAATTATAAACTTAGCCAAGGTATGAATAAATGGGAAGTCCCGAACCTGTCTTTGGTCTTTGGGCTCAACGAGGCGAGAGACCCATTTTAATGGGATTTCCAAGACACCTCTTGTGTCCCGTAAAAAGGCTTTAACCTGCACAGTCCTAGGCTTCACAAGGCGAGAGGGCCCTCCTAATGTTCTATTAGGGTGGAACCTCCAAGACCCCTCTGGCTTGCCCAAAATGGACATAGCAGCGCCATCTTAGGCTCACTGAGGCGAGACGAACTGTCCCAATATTTTATTGGGTGGAGACTCCATAAAATCTCCTTGTTGCCCAAAATAGACGCACTTGTAAATACCTTATAAGTTTCAATGAACCTCTCCTGATAGCCCTAAAGCGGGCTTTCGGGAAGCCACCGGGGTTCGGCGCGCGTCACAGTGGCGACTCCACTGGGGACAATAAGAGACTTCCCTTCGAAAGTACCTTGGTTAAAATTTATGATTGAGTTTTAATTTAGAAATTTCATCTCTTTTCAAAATTGCATTGCATCCATGCTAGAGCTTTAGATTATGCTAGTTTGGTCCCTATTTTAACCCCGGTGCATTCCCGAAGCACAACCCTACGTTCACTCTATGTGGGGGTATATCAAATGGTGACCCAATCGGTCGTTATGCTCGTGATGAGCTAGACCCGTTGGCAGGGACCATGCTTGGGTATCCCTAAAGTATCACTACCTTTGACCAAAGCTCATGTAATGGCAATAGATACTTCCACTAGGTGAAATGTACCGTAATACCGTGCTTGCTACCTGGGCCATCATATATTGAACAAAATCAGTTAAATTAAATGGTCTCCATAAAAGGCTTTCATGCCCCGATGGGCCCATCTTAATTTAATTAAGGTGTTTAAATACATAATAGCCAAACACTCATACGTGTGTACATTAAATAAGAGCTGATATGCTGCCGATTTTCCACCGTACACCATACGCGTCTAATGGGTTCCCTGTTAACCCTTGGGTAAAGCCCACATAGGAAAGAGACTATACTACCTCGTGTCTGGGGACAATAAGGTTGGAAGGATCTATATGCTTGCATGTGTTTGTCTATGCTGCATCAGCACGACCATGCATTGCATTTCAATCATGCATCATCCTAACGAGATGTATTTTTTTTCAGCCATCATAGATTCGCCCAGGTGGTTTAGGGGTCCCGACGGTCGGTTGAGAAGGGTTCCACGCTTGGGGTTACCAGAGCTAGTGCCGTATCGGAGCACAGATTCTCGTTCGGATAGTAGTGAGACTTTCTCTTCAGAATCATCAAGTATGTCTAATCCAGCCAGTGGGTCTGATGCAACCAGGGCAATGATTGCCGAGGAAGTAGGAATAAAAATGGAGGAGTTTGAGGCCAGGATGATGGCCATGATGGGCAATCTTGCCACTACCATAGCTGGGCAACAAGTTGCTGCTGATCCTATTAGGGGGCCAGATGAACAAGGGGCTGTGAGAGAGGACCCCCCTGCTGTAGTTGACCCACCTGCGGTTGAGCAAAGAGCACCAGCACCTGTTGAGCGTAAAGAAGGCTTGAGATCTAAGGTTGACCTCTGGGAAGATGAGCAAGAGGAACAGATAATAGCAAAGGGAAAGTCACCCAAGCTGGAGGAAGCAATGTGGAGAAAGATGGAGGAGAAGTTTGAGGCTATGACAAGGATGATGACGGTAGAAAGGGGAATGAACCCGGAGGATCGTGAGTTGGATGGGGATCATCTGGTCCCCCAGAACTTCAAGATGCCTGATATCCCAAAATTTGACGGTACTTCTGACCCTGCTGCACACATCAAGCAGTATTCATTGGTCATGAAGGGAACAACTTTAACAAGGAAGCAGAAGATAGAGTACTTTTGCTTGAGTCTTACAGGAGCTGCTATTGACTGGTACCATGGGCTGGACAGGAGGTCCAAAGAAGACTGGGACTTGTTGACTGAAGAGTTCCTAAAGCAATATGATTGCAGTACCCGCATGGAGGTCACAATGAAGGATTTAGAGCTTCTACAGCAGAAGGCTGGGGAGTCTTTTCATGAATATCTCACTCAGTGGAGGAACCGGGTTATGGAGATGAAGCGAAAACCCGATACACCTGATCAGATCCGGTTATTCATTCGGAATGCCAGCCCATATCTGAGAGATGGACTTAGAATGAAGGGACTGAAAGATTGGGAGTCCTTGAAGGACATTGCTATAGAGGCAGAAGGAGAATATATGGCCAGAAGGGCAAGCAGTGAGGCTTATGCCAAGAAGGGCTACAACAATCAAGGTGCAACCAAGTCAGCTAGTTTCAGCGGTGGTAACAGAATTGGGAAGACAGCTGAGGTGTCGGCAACAGGAATGAAACAGAGGTACTTCTCGAATTTGGGTAGGCCTTTGTCATGGGTACTGAAGAGGTTAATGAAGGAGGGGAAGCTACAACCCCTTCCACCTAGGCCAGCTAGGACCCAAGGAGAACCGGGGCATAAAGAGAACGAGTACTGTGCCTTTCACCAACATACGGGTCATCTGACAGACAATTGCTTTAGGTTGAGGCACCATATTCAGGATCTGATCGATAGTAAGCAGATCACCGATCCTGAAAAGAGGGAGAGCAAGAAAAAGTCTAATTTCAATGCTGTGCCGCCGCCTGTCTTCATGGTTGGGTCGAGCCTACCTGAATGGTATGTCCTTCAAGATTTATATGGCAATGAATACATCACTATCACTCGCCCTGAGGCAAGTGAAGAAGGGATTCTCGTGGCGGCGATAGACTGTTGGTCCACTAGTGAGAGTGGAGACGAAGATAAAGATGAGAAAGATGGAGAGTTTGCGGATCCATGGGATTCTGAGGAGGATGAGAGAGTTAGAGCTGTAACAAGAAGTGGGAGAGTGGTCTTAGAAATTGAGAAGCAGCAGGACTCAGTGCAAGCACCTGTGGAGAAGGAGCCGGAAGAAAATTCCATAATAAAGCAGCTGAAAAAGACCACGGCTCAGATATCTATTTGGGACCTTCTAAGGCAGTCCCCTTCTCATAGACAGAAGTTAGTCGAGGCATTGAGTGAGTCCACCGTAGCCACCACAATTTCTCCATCTGAGCTGCTAGATCTCGTCAAGGGGGGATCAGGGGAAAAACTTGTGTTTTCTGACGCAGATTTGCCAGCTGAAGGCCGCAATCACAACCGACCACTATACATCAAGGCTCAAATTAACGGCAAGCAGACCGCTTGTGTTATGGTTGATGATGGGTCATCCATAAATGTTTGCCCCCCTAGTGGCACTTCAGGCTTTTGGGCTGGACGAGAGTATGTTGAGTAAGTCTGATCTGACCATCACAACCTACGATAATTCTCGGAGACAGGCATCGGGAACATTTAGAGCTCTAGTTAGGACTGGGCCTATTGAGACAGAGGCAGAGTTTGTGGTCTTGCCTATCCCAGCAAATTTCTCGGCCCTACTGGGAAGACCGTGGTTCCATAAATTGGGAGGAGTGCCATCCACCCTACACCAAATGGTAAAGATACCTTATGAAGGGGAGGTGGTGACCATTAAACAGCAAGAGAGAACCAAGTGTCTGCCTTGGGGATCTCTAATCAGCCATTTAGTGGCTTTCACGTATCAGTGATTGGCAAGGAGCAGGGGTTTGGCAGGTAGCCCTCAGGTGATGAGCATGATGAAGAAGATGCACTTCCTCCCAGGGGCCGGATTGGATAAAAATTCGCAGGGGTTGCAATATGTCATCACAACGCAAGGCCAGAAAGATCGCAAGGGTCTGGGTTACAAAGGAGGACATGGCAGGAAAAAAGTGTCAGAGAAGATCCCCCATATTTCAGAGAGTTTTGTTCCCTCATCTTCAGTCTGTGCTTATACTGGAGAAGAAGAGCCTCAGTGGGCGGATGGAAATATCATTCCGGGGTTTGAAATTTTTAATGATGTCTTCGACTGGGATGTTGGAGTTATCAAGTCTGCAGAGAATTTCTGGGATGAGGAGATCATGACTCAGTGCAGTGTCTGGGACAAGGATGAGCCCGAGGAGATTGTCACTGATAAGCTATTAGCTACCAGGTTGAAAGGAAAGGAAAAGATGGTAGAGCCAGAGCTGAAGTTTGAAGATTTGGAGATTTCATCGGAGGTAGTTGAAAAGCCTTCGCCAAGCCAAGAAATCAAAGCCCAGTCGGCTGCAGCATCATCGTCGACAGAAGATGAAGGCAATAGTTATTTAGATACTATTTTTATGCCAGAACTTTTTAATGACAATGTTAATGTTTCTGATTACATCAATGAGAGGAATAACTTTGCTTACTTGTGTGATGTTTCTGATGATTTCATTTCTCATGATCATGATGCATTCATTTTTGACATTAACTCAACTAGCACGACTGCATTTAATCTCGGAACTTTGGAGAATCCAAAGGAAATTTTGATAGCATCAGATATAACTCCTGAGGAGAGGCTAAAATTTGAGAGAATATTAAAAAAATATGAAAAAGTCTTTGCCTGGACCTACGAGGACATGCCGGGGATTGATCGAGATGTAGCCGAACATGCCATTCCAACTTACCCAAAAAGTAAACCGGTCAAGCAAAAGCTCAGAAGACTTAGGCCAGAATGGGCTCAGAAGGTGAAAGAGGAGATCCATAAGCAGATTGAGGCTAAGTTTCTACTGGAGGTTAAATACCCGACGTGGCTGGCTAATGTGGTTCCTGTGGCTAAAAAGGATGGAAAAGTTCGAGTATGTGTGGACTATCGGGACTTGAACAAAGCCTGCCCGAAAGATGATTTTCCTCTGCCTCATATTGATGTGCTGGTAGATAGTACCGCTGCTTGCATAATGTACAGCTTCGTAGATGGGTACGAAGGGTACAATCAAATCCTTAACAAGATAGTAGATCGGATTAAGACAGCCTTCATCACCGAATGGGGTACATTTGCTTACCGGGTTATGCCTTTCGGACTAAAGAATACAGGAGCTACCTATCAGAGGATGGCCACCAGAGTTCTCAATGATTTGATCCACAAGGAAGTGGAGGTGTATGTTGACGACATGATGATCAAGTCAGCTACCAGAGAAGGTCACTTCGAGGCCTTGGAAAAGTTCTTTCAAAGGATTAATAAGTATGATCTGCGCCTCAATCCCAAGAAGTGCATTTTTGGAGTTACCTCGGGTAAGCTGTTAGGCCATGTGGTAAGCCAGAGAGGAATTGAAGTAGATCCCGACAAGGTTAGGGCCATCAGAGAGATGCCAGTGCCTCAGAAAGAGAAAGAGGTTAGAAGTTTCCTGGGAAAGCTTCAGTACATCAACCGGTTTATTGCCAAGTTGGCTTCAGTATGTGAGCCCATCTTCACGCTTCTTAGGAAGAATCAGCCGGTGGTGTGGAATAATGATTGTCAATTGGCTTTTGATACTATTAAGGATTATCTCCTGAATCCTCCAGTTTTAAGACCACCACGGCATGCCGAGCCACTAATCTTGTATCTGGCGATAGAAGACAATTCAGTGGGTGCCATGATGGCCCAGGAGGATGATTTTGGGGTAGAGTTTACTGTCTACTATCTTAGCAAGAAATTCATGACATATGAAGCCAAATACGTGGAAGTGGAAAAGATTTGCTTAGCAGTTATTTGGGCTTCTAAAAAGTTGCGGCACTACTTTCATTCCTTCAGTGTGCAAGTGGTTGCCAAGCATAACCCACTTAGGTACCTTCAGGAAGCAACCTCTCTGTTAAGAAAGATGGGAAAGTGGTTACTACTATTGCAGGAGTTCGATATCGAATACATAACCAGGAAAACCATTAAAGGAAGAGCTGTAGCTGAGTTCTTGGCTGAGCATCCTATTGAGGGAGACCAATTCGAATACAATTTCCCAGATGAAGATGTCATGGCTATAGCAGTACAAGGGTGGCAATTGTTCTTTGATGGGGCAGTTAACAGTAAAGGGGCAGGAGCAGGGATCATTCTTACGACCCCGGATGGTGAAAAGCTACCATTAGCCAAGAAGTTGAGGTACAAGGCAACCAATAATGAAGCGGAATATGAAGCTTGCATCTTTGGATTGGAAGCATTGCTGGCTGTGGGGGCAAAGACCGCAGAAGTCTTTGGAGATTCTTCATTAGTGATCCATCAGATCAGAGGGGAATGGTCAGTTAAGGAAGAGAGGTTGTTACCTTACGTGAAGCACTTAAGAATGTTGAGTAGCCAGTTCGAGACTTGCACTTTTCACTTCACCCCCAGGGATGAAAATCAATTGGCCGATGCTCTCGCGACATTGGTGTCCATGTGGGATAATCCAACAGGGGTTACTATGAAACCTGTGCTAATCTCTAGTTCGGAAAAGCCTTATTTTGAAGCTGAGCAGGTAATGGATGTTGGGGCCACCGATGGAAACCCTTGGTACTACGACATTCAGAATTATTTGGAACGGTTAGTTTTTCCAGAAGAAGCCACCGAGAAAGACCAAAGGATGATTCGAAAGTTGTCCACTCAGTTCATCAGTGTAAATGGCACTTTGTATAAGAGACAAGTCGATGATATCCAGTTAAGATGTTTGGCGGAGAAAGAAGCTGAAAAGGTTATGGAAGAGGTTCATGCCGGAGTCTGTGGAGCTCACATGAATGGCTTAGCCTTAGCGAAGAAGATCATGCGCCAAGGATTCTATTGGCTCACAATGGATACGGATTGTTCAAAATATGTGAAGCAATGCCAGTTATGCCAGCAATACGCGAATTTAAGGCATGTCCCGATTTCAGAGCTACATAATTTGACATCTCCATGGCCATTTGCAGCTTGGCGAATAGATATCATAGGCGAGATACGTCCTACAGCGTCTAATGGGCATATATTCATCATAGTTGCCATTGATTATTTCACTAAGTGGGTCGAAGCTGAATCTTTCAAGAAGATTGATGCTAGGGATATGGCTAAGTTCATCGAGCGGAATTTGATATGCAGATATGGCCTCCCACACCATATTGTATCTGCTAATGGGGTACAATTCTTAGCAAAAACTAAACAGATGCTTCAGAAGTATGGGATCCAGTATCATAAGTCTTCTCCTTACCGTCCTCAAGCTAACGGTGCGGTTGAAGCGGCAAACAAGAATGTGAAAAGAATATTGGCCAAGATGGTTCAGAGCTATAAAGATTGGGCGGAAAAGCTGCCTTTTACACTCTGGGGTTATAGAAGCACAGTCAGACCTCTACGGGGGCAACATCGTTCTCCCTGGTATACGGAACCGAAGCAGTTCTGCCGATTGAAATTGAGCTGAAATCCTTAAGGGTAGTCATGGAAATCGAGATTCCAAAGACAGAATGGGCACAACAGCGATTGTTGCAGTTGAATCTATTGGATGAAGATAGGTTGAGAGCCTATTATCACAATCAGGTTTATCAGAAGAGACTAGCTCGGTCCTTTGGCAAGAAGGTACGAAAGCACCCGTTAAAAGAAGGGGATTTAGTCTTTAAGATGATGAGGCCGGGAGTGCCAGACATACAAGGAAAATTCAGGCCAACCTGGGAAGGCCCGTTCATTTTGAAAAAGTTGCTAACAAAGGGAGCAGCAATCTTGGCAGACAGCGATGGGAATGAGTTTAAAGACCCGGTCAATGTCGATAAACTAAAAAGGTTCCATGGCTAAAGACCAAAAAATGAAAAGAAGAGAATAAATGCCCCGCAGGTCGAAAACCGAAAAAAGGCGGCCTTACTAAAATTGGGCGCCCTGTCAGGGTGAAAACCAAAAAAAGGCATCCTGGGCAAAAATTAAGGGCCAAGAGAGAATGTTCAATCAAGAAAACCCGAGAGGGCCGATTGATAATAGGAGTTTGATGCTTACAAGATCTATTCCGAGATTAGGTGTAGTCTTGTGCTTTTGAATTCTTGTTAAATAAGGATCATGTATGATGAAATCATATAGAAATGTACTCAATTTTGCAATGAATAAAAGAATACAGTTTACATTATTCTTTTAGTTCTGCCTTAAAAAGAAATATATCACTTATTCATCTAATGATTATTGTCTAATCATTCTGTCGGAAGGTGCCTAAGCAGATATGTGCTATTCACTCTTAGCGGTGGTTCTGATAATAGCTTTCTCTTGCAGCTCAAAAAAAAATAAATAATAAAAAATAATAAAAAAATAAAAATAAAAAAAATAAAAAAGAAGAAGGCCGTTAGAGATGAAAACCGTAACTGGCTCTCTAAGCAAAAGTTAGGCCAAAGGGCAGGGTGAAAACCTGGAGACAGGCAGTCTGCCCTACAAAAAAAAATGATGAAAAAAATAAAAAGCCGCTGGTTTGGGTTGGGTCCATGCCAGGCAAAAAAAAATTAGGCAAAGGGTTATGTGAAAATCCCTAAAGGGACGCATTTTCCATGAAAAAACGCTAATGTGAAAATCCACAAGGGACGCACTACCTTTAAAACAATGCCTGGAGTAATAAGGCGGTATACTTCGGATGATCTTCTTTTCAGCTAGATAAGGCATAATTCAGGACATGAGTCAGAATCCTGGGCATATGATCATCGACCAGGGGGCAAAGATGCGTTGGATGTCTCTTTCAAAAAACTTATTGGGGACGGAATCCCTAAGGTCAAGATGACAATCCTATTGATTCGGGGGGCATGGTGGAGCAACCAAGCTATATCCTCAGCACACCCTGGGCCACCTAGGGCATGGTCTATACATTCTTGCAAGCATTCACATCTCATATCATGCACACACATTTTCTTGTATGTATTTTTGTGCACATAATTTTGCAGGAAATATCTAAAAGAAGACAGTCACCATTCGAAGATGGAATCCTGCACTTTTAGTAGTCTTGTCAGTGACTCGGTGCAGTGCATTTTTGGTAGTCTGTAGCAGACTTGGTGCAGCTCAGAAGAGCAAGTTTCGCGTTTCGTAGTCTTGTCAGTGTCTCGACGCATCATAATCAGAAGAAGGAACAGTGCACTTTTGGTAGCTTTGGTAGTGGCTCGGTGTAGTTCTTTCGTGCACTTTTGGTAGTCTTGGTAGTGACTCGGTGCATCTCTCTTGTGTGCTTTTAGTAGCCTTGTCAGTGGCTCGGCGCATCGCTATCTACAGATAGCACCTGTACGTTTAGTAGTCTTGTCAGTGACTCCGTGCAGCGCACTTTTAGTAGCCTTGTCAGCGGCTCGGTGCGATTTATCTTTCGCGTTTTGTAGTATTGGTAGCGACTCGGCACATCACCGTCTTAGGATGGTTCCTTGGCACTTTGTAGTTTTGTCAGCGACTCAGTGCAACTCAAGAGGATGAATCACAGCACTGTTCCCGAGGGAGCAGCCTCAGGTACGTACTTCTTTCCTTTTCCTGAATTTTGGCTCACCTAGGCACCCACACACTAGCTTACCCAAAATTGGGGGCAGCTGTAGACACCGGGTCCCGAGTAGCCTTGATCAGGATTATCCAATGATGAAATTAAGTGTGCCGATCTATAGGCAAAAAGAATGGAGTTGGAAGTGACGATTTCCTTGTCGATTTGTTGTTTTAAAATTAAATAAAAATGTATTTCAAAAATATTTTTAAAGTATTTTAAAAATTATTTTGTGATGAAAAAAGTGAGTTTTTAAATTAATATATTTTATAGGAAATTTAAAAAAAAAAATTCCGCGCAAGTGTCGGGCTGCGGCAGCGCTGTGCGCACGCCGCAGCGCCTGGCGCGCTCGCCCACGCGCCGCTTGTTCGTCCGTTTTGCCTTTTTTGGCCTTTTTGGCCATAAATTCTTCATTTTAAATGCTTTTTAATTCATTTTTTTTGCAAAATTTAATTCAAAAATCCTTTTATCTTCCAACCCAATAAATTCAGTGGTTTTTTGTAGTTATGGGAATTAAATTAATTTAATTTCTTAATTAAAAAATCTGAATTTTTAGGGGAATAAAAAGGGTTTTTTGGGGAGAATTGAGGGGGATTTTTTTTTTAGATAATATTTTTTCTTCTTCTTTTTTCTTTCAAGAACAAATTCTCTCAATTTCTAAAGGAATTTCCAGCAATTTTTAAGGCAAAAAATAACAATTTTTGTTCTTGAGAATTTTTTTATTTTCAATTGACAATTTTTGCTTTGAGACAAATAAATAAATTATTTGTTCTTGAGTAAAAATTCACTTTCAATATTTTATTTTTCTAATCATATTCTTCAAATCAAGATAAGAAATTGGATCATCTACCTTCATTTCTTCAAGATAAATTTGAGAGTAATTATTCTTGGCTCAATTTCTTAATTTTATTTTTAATTTTATTTTTTTGTTTCAAATTAATTAGTTAACATGTAAATTCTCTTAGTTCTATCATTTTCTTCTTATTTTCTTATTCTTTTGTTTTTATTTAATTAATTATCATGTGAATTCTTTTAGATCTATTATTTAATTGTTCATATTTCTTATTTTTATTTAATTGTTCATATTATTATTTCTTATTTCTTATTTCTTATTTAATTGTTCATGTTCATATCATTGTCATCATTTTTGTTCAAACATTATTAGTATTATCATTTAACATGTTTTAGCATAATTGGCTTATATTATTTTCATTTTATTCTTCCATATTTAATTGAATTGTTCATATATATTATTATTATTATTATTATTATTATTATTATTATTATTATTATTATTATTATTATTATTATTATTATTACCATGTGCTTATGTGATTGTTCATATTAATATTGTTATTATTATTATTATCATGCCTTAAATATGCCATATTGATTTTATTTCCTATTGTCTTGCATGTTTATATGATTGTTCATCTTCTTTTATTATTATTATTGTTATTGTTATTATTATTATTATTATTATGTTTGATTGTTCATATTTTTGTTATTATTGTATTATTATTGTAATTATTACCATCATTAGTATTATTATTATTATATTTATTCTTGTTTAATTTTATTATTACTATTATTATTTATTTCTTATGCATGCTGATTTTTATGATTACCTTTGCTTTTTATACATGTTGGATATTGTTGTTATTATTTTATACTTTTACACATGCTGAATTTTATGTTTGTATTTTCTATTCATGTTTTTGCATGTTGAGTTTTATAACTATTATTTTATGTTTGCTTAGGCATGTTGGCTTTTATCAATATTATTAATATGTTTTATGCACGCTGATTTTTATTATCTCTTTTGCTTTTTATGCATGATTGGATGTTATTGATGCTATTTTGTGTTTTTATGCATGCTAAATTTTATTAACACAATTTTATGTTTTTTTAGCATGTTGATTTTATTAATTTGTTAAATTGCATATTTTTTTATGTCATTTTAATTGGCTTGTCATACATGATACAATTTTGTTTGCATTAATTTAATTATTTTCATGTTATATGTTTAATTCATTTTTTATTACTAACTTCATTTTCATTTGTTTTATTTTCAATACTCATTTTATGTGTGAGTTTTTGCCAAGTGGGAGCCCATAAAGACTTGAAGATACCATTTGGATGTTGTTCTTTTTTGTTGTTTTTTTCATTATTTTGCTTTCATTTGGGTTTTTTTTATATGTAATTTGTAATAAATTATTTTTATGCACGTTAATTAAGAAAATCACAAAAATATTTCTATTTAACTAAATTGGGTTTTATTTAAAATAAAATGGGACCAATGTCCTAATTTTTTTATCCAAAATAAATTATCATTTTAAAATGGTTTTCTTTAATTATGCATGAGAGGACTAATGTCCTCATTTTAATAAATTACCCGATTTATGTATGAATTGTATTTTATTTACAAATGAGGGTTGTATTCTGCCCCTAGTTTTGTTGTAATTTATTTTGCTTTCATTTATTTATCGCTTTTATTATGTGATTGACATGCGCGTTTAATTAAACTGCATGAAAATTGAATGAGAAATGGGATGAAATACTAAATTCAAAATTCAATTATAAACTTAGCCAAGGTATGAATAAATGGTAAGCCTCGAACCTGTCTTTGGTCTTTGGGCTCAACGAGGCGAGAGACCCATTTTAATGGGATCTCCAAGACACCTCTTGTGTCCCATAAAAAGGCTTTAACCTGCACAGTCCTAGGCTCCACGAGGCGAGAGGGCCCTCCTAATGTTCTATTAGGATGGAACCTCCAAGACCCCTCTGGCTTGACCAAAATGGACATAGCAGCGCCGTCTTAGGCTCACTGAGACGAGACGAACTGTCCCAATGTTTTATTGGGTGGCGACTCCATGAAATCTCCTTGTTGCCCAAAATAGACGCACTTGTAAATACCTTACAAGTTTCAATGAACCTCTCCTGATAGCCCTAAAGCGGGCTTTCGGGAAGCCACCGGGGTTCGGCGCGCGTCACAATACCTTAAACGACTTGGTAGCTCTTTCAATTCTACATTAGGTGGACTTACAATTGGAGGTGGCAATGGTGCTTCATTTCTATATAGAAGTTTTTGCTTTAAGCTCTCTTGCTCCATCTCTTCATGAACTTCTTCTTCCAAATAAACCTCCTCTTGACCTGCATTGTCTAATACTTCCAAAACACAAGCATCAATGACATCTATTTTCATGCACACATTTTC
This sequence comes from Excoecaria cochinchinensis, assembly GCA_947683425.1. Taxonomy (NCBI): domain Eukaryota; kingdom Viridiplantae; phylum Streptophyta; class Magnoliopsida; order Malpighiales; family Euphorbiaceae; genus Excoecaria; species Excoecaria cochinchinensis. Next base: position 2,981,869 of record CANTUQ010000167.1, on the reverse strand, counting down.
ATCCATGGGGTATTTTAGTGCCTTATCCATATGATATTCCACACTATCTTCCCCCACTCTTAAAATCAAGGTGCCCTTATAGATATCAACTAAAGCCCTACCAGTCCTCATGAAAGGTCTTCCTAACATCAATGGACATTTCACATCATATCCAAAGTCTAAGATGACAAAGTCAGCTGGTAAAATAAACTTATCAACTTTCACAAGCACATCTTCCACTATGCCATATGGTTTCTTAATAGATCGATCAGCCAATTGCAAAACCATAGAAGTATGTTTAACATAATCCAACCCTAATTTCTTAAAGATAGTCAAAGGCATAAGATTTATACTTGCCCCCAAATCACATAAACACTTAGGAAAATCAACATCCCCTAAAGTGCAAGGAATAGTAAAACTACCATTATCCTTAAGCTTAGTAGGCAAATTATTAGAAATTATAGAACTGCATACTTCAGTCAACTCTATAGTGGATATATCCTCCCAACTTCTTTTCTTAGAAATTAAATCTTTAAGAAATTTTGCATAGTTAGGAATTTGTGTAATGGCCTCAATAAAATTTAAATTTATGTATAAATGCTTCAATTTATCAATAAAAGATTGGAATTGCTTATCTTGGTGTTGCTGCTTTAGATGTTGAGGAAACGGTGGGCAAGGTTGAAACACCTTTGAAGAATTGGCCTTGGAAGCCCTTTCTGTCGCGCCCACGACAGGTGTCGCACCCGCGACAGGTGTCGCACTCGCGATAGAAGACTCTCCTCTTACTGGCACGCTCGCGAAGGGTACCGCGCCCGCGATATTAGCAGGTCTCTCCTCTATTGCGATCACGACAGAAGAGTCATTCTTCTGCTCTTTTTCCTGCACATCTTCATTCTTGTTAGAAGAAACAAATTCATTGGTATAGGTTTTACCTGACCTTAATTTAATGGCTTTAAGAAGTTCCCTTGGCTTCTCCTCCATATTACTTGGTAGAGTTCCTTGTAATCGTGAAGGTAAAGCCTTAGCTATTTGTCCTATTTGCACCTCTAAGTTATGGATGGATGAGGCTTGATTTTTAGTGATTTGATCAAACTTTGTTTCCAGCCTCTTTTGGTTCTATTCTTGTGAGTTAAACTACAAATTAATCCCCTCTAAGAACCTATCCATTTTAACCTCTAAGGCTCCAAACCTATCTTGAGGTGGTTGAAATCCTACACCTCTATTTTGGTTACTACTAGTCCCCCATGAAAAATTAGGATGGCTTCTTCAACCAGGGTTATATGTATTTAAGTATGGGTTACCACGCCCTTGCCCTTGGATAAAGCTAACTTGTTCCTCCGTACTACCCATTCCCAAATTACATACCTCACTTGTATGACCTTGTTGGCCACAAATGGTGAATGCATTTTGTGAATTTCTCCCCATTCCTAGGCTATTAATCTTATGTGTTAATGCCTCTACTATGGCTTGTAAGGCTATAGCAGAATCTATTGCATGTACTCCCCTAGCATTAGAATTAGATTCCCTTACTCTTTCGGTGGGCCACATACAATTGTTCATACCTATCTCTTCTAACAATTCAAAGGCAGCTTCTATTGTTTTCCTTATAAGAGAGCCACCAGCTGCAGCATCTATGGTACCCCTAGTTGTAGGGTTCACTCCATTGTAGAAAGTTTGCATGAGCAACTCCCTTGGAAGGTTATGGTGAGGACACATTCTCTGTAATTCTTTAAACCTCTCCCAAGTTTCATATAAAGATTCATTGTCATTTTGCACAAAAGTTGTGATATCTTTTATAATTCTGGCAGTTTTGGCTAGAGGAAAATGTTTGGATAAAAATGCTTGGGCCAATTGGTCCCAAGTGGTAATAGATCCCCTTGTAAGTGAATTCAACCAAGCCTTGGCTTTATCCTTCAAAGTGAAAGGAAAAAGCCTAAGCTTAATTGCATCAGCCAAAACTCCATTTATTTTAAAAGTATCATAAATCTCCAAGAAATTTGCCAAATGAGCATTAGGATCCTCATTTGCCAAACCACAAAATTGAATGCAATTTTGAATCATTTGCAAAAGAGAAGATTTAATCTCAAATTAGTTAGCGTTTGCCGTAGGTCTTACCACCCCTTGTTGAGCACCACTTAATGCAGGTGTGGCAAAGTCCATTAACCTTGGTGGATTTTCGTCCGCCATGATAGATATCTTATTTTTATTCTTCTTTTTATTGGATTTTCGGTTACTTGATAAAAATCTCTCTATTTCAGGATTCAAATGTTCAATCTCTTCTTGAGAACTCCTTGTACTAAGCATGAATTATCAAATCCTGTAAAAACAAAATAAAAACAACAAAGTTAAACTAAATAAATAAACAAACAAAATGAAATAAATATTGTAATCCAAAATCATAAATCAAGATTCATAATGGCAAAAATCAATCATTCATTCCCCGGCAATGGTGCCAAAAACTTGTTAGCATATTTCTACGTGATAATTCCGCAAGTATATGGTGTACCAATTATAGTACAAAAGATGTCGATCCCACGAGGAATGTGATAATCATTACACACTATTACTACTCAATTTTAATCTTGTTTACAATGATCATTAACATGTGAATGAAAGTGGAAAAACTATGTTCAAAACTATCTAACCTAATTATTGATTATCGGAGAAGACAAACGATTAATGATGGTAAAGTAACAACAAATAGAACTTGAATTGATTATTCTTGATTAATATTGTATTCTTTATCATGCAAGCCAAGTTGAATAAGATTCTAATTTACTCTCTCAATATAAATTAGAGTGCCTAAAACATGCATTTATAACTCTAACTCACAATTCTCATTAATGAATTAGAGTGTTATAAATGCAAATTTCAGGAATAATAAGCAACCTATAACAACCATCTAACATTATGATTTCACTAATAATACTTCAATGATGAACTTCTATTAGATTTAAGTAGGAATTTATTTTTCAACTAAACTCTTACTTATAATGATCATGCATAAAATTCTAATAGGAAATTCTACAAACAAGAATACCAAATTGATGTGAATAATAAAACATAATATAAAAGATTCAAATTCATAATTTGCATCATTCAAAAGTTACAAAGAAGAAGTAAAAGATGAGAAATGAAGAAGGAGATTTCTCAACCCTTTTCCCTTTCACAAAGTATGCTCTTCTTCCTTGTAAGAAATCTTCTCTTCAAAACATAAAATCTTAACTTAAGAACTTTAACTAAGAAAAATGTTCTCTCTAAACTTACACAAAATCTTAATTAAAAATTCAACATCCTTAATTTACAGTTGAAACTAATATTTATAATGTTCTAAAGATGTGTTCTTTCAAGTGTCTCTTCAAAGGGTTGCAAGACTTGGTGGAAAGACATGATTTTTCAAGGCAACTCTTGAAGTAAACTGCCCAACGTTCCTCTCTGTCGCGCTAGCGACAGAGCACGACTGCTTCTTCGCTCCAACTTCCTTGCGCTGGCTCTTCTCCGCGTCACGTCGTGACCTCGCGACGGGCTTTTCGCTCGCGACGGTGACATCTTCCTCTTTTCTTCTCTTCCTTCTTTGGCGCTTCCTGTCGCGCTCGCGACAGATCCTTCTCTTCTCTTTCTTATTTTTGCTCCTTTCTCCTGTTTTCTCCATTTTCTTCTACACACACAAAACTTAAACAAAAACATAAAACTTACCTAATTCTAACTATTTCAACCACAAAACATAAATTAAATATGAGCTATTTAGGCTCATATCACACTTTTCGCCTAATTTACTCCATTTTTTAATTATTAAGTGTAAAATTACCATTTTATCCCTAAACTTTCTAATTCTTCTAAATTAGTCCCATTTTTACTTGTTTTCTTATTTATCACTATTTTAATCAATTTAATTTCATATTTACCATAATGCTCCCAAACTTTAATCAAATTACAATATTATCTTTCTTCTTACTTTTATTTACAATTATGCCATTAATTAACTAAATTTTCACATCTAATCACTTCTTAACTTATATCTTATTAATTAATCTACTACCCAATAATTTTATGGTAAATTACATTTTAATTCTTAAACTTTTTATCTTCTTTCAATTTAATCTTCTCTTTACACTTTTTCACCATATATTACAATAAATCTCTTTTTAATCAATTTCTTTAAATTTGCCCCTAGTGTCATCCAGTAGTTATCACTATATTGGATATGCGGGACTGGGCTCTATAACCCTAACCTATCGAAATGGCCACTTAGGGGCCAGATTGTGCTTTGGTAATGTCAGAGTGACCACTAGGGGGTCAAATTATACTCCAACGACACTACATTTACACTTTATACTACACTAATACTGATAAATAGACCGTCATTAGTCTACAATTACAAGTTGCCATGACTTATTACTACAGCATACACTGATATCTGTATGGCTAGCTATCTATATATTGAACTAGATTTACTACCAGATCACTAAGGGCAATATATAATTATCATTCAACACATTTTTCACTTACAATACAATATAGAATAAATCCACAATATCAATCAGTACAATACAGGTTCACTTCATTTTCATTCTTTTTCCATCAATTCCATTTCAATTCACTCAATACTGAATATAAACTTCATTCATACCATAAGTTCACTTAAATGTACACATATTCTATCATTTTCATGGTAAACATAATATAATATCACACTTTGATATATACAATTATACTCCATTGATTTCAAATAAACTCACATACACATATTTATCATTCTTTATTCATTTTATGCCATTATTCTTAATAAATAATCAAATTACACATCATTTAAAACATGATCACCATTTGGCCAAGTTAACTTTCATTCACTATAATTTATTCTTTTCACATTAATCACTCATTTAGCTATGTTATATGATAAATTACTTAGATATATTTAATTTTAGTATCTTATCACAAAACATACACTACAAAAAATTAAGTATTTAGTGACGGAGGATTTAATCATAAATCTGAAAAATTTAGTCGCTAATTACCTATAGCGACATGATGACTGAATGTCGCAATTTTCGCCATCATAGGCAATTTAGCGACTAAATTAAAAATAGTCTCTAATTTTAGCGACTACATTTAGTCGCTAATATTAAATATTTAGTAGCTAATAAACCCCTAAACTTGGTCGCCAGATATGTCATTATTTAATTTGTGGCGGACATTTTAGTCGCTAAAAATTACGATAAATAGTCACATGAATTAAGTTGTGGCTAAAAATTAGCGACTAATTGATTTTCTGTCGCTATTTGGTCAAAATGATATTTTTATTTTTAGCGACAAAAATTTTAGTCGCTAATCCGTTGCTAAATTTATGATTTTTTTATTTATTATTTTATTTTCATATCATTAAACAATAGAATAATTTATTATGCACACTACATTTAAAAATGGACATTCATATGAATATAAATGTAAATTATAATCAAATTTATAAACATATAATATAAACTATATATAATTAATATTATTACATAGTGTATATATTATTAAAATTACTCAAAAATTGTTATAAAGTTATCATCTCACATAATATCTTCCTAAATATTAAACTGTACTAATAATAAGATCATACAGAATAAAATTAGCAAAGTCATTTTGAGGTAGAACCGGAATGACCAAAAGGAGAATCATCATGCGGTTGAAGATCTTGTGCACCTGAAGGGCCAACATCATCATCTTGGCAAGTGATGCTGTAGTGGTATTAGGCTGATGGGCTAATGGTTGAGTGGCCAAGTGAGGAAGTAATGAATGAATAGTCCATGCGATAATCTCCTCGACATCTTCCTTTGTCAAGCAGGTACCACTAGAATGAGAGGCAGTGCTTGTACCAACAACACATGATGGTCTTAATGGATAAACACCAGGAGGCACATATGAGCCAAGTCCATATATTATTTTTCTTTTATTGTATCGTGCAGCCTCAATAAATAACTTTGACTCATCGACGGGAGACACATCTTGCGATCTCTCATATTGGAGTTGCTCATACCTCTCCTATAAAATGACAATATATAATACACATAAATATAAGAACAACACATATTTTACAACCATTTACCATTTAAATAACTGAAAATATTATGAACTGATGAAGTATATGTTACTTACATGCAACTCCCTGCTACGATCCACCACATAAGTCTTCCCATCATGATTTACGGTATGTGTGTATAGATAGGCCTCGAAAATTGTAGGTGGTCGTCCAAACTCCTTCTCCTATATCATGTGTAGTAGAAGGTAGTTATTAAAAAAATAAAATGAGTAAAAAAGATAATTTTTTCCTTGTATTATTAAAACATGCACTTGCATTATTTTCCTTTTTTTATCCCTTTTTTTTGTAATATATAAAATGAAAATTTTTAAAAAATCAATGAAAATTTCGGTAGAATCTCCCCATATTATTGCTATTTTCCTGTAAAGAAAAAATCATTTTGCACTTCTAAAAATCACAAATGTACTCCAATCTCCTCAACAAACTCCAACACAATTTTCCCATCGTCCTCTATATATATCAATTAATATATTATCAAGCAATTTGCATGTCTATCAAATTCAATAGTTGATTAGTTCTATATAATTATAAAAACTGCATGTGAGGTATATATAATCCAAACTCAAACGAAAAACAGTTTTAAAATACTAAAATGAACATATCCCTTGGCCAAACATTATTAAAATTAGCAGTCACTAATATAAAAGAAGAATTTGTCTTATAATTAAAGTACTTACCAATCGCGAGATATAGCAATAGAAATTATACCACTGGTATATGATCCAGGAGCTTTATTTTCAAATCCTCCATAACGATTGATCTTTTTCTGAGTAGAAACTTGAATGCATGGAAGAAAATTAAAAATCTGATTTCACCTAATCCATGCAGATTTTGGAAAGTCTTTAGGCTTTTGATTGGCCACCTTTATATGATACACATAATCTTTATACCTCTGTGCAGCCTTTATTTCCCAACCTGTCCTAACAAGACCATTAACTTCAGCATCCTAATGGCACCTTTTCTGCATTTATATTACAAGTAGTTTATTAGTAATTATAATAATGCATTAAACCAATATAATTTGAATACTAAAATTTGTAGAATTCTCCCCAATAAAACTCCTTTATTTCTCTAGAAACCTCCTTTTAACTAACTCCATTAATGTCTGTCCGCTAATGAAAACTGCTGGTTATAATCCTAGAGCATTGAGAGGAAAGTTCCAACCTGCAAAATATATGGTATAAAAGCTAAGGGGTTAAACATATTTTTATAACTTATTCATAATTTATATGGATGAATACTCACATGCCCCTTTGGTTCACTGTCATGCACAATCTACTAATATTTTTGCTACTAACTTCACATGTAGTCGATGTACTGTTGTTGGCTGTGTGTGGAGTAGGAGTTAATGCAGATGGTGTAAATGTCACAGGAGGCGATGGTGCATTCGCGAGGGTAGGGTCTCCGAGGATATCTGGTATATCTCTAAAAGGTGGACTTATTGAATATACTCCAGATCGTCCTCCCTGACATCCTCGACCAGTAATTTCTCATCCTCTACCACGACTTATACCTACACAATGGTAAATTATACATGTATGTGTTTAACATATATAACTTATAATTTCATAAGTGCATTTTATATAACATCAATCTTTTTTTCCAAACCTTACATTTAATAAAAAAAAAAGTTTAACAAGTTAATACATGATTCTTTAAAAATTACACGTAATCAATTAGTCACTATCTGATGAATTTTAAAATTCCTCTTCGTTGTCCTCATTGTTATCATAATCAAAAAATTCTTCTTCTTCCTCGTCCACCTCAAGTTATTGAACAACTTCATCACTGTTATCAAGTTCATTAACCACTCTGAAAGGGTCACGCAAGTCAATATCATCTTCATTACTAGCATCCATTGTTATATCATGCATAGTAACTTCATCAACTTGGAATGCATTAGAATATGTAGTAGCAGTGTCATCTCTAACATCTGATATCACAATAAAGTCCCTTAATTTTATCAAAAACACAGCTAATTAGTTAGCTCTATCTAATCTTAAAGTAGGATATCTTGTATAATACACTTGAGTTGCTTGCATTGCTAGGATAAATGGTTCATATTTGTTGAAATGACGATGCTGGTTTACATTAACCATTATATATTGGCTATATATCTTAAGACCAATGTCTATAGTGGGATCAAACCAATGACACTTGAATAATACTGTTCGCTTTATTGGTAATGATGGGTACTCTAACTCTATGATCTCTTCAATCCATCCATAGCAATCACCAACATTATCACCCGAGTTGGACCCTTTTACACATACTCCACTGTTCATTTAACGTCTCCTAAAACCATGACTTTTTGTGTGAAATTTGTATCCATTGACAAAGTAGATCGAGTAACACTTCACTCTTCATAATGGTTTTTGTGATAAACTACAGAAGTATTCATTGTCAATGCCATTATAACGGACCTAATTTTTAATAAAATAAATAGAAGTTATCATCAATCTAATCTTAAATGATGTTTATGTGTAATACATGGAAATTATTATGGCCTTACATATAATTCGAACCAGTCTGCAAAGTAGTCATCAATATTTGCATCAATTTGACTTGGTGTAAGATTAGGATGCTTCTCGCGTAAGTTCTAGCAATATATACTTCATTACAATGAATAAAAAAAATAATCATTTTGGAGAAATCCTTGTACATATCGCAACTTAATCAAATATATAAGTATTCTATACCTCAAGAATGGAGAAGCCTCCTCGCAACTTAGTAGAATATAAGTATGAGCTGCCTGATACTCCTCTGATGTTAATGCTCTATCACGAAGTTTTGAGCATGTTCGGCATGGGTAAGTAAAAATTGTTAAATTTCACTTAATATTTTCCCGACAGTCTCCATCATCATTATGAGGTGGACATCATTGTTTAATACTGACATGAGGTTCAAAGTAATGCGAGAAAAAATTAGATGATTCTGAGAGTAAGTATGCATTGCAAATAGATGCCCCAATTATTGATTTATTACCAATCTTTTTTTTAGTGTTCGAAGGAACCTGCATATGGAGGATATAGATAATTAATTTAAACATAACTTTGTACACAAAGTTTTACAAACATAATGTTTAGATTTATTAATATTTACCTCTCAAATGGATACATCCATCGATATTGTACAGGACCAGCAACCCTTGCTTTATATGGTAAGTATATCATTATCTGCTCCATTGAGTCAAAGAAAGATGGAGAAAATATTTTTTCGAGCTTACAAATGATTTGTGGGATGTTTGATTCCAATGCCTCGATGTCTTTAACACAGAGAGTACTGGATGTCAAATCTTTAAAAAATAAGCTTAGCTCTGTAAGGACCTACCACACATTTTCTAGTAGTAACTCACGGAAGGCAACAGGAATCAATCATTGCATAAATATATGGCAATTATGGCGTTTCATGCCACATAATTTGAGCTTTGTCATGTCAACACAATGACCCAAGTTTAAAACATATCCATCTGAAAACTTAAGTTCTTTCAACCACTCAAACAATTCTTTTTTTGATTCTTTATCCAATGTGTAAAATGCTTTTGGATATTTTCCACTAATTGGATCTATTGCCAACTCTAGCCGGCAACAATATTTCTCTAAATCTAAATGTGCTTTTGCATTATTTTTGGTTTTGCCTTCAACATTTAAAACTGTGTTAATCACTTTATCGAAAATATTTTTTTCAATATGCATGACATCAAGGTTGTGTCGAATCATGTTTATTTCCTAATAAGGCAAATTCCAAAATATGCTTCATTTTCTCTAACCATAAGTCTGACATACAATCCCATTAATCTCATTTGCCTTAAGCTCAGTTACTTTGAGTAGACCCCACTGATCAATTTCTTGCAGAATTTTTTCCCTATCTCTAATTTGTGGCGATGGCCTTGTTTCAACATGCCTGATTCTAAAGTTCATTTTGTTTCTCCTAAATGGGTGATCAGGAAGGAGAAATTTTCTGTGATTGTCAAACCATCTCTATTCTAAATGATTGTGTATATTCCACATAATAAGGGCATGCATATTTCCCAGATGTACTCCAACCTGACATCATGGAATATGCTGAAAAGTCATTAATTGTACACGTAAGTGTAGCTCGCATCATAAAGTTTTGTTTGGTTGACACAACATATGTTAACACCCCACTGTTCCACAATTCATTCAAGTCATGAATCAAGAGTTATAGGTAGACATCAATTTTTTGTTTTGGATTCTTAGGGCTAGGTACAATAATAGTTAGAAACATATAGTCCTCCTTCATACACATCCAAGGTAGTAGGTTATAAGGCATGACAATTACAGGTCATGACAAGTGTTTCGACCTATATTATCCGAATGGCTAAAAACCATCTGTGCATAACCCCAACCTTACATTTATAGTCTCAACAGCAAATGAAGGATGAGTTTAATTGAAATAATTCCAAGTTAATGAGTCAGAAGGATGTTGCATAACCCCATCATTTTGGACATGATTATGATGCCATCTCATATGTATTGCTGTCGTTTTTAACTGATACAATCATTGCAGCCTAGGTATTAGTGGAAAGTAATACAACTTTTTATATACTTTCAATCTGTGCTTACGAGATCCAACATGCATTTTAAATCTTGGGTGATTACAAAACTTACAATGTGTCAAGTTTTCATCTTCATGCCAATACAACATGCATCCCTCATTGCAACAATCAATTTTTTGCATTGGCAATCCTAAGCTTCTAACAAGATTTTTTATTTGGTAAAAATTATCTGGCAATATATTGCCGTCAGGCAAAACTTCCTTAAACAGTTGGATGTTTGCATCATAAAACCTCTCTGGCATATTAAATTCGAATTTGGCATACAACATCCTTGTAACTATAGAAAGCTAAGAATGGTTATCACAATCGAGATACAACTTCGCATTACCAGATTCAAAAAGATCATAAAATTCTTGACATTGTGGATTTGGTGCCTCATCCATAGAATTTGCATAAAATTTTAATGGCCCGGGTTGGTTAGGATTTGACAGAGAGCCTTGTTCATGATTATAAGTGGTTTGATCTTCTAGCATAAATTATTGCCAATGGGTGTCGGGATTAAAATTAAGCCCAACCGCATTAAACACCATTTACTGATATGGATTTATTATCTCTACACCATCCACCGATTTGACTCGTTAGGGGTAATATGTGTCTCCCCATGGCAATTCCAAACAAAATAATCCCAAAAAAATCCCTTATGAAAGAGGTGATTCATGACAGTTTTCACATCATAGAACTTTTGGCTCACATGATTTTTGTAAGGGCACATAATATGATCACCACTCATTTTTTCAGGATAAGAAGTGGCGAATTTAATAAAATTCTCTACTCCATATAAGAATGAGGAATTAGTCCTTCCACTTGCATCCGGTCAATTATACATCCAACTATAATCTAAAGAGTCCATTTAGCCTAAATTTTTTAATTTTAACAAAATAAAAAAAAAGCAAGAGTTTAGTCTCCCCATTATACATTAGAACATAGTGTGACGCGCGTGAACCCCGCTTGGCATTCGGGTCGCCCTCGGGAGTCCGCTTTTAGGACCCGAGACTGGATGGAGGTTCATTAAAACTCGTAAAAGCTTATCGCTTTGCAATGGACAGGCATTCACCCCCATTCTATTATTGGCAATCAACTTACGAGGGCGTCTGTTGGGTATTATAAGATAGGTATCACGGAGTCGCCACCCAATAAAATATTGGGAAAAAAAATTCTAACCTTATGAGGCCAAAAACAGAGAGAGTTCGGGACCTCACTCTTATCCATACCTTTGGTTAACGCTAAGTGAATGAGTTTTTAGAGTCAATTATTTTATCTCTCTTCTCACACGGTTCATGCAATAAATTTAAAGTGCATTTCAATCGTATAAAAAAGCAATAAATAAAGCGATAAATATAATTACAATTACCAAAAAATAAATGTGAAATTCATAATAGTGATAGAATGAAAATACATACATAAATCAGGACATTCATTTAGACGAGAACATTAGTTCTCAACTACTTATTTTACAAAAAGGTACAGAGTTCTCAAACCGACTTTATGGAAAAGGACAAAGCGATCTCATTTTAATGAAAACGTGAACCTTTCGTTTTTGAGATGAAAACAAAGACATTGGTCCAATTTTATTAATAAATTTTTAATTTTAGTAGAAAACATTTTGTGTGGTGATTCTTTTTAAGCACGGTCAAAAATTCTTTATTATTACAGTTCTCAAGCAAATGAAAGAAAATAAAATAAAATAATTAATACATATCTCAGAATAATAAATAAATTCTAAACTATTCGCCCCGACCGTGCTTCGCCTAACTCCATAGACGAGACACATGTCCCTCGCAGTTGCGGTTGTTACAGAAAATGATATTGATCAGTAACGGGTTAAATTAAACTAAATGATAAATAAATAATCGGATCAATATATTGAGAAAAATAATTAATCCAATGCAGTAGAAATAAAATAAACTGACGGAATTAATGAATATGAAACACAAATGACATAATTATAATGATCAGTGATAATAAAAATAATAATTAGAGCAGTAATAATGATACCAAATAATAACAGTGAAAACAACATTCATTCACACAATAATAATAATAATAATAATAATAATAATAATAATATAAAATAATAATAATAATAATAATAATAATAATAATAATAATAATAATAATAATAATAATAACACTAAAACAAATACTAATAATAATAATAACAATAATAATATAATATTAATATACGACAATAATAGCAATAATAATAATAAAACAAATAATAATATTAATAACAATAATAGCAGTAATACAATATAATAATAATAATAATAATATGAACAACAGCAGCAGCAGCAGTAATAATAATAATAATAATAATAATAATAATAATAATAATAATAATAAAAACATAAAATAATCATAATGATAATGATAACGATAATAATAACAAGAATAACAATCACACAACAACAACAACAACAACAACAACAACAATAAGAATAATAATAATAATAATAATAATAATAATAATAATAATAATAATAATAATAATAATAATAATATAAAATAATAATAATAATAATGATAATAATAATAATAATAATAATAATAATAATAATAACACTAAAACAAATACTAATAATAATAATAACAATAATAATATAATATTAATATACGACAATAATAGCAATAATAATAATAAAACAAATAATAATATTAATAACAATAATAGCAGTAATACAATATAATAATAATAATAATAATAATATGAACAACAGCAGCAGCAGCAGTAATAATAATAATAATAATAATAATAATAATAATAATAATAATAATAATAAAAACATAAAATAATCATAATGATAATGATAACGATAATAATAACAAGAATAACAATCACACAACAACAACAACAACAACAACAATAATAAGAATAATAATAATAATAATAATAATAATAATAATAATAATAATAATAATAATATAATAAAATAAATAATAATAACAATAATAATAATAATAATAATAATAATAATAATAATAATAATAATAATAATAATAAGAAGAAGAAGAAGAAGAAGAAGAAGAAGAAGAAGAAGAAGAATAACACAAACAAAAATCATAATAATAATAATAATAATAATAAACATAAACATAAACATAAAATAATAATACTAATAATAAATAAATAAAATAACAATAATGACAATAATAATAATCATAGTAGTAATAATAATAATACAACAATATAATAATAATAACCATGATAATATGAGTTATAAAAATAAAAAATAATAATAATAATAATAATATAAAATAATATTAATTATTAATAATAATAATATAAAATAATATTAATATTAATATTAATAAAATAAAATAAAATAAAATAAAAAAACTCACTTACCGGATTTCCTCATCGAAGCCTCGCCGGTGCTGCCGTTGATGACACCACCGCCACCAAAAGGTAGATCGGGACGCTCGGGATCCTCCGCCGCCGGTCACACGCCAAATGGAGGCACCGCCTCGTCGAAAATGCCCTCGACAGGTCGCGGTTCACTCCCTCCGATCTCCCCTTTGCAGGCGAGTGGGGACAGTCAGTCGATACCGGAAGCTTCGTCCGGTCGCCGGAAGCCCTCCGCTGGTAGTCACGCACCCGGAGTCGCCGTGGTTTGGCCAGAATCGACGTGGGCAGCCTCCTCGCCACTCTCGCCGATCGGCCCTGCAGTGGCTCATGGTGGTGAGCGGCTGGCGACAAACGGACCGTCTCACCTCCTGGGATGGTCCGCCGCAGCGCGTGGCGCCTTCCTTCGGGTTCCTGCATTTTTCCGTTGGCTTTACTCCTCTTCCTTATTCTTTCTTTCCTCTTTCTATTTTTCCTTTCATTTCTTTTTTTTCTTGATCTCTTTTTTCTTTTTTTTTTGGTTTTTCTTTTGTTCTTTCCTTTTATTTTTCTTTTATTTTTCTCTTTGTTTTCGGGCCCATCTCCATTTTTTTGCTCTTTCTCTTTTTTATTTTTTTTATTTTCTTGCTCCCTCTCATCTCATCAGCTGACCTCCTCCCTTATTTTGCTTCATCTTTTTCTTTTTATACTCCAAATTAAGGTAGGTTTAGCCCCTTAATTCCCTCCTTGACTTTCTCCAAAATTTTTTACTTTTTAATTTTATTTTAACTTACTTAAATTATCACATATTTTACTTAATTAAACACTCTATATTTATTTTCTTTTTCAACTTTAGTTATCTTAAAATATTAACTAATTAATTTAACCTGATTTTAATTTTTATTTTTACATATATATATTTTTATTTTTTAAGTTTTTATTTTTTTTTTTTGAAGAAATTATCAAGTTTGCTTGGAGAGCCAAAATTGTCATTTTTTGGATAGATGTTACCCTTGATTCAGGACCCGGTGTCTACATATAGCCTAGTAGCGGTCACTATTCTCATTGGGTCAGATTACGTAAGATTTAAAACTTAATTACCAAATTATCATGTTGATGGGAAAATAAAAGAAGAAAATAATACGAGGTAACAATAAAATAATTGATACCTACTTATTGTAGCGCGTAAATCTCGTTGCGGAAGCGGTATAAGGATCTCCTTTTATTTGGTCACCAATCTGGCTATTACCCACTCGGGATAAGAGCAGCTAGATCACAGTCTAAGTGCCCCTATAAGATTAACACAAAAAATCGTGAGTGGGAACGAGCAGACTTGCGGCGTATACGTTTTCTTGTTACCTAATTATGAGGACCTCACCTCTATTTATAGAGGTCCTAAAGGCTAGACTCTTATCCCTTATGTAACTCAGAATCCTTCCTAAGATAGAATTTGGTAATTTAATTTAGATTAAATAATTCAATTTAATCTGGATTGGAACTCAATCCAATAAAGAGTCATGGGCGTATCCCAACTCTATCATCTCCCATTCGCACATGATGGAACACATTCCTTGTATAATCTACAGTTATACTAGCTAATAGATTGTGTGACCAGCATACCTCGAGAGTACTATTACTATACACCTGTTAGGGATATATAGCTTCTTAAAAAAGGCGATCCTTTTTATTCCTCGTATGCTTAACCCTAGACGACCTTCTCACAATCACTGTTTTAACTTATGATCTCATAAAATATCATTCGTGTTCACTATTATGTTTCTACTTATAGAAACGATAATAGATATGTCGGTGAACCACGAATTCTTATGAATGTGATCAAAAGGTTATCTTCCCCTCTTACTATATGCCATCCATCATGATTCAACTCGCTTTTCTAGTTTGATCCGCCAGGCCTAAATTTTTCTCCTGACCTCTTGGAAACTAACTAAGCTAGCCACATTGAACCATACTTTAGGGATAAGTTAAGGGTTCTAAGGGTCGAAATATAAATAGGGTCTCACAATAGAGAAAGTTGAGATCAATATTATTAAATTCCCATCCCTTTGGTCACTTAAGCACACACGGTATAAAACATGTGTTATGGTGTTCTTTCCTTCCCTTAAAGGAGTGCATGTCTCACATTTTAAATAATGTGCATATAAAACACCATACAGAGGCGTAAGGTTGCGATGCGCCGAAGCACCCAACTTTAGTTCGCTTACTTAAGAACTACTTCTGGATTTTAAGACATAACATGGTAGTTACATATAATTGACCATCGGATTTCACACGATCCTTATTTTGGATCTCAATCCAAAGCATACAACCTCATGTATGACTTTATCTCGCGCCTTAACAAGACTAATCTTGTAATTTCTGCAAGACGGCACTTTTATTTTGAACAGGCTCTCGAGCATACTCATTTGTTCAAAAATTGCCTCATCTTAGTCTTTGCCAGCTCATTGACAAAACTAAAGTAAACACCCTTGTGAGTGGGTTACTTCTCTGTCTGACATGCTCAAACTCAACAAATAACAATAAGTGTTCACACATTAAACATTTACACTCATGTATTGCCAACAATGAACTTTATTATTATTCACATAAAATAATGTTAAGGGATTACAAAAATAAAGTTAGTACACATCAAATTCTACGCAAACCCTAAATTCTAATGTGTCTCTCAAACACATCTTTCGATATAGGTTTAGTCAATGGATCTGCAATCATATAATGCGTACATATATACTGTAAGTTCACATCTCCCCGTGCAACTACATCTCTTATATAATGATACTTAATGTCGATATGCTTAGTCCTACTATGAAATTTCGGATGTTTTGTGTAAGCTATCGATGATTGACTGTCACTATAGACTGTCACTCATTCCTCTGAGGTAGTTACTCTTAAATGGTCCATTAACCGTTTCAGCCAAACTGCCTCTTTTACCGCAGCTGCGGAAGCTACAAATTC
Organism: Excoecaria cochinchinensis; assembly: GCA_947683425.1. NCBI lineage: Eukaryota > Viridiplantae > Streptophyta > Magnoliopsida > Malpighiales > Euphorbiaceae > Excoecaria > Excoecaria cochinchinensis. The sequence continues at coordinate 2,964,928 of CANTUQ010000167.1, read as the reverse complement.
AGCTTCCATTGTTGATAAGGCTACACAAGTTTATTTCTTGCTACTCCATGAAATGGCACCCTTGCCAAGCAAGAATATGAAACCTGAAGTGGATTTCCTCTCGTCCACATCCCCAGCCCAATCAGCATCAGTGTATCCTCTCAATTGCAGATCCTCGCCTTGATAACAGAGAGAATAGTCTGCTGTACCTTTGAGGTATCTAAGTATCCTTTTAACTTCTTTCCAATGTGCTTCGCCCGGGTTAGATTGATATCTACTTGCCATGCCCACTGCATAGCAAATATCAGGTCTCATACACAACATTGCATACATAAGACTATCCACGACACTGGCATAAGAAACATTTCTCATACGTTCCACTTCGTCTGGCATCTTAGGACACATTTGTTTGCTAAGAAACTGATTCTTGGCAATAGGGCAGTCTATGGGTTTGTTGTGCTGCATATTGAATCGTTCAAGGACTTTGTTGATATATGTCTCTTGCGAAAGAGACAACAACCTTCTCGAACGATCTCTTGAAATCTTAACTCAGAGAATGTAGTCTGCATTACCCATATCTTTCATTTCAAAGTTGGACGATAACCAATCTTTAATTTGATTTACATACTCTTTGTCATTTCCAGCTATAAGTATGTCGTCTACATACAATGTTAAAATGACAAAATTATTTTGAGAGCTTTTATTATACACGCAATGGTCTTCATCAATCATGTTGAACCCATTCGACATGATTGTTTCATGAAATCTCAAATACCATTGTCGCAAAGACTGTTTAAGGCCATAAATTGATATTTTCAATCTGCAAACCTTATGTTCGCTGCCTTTTTCGATGAAACCTATAGGTTGATCCATGTAGATTTCTTCATTCAGTTCTCCATTGAGAAAAGCAGTCTTTACATCCATTTGATGTAGCTCTAGGTCTAAACTCGCCACTATGGCAAGAATTAACCTTATAGACGTAAATCTCACAACAGGAGAGAAATTCTCCTCATAGTCAATCCCTTCCTGTTGGGTAAACCCCTTAGCGACTAGCCGAGCTTTATATCTTTCGATACTTCCATCAGCTTTTCGCTTTACCTTGAGAATCCATTTATTCCCAATTGGTTTACGTCCTTCGGGTAGATCAACCAGTTCCCAAACCCAGTTTGATCTCATGGATGTTATTTCTTCTTTCATTGCATTAATCCATTTTTCTTTAGCTGGGCATGAGAGGGTCTCTTTGATATTTTTAGGCTCTTCCTCGTCTTGTGGGGTAATCAAAAGGGCTTCGTTCAAGCCTTCGATCTCAAATCGTCGGCGAGGAACACTTATCCTTCTTGATTTATACAATTCCGAATTATGATAAACATGTCTCATATATTCATCATAATTCAGAATACTCCCACTGCGGCCATGTTCCATACTCCCACTGGAGTCAGGAATACTCCCACTCAAATCAGGGTCTCGAATATCAAGATCATGTAGACGAGGAATATCTTGACCTTCTTCCTCTAATTCCCTCCCACTCGAATGGAGTGATCCTGATGGTTCATCTTCCTGAGCTTCATAGAAAGTGAAATCTTGATTCACTTCGCCCAACTTTGGAAACTCATTTTCCAAAAAAATGATGTCTCGTGATTCAAATTCAGTCACTGTACCATCCTCTTGCTCACCCATGAATACGTATCCTTTTGATACTTCAGAATATCTCACAAAGATACTCTTTTTACCTCTTGGTCCTAATTTACCAAACTTGCTAGAGATATCATGGACGTAAGCTGCACAACCCCAGGGTCGTAGATAGCTTAGGTCAAGCTGTCAATCAGTCCACAACTCATAAGGTGTGGATGCGACTGATTTGGAGGGTACTCGGTTTAGAACATATGTGGCAGTAAGTAAAGCATCTCCCCAATAGGAGATAGGCAAATTTGCCTCTGCCATCATAGATCTAACCATATCAAGGAGAGTCCTATTTCTCCTTTTCACAACACCGTTTTGTTGTGGAGTTCTGGGAATGGACAACTGATGTTCAATCCCTTTTTCATCAAACAAAGCCTTAAATTCATCTGAAAGATATTCCCGAACTCAGTCAGTTCTTAAGGCTTTGATCTTTTTATCTAATTGATTCTCAACTAAGTTCATAAAAGTTTTGAAGCAACTCAATGCTTCTGACTTGTGAGAAATCAAGTAGACATGACCATACATTGTATAGTCATCTATAAATGTGATGAAGTAGTAGGCCCCATGCCTTGCCCTCGCATTCATTGGACCACAAACGTCAGAATGTATTAATTGCAATGAAAATTTAGCTCTAGTTCCTTTTTCAAATGGTTTTCTCACTAGTTTTCCTTTAAGACAATGCTCACAGGTAGGTAATTCGACCTCATTCAAATTACCTAGTAAACCAGCTTTGGCTAACCGACTCATTCGATTTTGCCCAATGTGGTTTAATGTAGCATGCCATAATTTCACATGATTCTCATTATTATGTGAAGTAGAAGAGATAAAAGAAAAACTGTTTTTATTCATAGAGTTAGGATCAATATCCAAAACAATGAAATTGTTCGAAATAAAACCGGAACCATAATAAGCATCATTCAAACATAAGCGCACACTGTCATCTTTAAAGTGTAAATCAAAACCAAGTTTTAATAACACAAGAACAGAAACTAAATTCCTACGAATATCTGGAGCATAAAGCACATCATGTAGGAGCAGGGTTCGGCCTTTGCGTAAGACTAATCTATACGCTCCAATCCCTCGAACCGGCACTCTTGCGTCGTTTCCCACATATATATATTTTACTCCATTTGGTATTCGCCAAAATTCTACAAAGGCATCTCGATCCTTTGCTACATGGTCCGTTGCTCCTGAATCAACCACCCACAAAGGATGAAATTCAGTTAATAATACAGAACTAGATACACAAATTTCACTCACTCTTGAGTTAAAAAAGTGTATCTGATTGGGCACAGTGCAGTCTCTTGCATAGTGTCCTTTTTACTGACAGTTAAAATATTTCACTTTTGAAATGTTTATCTTTTTCTTACCTTTGAACCTTTTAGAATTCTGCTCCTTTTTCTGCCTTTTATTCTTCTTGGCAGGTTCCTTATCCCGACCTTTGAAGCTCTTTCTTTTGTTCTGGTAAGAACTCATTGCACCAGAACGCATTGACCTTAATCGATGCCAAGCTGTCCTCTTCAAGCTCCAGGTGACATGCGACATCCTCAAATGTCTTCACACTGTCCATATGAGTCAGTTGCATTTTCATATGCTTCCAACTCTTGGGTAAGGAATGGATGACAGCTTGGACCTGCTGCTCGTCGGTCAACTTATGACCATATTCACTAAGCTTGCTCATCATGTTTTCCATCTCCCTGAGATGTTTCCGCATTGAATGATCAGCCTTTTTCTGATAAGTATCGAACTTGATCATCAAAGATCAGAGCTTAGTTAGAGTCACTCCTCCAAACTTCTCCCGCAAAGCGATCCACAGATCCATTGCATTTTGATACTTGCGAAATTGCTTAGTTATATCATCCTCCATTGCACTCAGGAGAATGATACGAGCAGTGAAATTCTTCTTCTTCCATGTCAAATAGACATCTCGGTCCCGCCTATGCTGAGCCGTATTGCCATCCTCAGGTTCAGCCATAACCGAACTTAAGGTTTCGAGAGCCTCTTGCTCCTCAAGCACATACTGGATCTTCATACTCCAGATTTCATAATTATCGCCATTCAATTTAAAGTTTTTATTTAATTCAATGATAATTAATTTGGAAGCAGATGCCATTTGTATCCTCTGATTCAAATGGAACAAAGTTGCACGTTATTAGTGGGAGATTAGGCAATACATGCAATTTACTATACATCTGAAATAATAACCTAATAAAGTTTTCTATTATACTCAAATTCGAAAAGGTTACTAAAAGTACCAATTACCTTCTAAGTTCTAATGTCCAACTTTATAGGTTAAGATTTCATGCATAGTAAATGTAAATTATTGGATTATTAAGTTCTTAAACTCATGAGAGAATTTTATTGGTTGTTATTTTATTAAGTCTCTACTTAATAAACATGAAAACATTTCACTCATAAAATATTGCAGGGCAATTAATATTTTAAAATAAACACATTTATTTAAAAAATAATTAAATGCCATAACAAATAAACTCATTCATTCAACCAATAAATAAATCCAATAATTCTCAAATAAGACACACATGTTAAATAATAATAATAGGAAACACAAATCCTATAAAAATAAACGCTAACTATAATTGGCACTCATGTCAACTACTCTAGAAAACTAGATCTCCTCAAGACCTTCATAGACACTGGGACTAATTTTTTGACCAAATTCATTAACTCAAAAGGGAACTCATAAGTTCACTGATGAAGCCATGGACGATACACTTTACGTCCGCTTCTTAATTTCATCACAGATGGAATGTTGCTCCTCAACACTCCTCTTTTGGCAACTCTAGCCAAAAAATGGATGATAGTTTTCTTATAAACTCTATCTCCTATATACCAAGTAGTTTCCAAAAGCTCCCTCAGGACTGGATGATACTCGAAAGAGTTAACCAACGCTTTGATTTTAGCTCTGTCATCCCTTCCTAAGCTTAAACCTCCTATCCAAATGCACTCTTGCATTTGTTCATGGATAGTCAATATATGACGCACTATAGCATCAATATCATCAGCTCGAATGTTCCTTCGCATCCTCATATTGCTTATAAAACGCACTCTTGCATTTATTAAAACAATCCCATGCGGGATTTTAGGAATCATAGGTGTCCTTATCAACATTTCTGAAACACATTACAGAAATTCAAATGGTTAATACACTCATGTATAAACACATATGATTGAAACATATTTCAATCAATAAATAAGGATAAATATCACATAAAATAATTTTCAAAATAGAAAACACATTTTCTATAATTATTAAGATATTTATTTTAAAATAAAATAAATAAATTTATTTTATGGTCATCAAAAAATTTTGAAAACTTGACCAAAAAATCGAAAATATTATGAAAAATATTTTCGCAAAAAATCGGAGCTGATTTGGAGGCCGGAGCACACCGCACGCGCCCACACTCGCCGACAAGAGGGAGGAGAATGCGCTCACGCACCACACGCGTGACTTCCCCTAGGTCGGACACGTGTCAACACCACAGCGTGACACGTGTCCGACTGCTACGGGTCCACGTGGTGCCCACGTGGCACCATGTAGACACGTGGTTGCCACGTGTCATGCCACGTAGCAGTGATGTGGCTTGACACGCGGCAGACTCTAGTTGGTACACGTGGATGACATACGACACGTCATCATGACACGAGGCAGGCCTCAGCCTTGCCATGTGTCAACCCCAATTGGTCCACGTTGTGCCCACGTGGCACACAGTGGACACGTCGGATCCACGTGGCATGACTTCGGTCTGCCACGTGGCTCGCGACAATTGGGCCACGTGTCAATAACGCGTCACGTTATTGACATGTGTCGCGCACGTGTGGGCCACCGCCCACGCACATACGCCCAACATATGGTGGCGCGTGCAAGCCACGCGCAACCTTACTGACTGAATCAGGATTCCGGATTTCGACCGGCCGGGGATTTTCGGGGTCTGTGAACACAATGGTAAGGTCAAAAATAAAAATCCCAATTTCTAGACTAGCATTTCGAATATTCAATTTTATTCCCTCGGGTTACAGTGTACACATACACAAAATCGAGCCAAAATATACACGCATATATATTTTTCGCACAAAAAATAAATTTTTGTTGCGTTTCATGCTTCCTAGATCTATCAATTTTACTCATAAAATTTTAGATCAATTTTCAGCCGCATGCCAGGACGCAAAAAACAAAGGCTCTGATACCAATGATGGGAAAATAAAAGAAGAAAATAATATGAGGTAACAATAAAATAATTGATACCTACTTATTGTAGCGCGTAAATCTCGTTGCGAAAGCGGTACAAGGATCTCCTTTTATTTGGTCACCGATCTGGCTATTATCCACTCGGGATAAGACCAGCTAGATCACAATCTAAGAGCCCCTGTAAGATTAACACAAATAATCGTGAGTGGGAACAAGCAGCCTTGCGGCGTATACGTTTTCTCGTTACCAAATTATGAGGACCTCACCTCTATTTATAGAGGTCCTAAAGGCTAGACTCTCATCCCTAGTCTAACTCAGAATCCTTCCTGAGACAGGATTTGGTAATTTAATTCAGATTAAATAACTCAATTTAATCTGGATTGGAACTCAATCCAATAAAGAGTCATGGGCGTATCCCAACTCTATCACATGTTAAGGAAAAAGAGAGCCTTTCCATTCTACATGTACTTTTATGACCATCAAACAATCAAAAGCAAAGTAAATTATATTTACCCATTGCATTATTTTTTCCTAGAAAATCAACTTAGTTAGACTAACCAACATACAACTGCATGTTAACATAGGAAATATGATGGAAACTTTCTCCTTGCTCAACTATTTATGTCTACATCTATGAAGAAACACAACTCTACATGTTAGGAAGCATCAATGATGTTATAACCACCAAAACACATCAAACTTTAAAGCTAAACAAAAGAGGCATATATAGTTTTTCTTCAGGATATGAATACATTTCTTTACTATCTACTAACAAAATGAATTAAGTTGTATGTTACAAAGGAACACAAGATCTACTTGTAATTTCACATAAAAATTACAAGATCTACTTGTATATCTGGCATAAATTATTATTTTTTTTATAAAGCAAAAAAAATTAAAAAGTTTACTTGGAACAAGAAGAAGATTTATATACAAACTGAAGAACCAGAACAAGGAACTGAAGAGGGTCGTGCAGATCCGTAAGATAACTTGATCAAACAAGGGTCACTCTTGGGGCGCTTATGTCATTGGCTTGCAAAGTAAACAAAAGTAATCGTCATTATGTGCAAGTCTAAATAATAATTTAATAAGGGTCATTTTCATAAATTAGAAAATAATAATTTGTATTTGTGTTTGCAGAGAACTTTGAAATGGAATATGCTAAGCATTTAACAAGTTCATTATAAGGCTAAAAAATAGATAATATTTAAAATAAATAAATAAAAAAGTAAAACGATTTTGTAAGATTATCAAAATATTGAATACCTACCTTTATTTTAGTAGCACAATAATAAAAGACACATAGATGGAAATTGGAATAGAGATAATTAATTAATATAGCCTAATTTCCACAACTTGAGTCCAAAATTAAAGTCATAATGGATCCAATTAAGTGAAATGGTATGGAAGATTGAGTGGTTTCGGGCCCACCATAGCTTAATTAGTAGTTTTTGTTCTTTGGAGATTGTGGATGCACAATTATGACTCTTTGTATCAAATATTAGTCTTATATATATTTATATATGACATTCAATATTTTAAATCTATTAATTGCATTAATTTAAATTTATACCAAATAAATTTATATAAAAAGGTGAGTAGAAACTCACAAAAAAGAGTCTATATATAGCTTTTAAGTATTATTAAACTTACTTACGCAAATATTGAAGCAAAGCATGAATAAGTCAGGTTAATAACTTTGCTAGCATTTGTAATTTCATAAATATTTAAATTTCATAACCTAAATCACTTAATTTTAATTAATTTATACATTTAAGTTAAAAAGAAAAGGTCACATTTTGAAGCATAAAATTATCTTTTCAAAAATAAACTTTTGTAATACACAAATCATTACCAGTAATTTCCATGTAAATACCCACCTGCCAAACATGACAACCTCCCCCACCACCAGTGATCCCATTCCCACAGAAATCATCATTATAATGACCATTATTAACTGTTATTGCTGCCAGGCAACACCTCTCGTGCAACCCTTGCATCTTAAAAGCTTATGCTAACTTTTTTATTCATATGTAATGATTACCCATCAGAAAATGTTATTAACATCAAGACTCATAGTTTAATTCTCAGCACCTTTTGGTTGTACTCAAGGTACCATATATATTTTAATTCTCAACCACTGTATTTTGAAGTAATGTGAAACTACACATCTTGTGTAATTATTGAAGCTACACATCATATTTACTATGCAAAGATAATGGCCAAAAAGACAGTTACCCATTTACAAACCTCAGCATTCACTGGCAAAGTTAAGCTTTAACAGTTTATCTATTCCAAGATTATCGGTCATGGAAATATAACAAATACACTCTCTACAAACACAAAACTCAAACTTTTTGCCAACATGAATACACAATCAAGTAAAGAAGATGTCAAAATAAAAGTAATAAGTCTCAAAGATTCACAAGAAAGATTCACAGGAACTCATATTGGAACATACTGTTTTTTTTTAAAGTTTAGCTTCACTGGAAACCATCTGATGGCAGAACATGCTTTTCCATTCTCCTTCCTCCTCCTTTCGCTAACCAATCTCACCAGAAACCTCAATAAAGAAGATAAATTTAACATTAAAAGCAGTCACACAGGAGCATATCAAACTTTAAATAACAGGCACTAACATTTAGTCTAGGTTTACTTGAATCTAACTTACTTCTCACACTGTAGAAGCAACCAGAGTTGCTCTCTCCGATTACACTGCCAGTGATAATGGGCGGCGAGACCACTTGAGGGGGATTGGGGAAAAACTTCGAGATTCTCAGTTTTGAGTCTCTGGTTTTTTAATTTCGGGTGAGAAACAAATTTGGGGGTTTAGGTTTTCTTCAATCTGTGTTTTAATCAAAAATTAGCGACTATTTTGCGACTAAATCATATTAGTTGCTAAATAATTGAAATTAAATCTATTGCGTTAGCGACAATAACTTTCAGTCGCTAAATATACTATTAGAAATTGCGACAAATATTTTCGTCACTATTTAGTCGCAGTTTTCTCATTTGTGATTAGCGATTAAATTTTAGTCACTATAATTTAGCGACTAATATAACTGTCACTAATTTGGTCGCTTAAAAAGGCACGTGTTTTTCGTGCCAATTTTTAGCGACTAAAATAAGTTTCAGTCGCTATTTAGTTGCTAAATTGCTATTCTAATTGAAAACTCCAGCTTCACAACTAAATCATTTTGCAGTCGCAAATCAGTCGCTATTTAGCGACTAATTTTTGGCAGTCGCTAAATTTAGTCTCTATTTCGCTATTTTTTTGTTGTAATACATGATTACCATGTTAAATACCATTCGGCCTAAATATTACTTCCACATTAACTTCACTTTTTCTTGTTTTAACCATTCCTTTAACTAGATACCATGTTAAACATTATCAACATCATTTATAATCCATAACAATCAAGTATACATGAAGTAAACCTAGGTATACCATTTGGCTCAAGTGTGAACACTCCACTAAAGTTTTATCCTTTAAATCTAAGCATTCAAAACATCATTATTAACCTTTCCTAACATGGCTATAAGGTTAGATTCAATTATACATGCATATTTTTCATACTTTATATTTAAACATAACCTAAAATCATGCATTTTTAATGGAAAATGAAGGATATTGTATCCACTAACCTTATTTCCTTGATCTTCACTCCTTAAACTTGCTTTCCATAGCCTTTAACCCATGAGACAACTTCCTTCTCTTTACCAAATATGTTCATCAAGATCTACTCAAAATATGGCTACCTTTTTGCAATATAATCACATAAATATAATCTATATATTTTAAAATACCTATTGGAACCTTTAAATAAAATTATAGAATTCTAAATCACTTACCTCATTTTTGAGACATAACTTTTGTTACTTGCTTTTTTCCACTTCTAACCCACCAAATAGACTCCAATAACCATCACCATGTTATAGAGGAGTTTAACTTTGTTTAAGAGGCTTAGATGTGAGGAGAGATTGGAAGAGAAATGAAGAAAATGGAGGAAGAATGGAGAAACATCAATTCGGCTAAAAGGAAGAGGAGTGAGGTGGTTTCTCTAGGGATTTCTCTAGAAAAATACGATCATAGGGGGCATTTATAGGTGTACTTTGAACCGAACCGGTCCAACTGGTTTGAACTAAAATTTTAATTTTTCGACCAAATTTCACTGTTTCATGATAACTATAAGTTCCTAAAGTTATTTTCACTTCTAACCAATTAAACCATTCTTAGAATATGAAAAATAGCCTCCCTACAAAATTTTAACTCAATCGAAGTCTATTTGAGGCCCGGTTCACTTAAACTGGTCCGATTCAACACTATTCGATTCTGTCGTAATTCACTAATCTATTACTGTCAAAAATTCCTAAAAATTATTTTAAGCCTTTACAGAACCCACATTACATCCTTTAGAGCTCATTTACTATTTTTAAAAATGAAGTCAAAGTTTGGTCAAACCCTAATTCAATTGAATCAAACTAAAGATAAACTTTAACTTAACTTTCGGAGACCCAAATGACCTCATTAAACTCTTGACAGTCTACATATCAATTTTATCAAATAAAAATTCTTAGCAGCTACTGTCAATTTCAGCTATATGGCTACACCGAGATCACCTATTTCGGGATTGCTATACTTCGAGCACACTTAACTTTTTAACTCTACTATAGTTAAAGGTGCCCAAGCCATCCCTTTATACTGAAATGACATTTCAGACTCTATAAAATTTACTATATACTGCTAAGCTAGTATTTGGGCCATTACAAATCCAATTCCGTAGTTATCTATGGAATTTTAATTCCATAACTAATTTCCCTACAGAGATGTACTTCCATATTAAAGTTTAACTAGGGAAATCCAATTTTAAAGGCAATCTTACCTAGGAAATTCTCATTCCATAACTAATTTACCTATAGAAATATATTTCTGTAGTAAAATTTAACTACTAAAAAAAATTTAGTAGTAAATTTTACAATATTTATTCCGTAGGTAATTTTTACTACGGAAAAAATAATTTCGTCGTTAAAAATTTACTACGATTATATGAGCGATAACTTTATCTGTAGGTAATTTCCGTCGGCAATTTCGATTCCCTATGAAATGACTTTCCATAGTAATTCACTAATTTTCTTGTAGTGTTTGTACTAGCATGACCCACCTCGTATGAGCAAGGATCCCTATATTCAATTTTGAAATAATTGATTCTTAACCTTCATGCTTTCTCAATAGGACATATGTCATTGTATCTCAAGCCTAGCTACTACCTTTCCACATCTACAATCATATCAATATCTCCCAATTGGCAAAAATGGAGTCATAGGCCCGACGACGAGGGACTTAAATTTGAAGTTATATCTCATTATTAAAAGTAATGGTGTTGCTAGGCATATAGGTTTTGTGTACCCTTAATTGCTTATTCTCCCCTTCTATGTTGAAATAGATGTTTAAAGGTGTGTTTGGTTTAATTTTTTTGAGATAACTAATAGTTTTTTGTATGAATCAGCTACTAAGGTATTTGGTACAATCAGCTGCTTGTAATTGATTTTTGTCCCAATATACTGTCATTACAAATATTCTATTTTTGAAGCTTGTAATTGATTTTTGTCCCAATATACTGTCATTACAAATATTCTATTTTTGAAGTATTTATTAATTAATTGATGGCTGAATCGCTTTTATTTTTTATTTCACTACAAGAAAATCAGTATTTCCCGACAAAAAATGAGAAATTTTCGTCAAAATATTCAATTACCGACGGAAAATAATTCCGTCGGTAATTGAGACGTAGGCAAATTTGCCAACAAAATGTGATTTCTGTAGGCAAATTTGCCGACGAAATTAATATTTCCGTCGGCAAACTTGCCTACGGAATTCAAATTATCGTCGGCAAAATTATAATTTTTCATAATTAATTGTCGGAACCGATAACATTCCTGTAGTATTAATATCCGAATAATGAAAATATAAAGATAATATTAAAATTTTAATATCCAAAAATAATTTAAATTGTACCAATAATATAATTTAAATTGTACCAAGGATATAGTTAATAATTATTTAAATGACATAATGGTAATAATGTATATCTATTACAAAATCCTAACTAAGCTAAAGGCGGTAGCGGCAGCGGCAGATGTGCACGATCAGACTGGTGCGATGATGATTCGACTAGACCCCTCAAATTGGCCATCTTATTGCGTAGTTCAGAAATAAAGTTGAGTGCACCTTGCCATTGTGCCTGTGATTGTTGCAATTCAGATTGCAGCTCATGTACAGTATTTCGAAGTTCATATACTTCGCTAGAAGTAGACCGTCTATTAGATGCCGCTGTACTTGAGCTGGAGGAATGCGAGTAACATGTGTTGGCAAAAGAACCTAAGCCAAATACCTGTCCTCGCTGGTATCTTCCACCAACCATTTCAAAATAAATTTGAGTCTCATCAACATTTTCAGAATTTTGCGAACGTTGTTGAATTGTCTCTTGCACTTGTTCATGTCGTAAAATAAAGGTTTATTATTAATTATTGACAACTAATAACTAATATCATCAAAGTAATAGTAAAATATAATAATTTTAACATACGAGTAAATGTATGGCTCGTGAATTGACGAATGTTTGACCATCATGATTTTTTGTGTAGGTGTGTAAAATGACCTCACCTAGTGTAGGTGGACTACCCATCGATATTTCCTGCAAACAAATAATAATTCAAAATTGATCTCATTTTTATTGACTAGTTCTATAAGTTATTACTAAAATTTTGGCAGAATTTTTCCTATATTTTGAACAAACCTCCTATACACAAAGTCAAAAAAAGAAACACTTCTATATCATTTTTTTACATGGCATCCAACAACAATTCAAACTCCTAACACAATTTTGTCTTTCCCATTCACCTTTATTCAATCAACATTATATTAAATATCAACAGGTTGTATATATTGTAATATGAGAACTCTTATGTAAAACAATAATGTATTTTATTACTTATAAGTCTCTGTGCATGCTTCCAATGGGATATCGATCCTACAGTATACAGGCATGAACTGACTCCATCAGGTCCTCCCCGTCTATCATTAGAATTTTGCTCTGAAATGGAAAGTGCCTTGGGTGTCGTCCAATACTGTTGCTACTGTGCCCATATATCTTATGTTATATAACGGGGTCATACACCATCATTGTGTAACCCACACACTAAGTCTCTATAACGTGCTCAAGCACGAATCTCCCACACATGATACATGATGTGATCAAGTTTCTCAACCCAGTAAAATTGTTTCTTATGGAAAATGAAACTGAAAAACACATTGTAAGTGTAAACAATAATTTGTTATGTAATTATTATTGTCATAGTTTATTACCTTAAATTCTTCAAAATAAAAATTCTTTGTTTCTTGGGACATTTTTTTCCAGACATTACCATCGTAATCTATTTTGTTCTTGAATGTCGTCGTCATTGAGCGTGAGCACTTTCCTGAAGGATTCAAACTAATATGCAATAATTTTCACAAAGTCACAAAACGTAATCTCTATCATTAAAATCAAATCAAACTTAAATTGTAATCACTTACACCTTAGCTATATTGGTGATATAAATTCTCCATCAACTCCAATTAAGCCAAGCATAGGCTATTCCGCTACTTCTGTTCCCGAAAACTGAGATGGCATACCTTCAGTGTTTGCCATTGGGGTCGATCTAGTATTCTGAGTGGTAGAAGGGATGGTCAGTGATGTCTGTGCCGGAGTGCTCGAATGGATGCTTGGTGATGCAACAACCGGAGTGCCAGTATTGAACACAGGTGACACATCACTGGATGGGGTTGATGCCTCACCAATAGTCTCATCTCTTGGCAACCTGAGCCATGGTGAATTCATATTACTTTTCTGTCTCTTATGCATTTTTTAAACCGGACATTAAAAATAATTGATTAGTCAACAAACATATATTTAAAATTGTATAAAAATTATATGAATTAAAAAAAATTGGTGCAATAATAACTCTTCTCACATGATATGAAATTAAAACTAATTATTCGCTGTCATCATTTACCTCTAAATCGTAATCACAATCATCCTCATTTTTTGAAAAATAAGATTCAAATTCTGCTTCGTCATCTGATCCCTCACCCGCCAATGATTCATCATCTTCCCCACATGAAATGTCCATATATTCATTGTCTGCATTGTTCAAAGTTTCATTATCGTCATAAGTCAGAGCTTCGTTGATTTTATGAACGTCCGGTTGTTCCTCTTGAAAAGCATCGTTATTTTCATTTCGTTCACTTTGTCCCGTAGCTTTTTTCTCAAATATGCCTCTTGGTTTTACCTTGCAAGCTGACAACCAATCCAATTTATCTCTTTTTAAGCTTGGGTAAGGGACATAATACACCTGTATCACTTGCATTGCCAATAGAAAAGTTTCAAAATTACTAAATCTTCTTCGCTGGTTGATATCAACTAAATTGTATTTGCTATGCAGCTTTGTTCCAACGTTAATAGTTGGATCAAACCATTCGCATTTAAATAATACACAGCATTTTATTGGCAATGCATGATACTCAACTTCAAGTATCTCAATAATTTGGCCATAATAATCCATAAATTCCCCCTGTATGCAAACACCACTGTTCACTGTTGCCTTATCATGACCATGGCTTTGTGTATGAAATTTGTATCCATTCACGAAATAAATGGGATACGATTTAACATATCGTAAAGGTCCTTTTGCAAGATCTATGATGAACTTATTCTCAATTGAATTTGTTGATGCCTACTGATTGAAATACTATAACGTCAATTAAACGAACATTGCATAATTATATAATTATTTATGCATATTGGAAGTCAATACTTACATATGTCTTGAACCAACGATGAAAATGCTTTTCAACTTCCTTGTTCATGTCATTTTGAGTTATTTCATGCATTAGATCCCGTACCCATTCCTCAAATAAACTACAATCACTATATATGTTGATATTACACCCTTCATATAGTTAATAAATTATCAAATTTTTTGTGTAAATTACACTTACTGCATGAAAGGTTGAACTTCTTGGCAGTTCAATAAAATGTAACTATAGGCAGCTTCTAGTTCTTCCTTTGAAAGCATTCTCCTTATTGATCTTTCATGTAAACGCCCAGAATATGTAAATATCGATAAGTTTTCATCCTGATTACTTGTATCACCCCCATCATCATTATGAGGTAGTTTCCTCTGTCTTGTGTGTACACACAGTTCAAAATAATGCGAACATAATGTACTTGCTTCCTCAACCAGATACGCATTACATATTGAACCTTCAATTCTAGTTTTATTTTTTACGTTTTTTTTCAAGTGAAACAAATACCTACATGAAAATTTTTTTCACATTAATTCCCATAACAAATTATAATTTAATATAAATTGCATATTATAGCTAATTACGTCTCAAATGGATACATCTATCGATATTAAACAGGACTAGCAAGTTTCGCCTCATGTGCTAAATGCACTAGTAGATGCTCCATACAGTCAAAGAAGCTTGGAGAAAAAATCAACTCTAATTTGCACAGTATTACCAAAATTTCCAATTCCAATCTAGCCATGTCTGTCAACTTTATCTCAGATGATGTTAAGGTCTTGAAAAACAAACTTAACTCGGTTATGGCTTCCCACACTCTAGTCGGCAATAACTCTTGAAATGCAATTAGGATTAGCCTTTGCATGAAAACGTGACAGTCATGACTTTTCATTTCAAATAATTTATACTTTCTCATGTCGATGCACCTTGCCAAATTTGAAACATAACCATCTGAAAACTTTAGTCTTTTTAACCATTCACACAAGACCTCCTTTTGTTTTTTGTCCAAAGTATAGCATGTTTTTGGATATCTTCCTGTTCGAGCATCTTTTTCTAACTAATCCTCCTACAAAATAACTTTAAATCAGCCCGAGATTGTGCATTGTCCTTTATCTTCCCTTCTATATTCATAATTGTGTTGAACACATTGTCAAAAATATTTTTTTCTACATGCATCACATCTAGATTATGCCGTAACAAATTAGACTTCCTGTATGGCAAATCCCAAAAGATGCTTCTTTTTATCCAACCAAAGTTTTTGTTGATTCTGCCATTAACTTCTTCAGCATCAAGTTCTGTAACTTTAAGCAAACCTAACTCATCAATCTCTTGCAAGCTTTCCTCACTGCCTCTAATAACAGGAGGTGGTGCTTGTACTACTCAATTTTTAATAAACTTTTGCTTATTGCATCAGAAAGGGTGATCCGGTGGAAGAAATTCCCTATGCTTGTCAAACCAAGATATTTTGCATCCATTTTAAAGATAACAAGCATCTAAATCATCGCCACAGTAAGGACAATCTAATTTCCCGGCTGTGCTCCAACCTGACAACATTGCATAGGCAGAAAAGTCACTGACCGTCCACATTAACACCGCTTTCATGACAAAATTCTATTTTAGAGATGTATTATATGTTTCAATACCGACATCCCATAGTTGTTGTAATTCAGATATCAATAGTTGTAAGTAAACATCAATTTTATGCTTTGGATTCCTAGGCCCTGGAACTATCACCGTCAAGAACATATATGCCTCATTCATACACATCCATGGGGACAAATTATAAGGAGTAATTATGATTGGCCATAACAAATATTGTTGGCCTGATTGACCAAAAGGTTGAAACCCGTCAGTGCTCAAGCACAACCGAATATTTCGAGGTTCAGTACCAAAATCAGAATGGATATTATTGAAATGTTTTCATATAACTGCATCCGATGGATGGCTCATTATTCCATCTGTATGTTCATGTTCATCATGCCATCTCATGTGAGGTGCAATAATCTCAAATGCATATAGTCTCTACAGTCTCGGGGTTAGTAGAAAATAATACATATGCTTCCAAGGTACTAATTTCTGCTTTTTAGTATAATTTCTGGATTTGTACCTAGGTTGACTACAAAATTTGCATTCTTGTAAATCCACGTTATCTCCCTAAAACAACATACATCCCAACTTGCAACAGTCAATTTTCTCAACAGGCAAATCTAGACCTTTGAGCAGTTTCTTCATATTGTAAAAATTATCCATCATTTTATGGTCAGGAGGCAATGATTCATTATACCAAGCAAGAATTTTATCAAAACTTCGATCAAAAATATGACATTCAGATTTTATGTTTAATAGTCGAGAGACCGAAAATAACTGAGTCATACTATCACAGCCTGGCTAAAATTCTTGATCGGCTGAGTTTAGCAAGTCATAGAATGCCATCACATTTGCGTTCGATTCATCAACATGAGGTATATTTTCCCTAAAATCAAGTTTAGCTGCATCATATACCATTTGGACATATGGATTATCAGTAACCCCACCATCATATGTCATAAATTCACCGCCTCCGTCAACTTCACCCATATTACCCGTTGAGCTGCTACAAATTGATGGTTACCCATGATGTGTCCACTCAAAATAATTTGGAACAAATCCTTTTCTTAGCAAGCAAGTGGAAATACACTTCATCAATAGAGGATAACTAATGTGTTTGTATTTTTTGAATGGACATCTAATTTTTGGACCGTTCATGTATGCAGGTTGAGAACTTGCATATTCTATAAATAACTGAACCCCTTCGATAAATTCAGGATTAATATAACCATCGGATGTTTTTCTTCTATGCATCCAAGATCTATCAATGTTACTCATAATTATTGCAAATCTGTTATATGAACAAAGTGACTACGTAATTATAATTAACTATATGTAGTTAAAATTTAAAAAATGACATATTAGATACAATGCCAGGCATTAATAAAATCCTAACATATTTGGAGCCGGCCAAACGGGTATTACCGGGACATAGCCCTCCGTAACATCCATTTCGGGCCTTAAAATTTGACGTTTAGGCGGTAATTTATTTAGTTGAAATTTTAGGTGCATTTTCATAATTTTATTAATTTCTATCAAATAAATTAATTGTTACCCTACTTTTGCTGCGTCAATAATATAATTTCATAAAATTATTCATATTATTATTTTATAAAATTAGTTAACATTGTTAAATGATAATAATACCATTGTTAATTAACATAAATATTTAATAATAATAAAAATAAAAATCCAACTTATTATTTAATAATAATAATATTTAATAATAATTATTAATATTATTAACATTATTATTTCATAATAATAACAATAATTAACATAACCATGTTAATAATAATAGTAATTATTATAAACATTATTATTTAATAATAATGTCAATAATTAACATAGCCGTTTAATAATAATAATAATAATAATAATTAACATTCTCATTTAATAATAATAACAATAATTAACATAACCATTTAATAATAATAATAATAATAATAATAATAATAATTAACATTATTATTTAATAATAATAACAATAATTAATATAACTGTTTAATAATAATAATAATAATAATAATTAATTTTTAACATTATTAATAATTAACATAACCATTTTATAATAATATTAATTACAGTTAATATTTAATAATAATAATTAACACAACCATTTAATAATAATAAGAATTAAAATAACCATTTAATAATAATAATAATAATAATAATAATAATAATAATAATAATAATAATAATAATAATAATAATAATACTAATTCATATTATTATTATTTAAAACAAAAAAAGTATTTTTATGTGGATTTCGGTTTCGTGCATTATACTACTCATTCTTTTCCATTAAATTGTCATTTTTTTTAAAAAATATTCTATTAATTTTTAATTTTTTATATTTAAAATTATATTTAATGCATAATTTTTAATTTTATCTTTAATATGATGTGAACAAAACATTTAAATTTTAATTAAAATTTTTTTTTCATAATTTATTATAATAGTCTAAATTAAAAAGCAACATCTTAATTTATTTATTGTAATTTTTTATAAAAATTAACCAAACCAATTATTATTTTAGTATTGACAATTTATATAAAAAATATTAATTTAATGTTGTGAGAAAATATGGGGTAGCATTTCCTGTGATCTTGTCTATTAGCAATTAATTCTCATGTAAATCCATCAATTTTTAAGGGTTTAATGCATATTTTTTCCATCAATTTTAGCAAAAATTAATAAACCATAAAAAATTTACATATCTAAATTTTATAATAATTATTACAATTAATATCTAATAATAATAAAAAAACAAAACAAAACAAAACTTCAAACATTAGCTCACAGCAGGGACTCCAATGGCAACCAAGGAGGAGTGCCGGCAGAATGATGGGGGAGCCGAGGAGCACCGACTTGACGGCAGCAAGGTGGAGATCCACCGCAAGCACACCGGCGATGTGCGGGAAAGGCAGATCTGAGGAGGGAGTGGGGGGAAAGGGAGGAAAGGGAAGGAGGGAATTCGGGGGGAAAGGGAGGAAAGGGAAGGAGAGGAGAACAGTGTCGGGGGAGGGGGAGGGCAGATCGACGCCGGAGGGGAGAGGGGGAAGGTGCGATCGGCGGAGGAGTCGCGCGAAAGAGAAAAGAGAGGAGAGAGAAAAAAAGGGAGGAGAGAGAATATATATAAAATATACGGCGATAGAATCAATTTATTTATTCCGTTGCTAAAATAAAAAATATTTTTTTAAAAAAAACTTTTAGCTATATTTAGCGACGAAAAAATTAATTTCGTCATTATATTTAGTGACGGAAATACTTTCCGTCGCTAAATTAATCTAAAATATTTTCTTTTTTACTTTGGCAACGGAAACTTATTTATGTCACTAAATATAGCGACGGTATAAATTTTCGTCGTTAATTTAAATCAATAATTTTTTCTCAACTTTTTAGCGACGGTATTTATTTTCCGACGCTAAATTTCATCCTTTGGTCCCACATTTAGCGATGGTAAATTTTTCTCACGCTGATTTTCGTCGTTATATTTGGTGCGAATTAGTCGCGCCTATTTTGGCTACGAAAATATTTTTCTGTCGCCAAATAGCGACGGTTTAAAATTTCCATCGCCAAAAAGCGATGGAATTACTGTGCCGTCGCTATTTAGCGACGAAAGCATTTTCTTTCTCATTTTCTGTAGTAAATTTTAGATTTTCTTGTAGTGTTTAGAATATAATATTATTTTATTAATTATACACTTATCAATTATTTACATCAATAATTTTTTATAAATAATAATGATAACACAACAATAATAAAAATGATAGTTTTTGTTTTGTGTACCCCCAACTGCTTACTGTTCTCCTTCTATGCCGAAATTGATGTTTAAATACCACTCTTCATTAAGAAAAAAAATAAATAAAAATTGTACATTTTGTCTTTGGCGTACAGATTTTAAAAAAAAATTATTGTAAAAAATATCTTTTTACTGACTAAATTATTTTTTTATTAATTAACATAGAAAAATGATAAAAAAAAATATAGTGCATTTAATTTATCAAAATAAAAGAAAATAGGAAACATGTAACAAAATAATTTAGGATAAAATATTTTTCAATAAATAAACAATTATTTGAAAATAGGAAGAGTATAATTTATATGGAAGAAATGAGTGAATTGTTTTTTGTTAGATTTTGCAAAGCAAATAAGACCAAATAGGACATAAACTTTCATTTCTCTTGTTATGTAGTGTTTTGTATTATAACTCCAGGATTTTGTACATGGAAAACAAATAAAAACTTATAGCCATTTGCATGGCCGGCCGGCCGACCAGTACAACGCATTAGTCATAGAAATCCACGTTGCACTGCAAGTCGAAACGGTGCCGCTTTGGCTTTAAATTGTATTTTTGGTTAAAAATTAATTAGGTTTTGATAAAAATATGGGTGTGCATGTTGATTTAGTTGGTTCATTTATCAAAAGCATTTCTCAGTAATTAAAGAAGACAACACTTGATTAACAAAATTCAACTTTCTTTAAAAGTAAAATATAGTATATAATCCTCCTATTCTACTCTAAGTACGTTTATTTTATTTCAAGAGTCACTCTTTAAAATAAAAATCACATTTTATCCTAATTTTGATATTTTAAATCTATTTATTTTTTTCTTAGCATTTTTTTCTCTTAATTAATAAAATGATATATGATTACTCCATCTATTTTATTTTATTTTATTTGACTCTTTTGTTATTTTCAATAATAATAAGAAACTATTAATTAAATTTAAATTTAGAATAAAGTTGAGTGTTTAAAATTAAAATTAAAATTTAGGATAAATTTAAATCTAATTAGTTATAAATAAGTCAACTTTTATTAAAATAAAAAAATTAAATTAAAAAAAATTATTAAAAATCTAAAAATATCGGAAAAATTAAATTTGGATTTTGTTCAAAAGAGTCGCATTGGGAAGAATATCTTTTTGAGAATTGAGCCGTTCATTTTAATTAGGGCCTGTTTGGCATTGCTTTTGGAAGGACAAAAAGCTGCTTATTTGATAAAAAGCTGATTATGGGACAAAAATAAGTGTTTGGTAAATGCTGATTTTAGAAAAATCAATTTTCTGAAAAGTGAAAAAACCTCCTATTAGAAAAAGCTAGAAATTGAAGCTTTTCAGAAAAGCTGATTTTCAGCTTTTAAGGGCAGCAGATTTAATATTTTTTTTAGACAAAAATATCCTTCATTTTATTTCATAATGACAATTATATCTAATATAATCTTTTTTTTTTGTTTTTTCTCTTATCCTATCACTCAAAATTATCCTTTTTTATTTTTTTATTCTAAAAAGCCATTTTTAATCATATCATTTACCAAACAGTTAATAACTATTTTTAATTTTATAAGTCATTTTAAATTTTATTTACCAAACAGTAATCTACTTTTCGACATACAGCTTTTTGGAATATAACTTTTTTCAATTTAAAAAGCTAAAAGCAAATCTTGAAATGGAATGGATCCAGTATAAAATATATCCTTTATGTATTTTCTACTTAATTAAAACTGCATAATTAACATATGAAAAATACATGATTATTGGTGAATTAGGGGGTTGATTTCACCCACGATCACTCAACTTATCACTTATCGCGTAAAAGTAACCGACTTTTTTTTTTCTTACTTAATGTCACTGAACTTTTAAAATTTTTGCAAAAAAGTCACGTTGACCGGAATGCGGCGAGAACTCTCGCCAGATTGATGACATAGCATGCCATGTCAGAAATTACATGTCATTTAACAATATTTTCAACAAATGCTACATCTAAATTAATTTCACTTACGGTAAATAAATTTATTATTTATCGCGTAAAAGTAACCAATTTTTTTTTCAACTTAAATGTTACTGAACTTCTAAAATTTTTGCAAAAAAGTCATGTATTTACTATTCGTCGCCACGTGTCATATGCCATGTCATCAATCCGGCAATAGTTCTCGCCGGATTCCGGTTTACATGACTTTTTTGCAAAAATGTTAGAAATTCAGTGATATTTAAGTCAGAAAAAAAAATCGGTTACTTTTATGCGATAAGTGATAAGTTGAGTGATTATGAGTGAAATTGATCTTGAATTAGATTTCCTTAAATTAAAAACCAACTATTAATGACAAAAAATGGCGGGAAAATGAATAATAATAATAAGGAAAGTGGGAGAGAATAAGAATAGTTGAAAAAATGGTGGGCAGAGATGATTGTTAGAAATGGGGACATGGGAAGCAAAATCATTAAGCATGAGCATGAGACGTAATTATGTGCCATGAGAGTGTGTGTGCACTTTATTTATTTATTTATTTTATGTAATACTAATATTTATACATTAATACCCCACATATTAATATTATCATAACATTTCTCATTCCCTTTCTTTTCTTTTTCTATCCATACATAATTAATTCTATAATTACCCCTCAAATCTTTGCCAATTATACTAATCTTGCAGTCCTGCATTTTGCTTTATTTTCACTCATTATGTTCACATTTCTACTCCATTTAATTATTTAATTTAATTGTTTTTATTTTTCAAAATGCTATAACTTATTTTAATTTTAATTTTTAATCATAAATTTTAAGATTTTTTTTATAGTCATCCCTGATTCTTTTCTTTTCTTTCTTTTCTTTTCTTTTTTTTTTTTTGGTACAAAATTGAAAAATGGTTAAGTACGAGAAATTATTTTTCATTAACCTCATTATAATAGAAGTGGTTAACAAGAAAAGAAGCAAAAGAAATTATTTATTTGGTTGATGAACTAATTAATTAAGATAGATGTAATATTTAAGTAAGCATTTTCTTATTTAGAAAAGGAAAAACAAGAATAGGCACTGAAACTTAATTTTGACATAATTAAGAATAAATGTAAGACTAAAATTTAAAATAAATTTAAATCTAATTAGTTTAAAATAAATCAAATTTTATTGAAAAATAAATTAAAAATTTAATATAATTTAGATTTTATTCAAAAACGTCAAATATAATAAAACGATGAGAGTAATTTTTACATAATTAATAGAATCTAAACCGAAATTAGCAAAATAAGTGGGGGACAGAGAAAAATTAGTGCAATGAACAAGGCAGCACCCGTTGAGAAACCTGGATTTAAAATCTTAAAAATAAAAAAACTTCAACAGAGAAGAACCTTATGATGAGAATGATGGGGTGAAATCCAAGCAATCCGAAGTGGGACCCACACTTTTCCCATCTGCAAAGACATTCTTAAATCATCATCTCCTCAAATTTCATTTCAAAGAGACATGACATGTTACATGCTTTTCTTTTATTTCTTTTTTTTATTATTTATTTCAATTAAAAAAATAATCATCAAAAGCTTCTAAGATACTAAAATACAACAAAACTTACCAAATCCCAACTTCCCCAACACTAATTGCTCGAATCCTAAGATCAAAGCAAAAACTCACTACTATAATGCCAGTGGGACCAGTATCATGAAGGTCGGCCTACATTGGGTCCCATGTGAATACAGCTATTCTAATGCAACCAAGCCATGCAAAATAAATAAATTATTATTTATTAATAACAATAATAATAATAAATAATATGGTTTATGGGATTCTCTAGTAGTGGTTGAAGGTGACAACAATATAGAGGCCAGTTTTGTTAATATATTGAGGAGGTCAAATTTGATCAGAGATTTACTTTGCTTTTTTGTTTTAATTATAAATATTATAGAATCGGTGACTAAAATAATTTTTGACTTTCTATTTTTTATGAGAATTATTAGAAGAAACTCTTTGTTTGGGATGCTTCTCTGTTATGAAATAAAAAAAGAATTTGTATGTCAGATGGAACCAACTATTTTGCATTTGAAAATACTTCTTTTTGTTTATTCTTCAATTCATGACATCATCAATTCATTTTATTAATCTTATTTCTTTCTTTGGTGATTTTTAAAAAATTATACATATATGTATTAATGTATAGGAAGCTCATTTTTCAGTTGAAATTTTTAATAAATCAGATGATTAATTGAGAGAAAAGAATTTTATCTTAGAGCTAGATAATTAATGAGAGTTTAATTGAAACTATTTACTAA
Source organism: Excoecaria cochinchinensis (assembly GCA_947683425.1). Lineage (NCBI taxonomy): Eukaryota > Viridiplantae > Streptophyta > Magnoliopsida > Malpighiales > Euphorbiaceae > Excoecaria > Excoecaria cochinchinensis. Next base: position 2,940,575 of record CANTUQ010000167.1, on the reverse strand, counting down.
TTGACATGCAAATAACCTTATCTGAAAATTCCATATGAAAAAGTTCCAAACTTTTTTATTTAAAATTCTAAACTTTATCTTAATAAATTGAATATATTCTCATTTTATAACGTATTCGTGTCTCAATACTCTTTAGTTCGAGATTTGAATCTAATACAAGTTCAATTTGGTAATTATCTGTATTTTAAATAATTGACAATAACTATTTTTTGGGGTTTTTTTTAAAAGGGGGTGAAATTATAAAATATTTGGGAAAAGGGGGCTACAGTAAAAGATATTGGGAAATAGGGGTGTCAGAAACCAGCACAACAGCGTGCCGGTTTCTGGCAGGGGTGGGCCCAGCCGGTTAAACCGGCTGGGGTGCCAAAAATCGGCACCTATTGGTGCCGGTTTCCGTACAGCCAGAAACCGGCACCTTCTGGTGCCGGTTTCTGTCGTGTAGGCCCAGCCAGTCAAATCTGGCTGGACCCTGTCAGAAATCGGCACATCTGGTGCCGGTTTCTGGCTTGTGGGACCAGCCGGGTTTGACCAGCTGGGCCATGTTGATTGGTGCCGATTTGTGAACGGAAAAACCACACTTAAAACCCCTACACCTTTTTGCTCACACACTTCTCTCATTCTATAATTATTTACTTCATCTTCCTTTTCCCTTTCGTTTTAGTATTTCACAATAGTATTTATACAAGCTCAGTTCTTTGTTTGTTCATTTTTATTGTTTCGTAAAGCATTGATCTTATTTTAGTTGCAAACCATTTAGCGAAAAAAATTATAAGCAGCAGGATTATTCTGAAGGTAATGCTATGATCATATAATTTTTTATTTTATTAAAAAAATGTATATTTATATTAATCTAATATTAACATTTAACATGCAGGTACTAATATTTTGAAACGGTATTTATCAATTTCATCATCAAAGGTAAGTCATTATTTTTGTAGTATAAAAAATAGTATGAATTAAAGTAAATTTCTTGTAGGATGAAATTAAATAAATATTGAAAAGATAAATAATATCTAGTTTTTACAAGAAAATAAATTTGTGTTAATATAAAATCATAGTTAATATAAGATACATTATTGAAGTCGAAATTAATTATGTCATTTAATATCACAATAATATTTATGATATGTGTACATATAATGTAGGGAGAAAATGTCGGTTCCTGTGACTTTTATAATTCACACCGGAGGACAGTCAACGTTCGGTATATCTAGCTTTAATTATGACGCTTCAACCCCTTCAGCTAGATCCAGAAGATTGAAAATTAGAAATAAACCAACTTTTGCCGAGCTTATTCATAAAATATTAGTTAAATTGGATTTGGGTGCAGTAGTTAGAATCTGTAAGGTGATATATAAGTGTCCAGTTTACAACCAGGGGTCAATTTGTTGGGCGACAATGGATATAGTGGATGATGATGATGTTGATCAAATTTATGAGAATTTTAATATATTTCTTGGATACACGATTGTGGAGTTAATCATTATAACAGAAGAAATTATAATTGAAGATCAAGAAAATGTCCTGAATACTATAAATCAGTTGGCTAATGCTGGAGACGTAGGGTCTATACTGACTGTAGAAGAAGGAAACGAATTTAGAGGTAGTCTGCATTATCAGTATGAGGCTCCAACTGAATTTCAAAATGTTGAAGAAACAGAAACTGTAGATGCAAGTCCCCTTAGAGAGATAAGAGTTCTAAATGAAATGAATATTGGGTCATGTCAATCTGTTGAATGTGCAGATATTACAGGTGATGAAACATATGGACGTGGGTATATTTCTCCAAGTTGTGACCCGGACGATAATGATGAAGAAATAGACTTGGCTGATGGTGAGCCAGAAAATTTGTTTGGAAGAGATGATGGATTAATTCCGTGTAATACGGCTCAGGTGACAAAGGGCATTCACAATATGCACATGAATGAGGACATAGATCGACCCAGTGGACAATCCAATATATCACAGTTTAATTTTTCGTCCATGCACCATACATCTGTTGATTTTGCTGAAGCGGAGATTGATATGTATAATGATTTTCCAATGGTCAGATGGGATGGAGTGTCTGAGTTGTGTGAAGGATTGGCCTTTACATCGAAGGATGAAGTGAAGGCGTGTGTGAAAAAATTTTCTATTCAGAGTAATGTTTCATACAAAGTTGTAGAGTCCAAGCAATCGTACTGGTCGGTATGCTGCACACGTGCAGATATAGGTTGTCCATGGAGACTACGGGCAATGAAGAGAAGGACATCTCCGTATTGAAAAATTAGTGTTTATAAGGGACCTCATAACTGTAATGCCCAACTGGTATCACAACACCATAGGCAGTTAGATTCGCAAATTATTTGTGACTGCATATTGGAAATGGTTAGTGTTGCTCCAGATCTTAGAGTTAGTGTAATAATTGCCGATATCAAGAATCGTTTTAATTATGATATATCCTACAGTAAAGCCTGGTATGCGAAAACAAAGGCTTTGGAGGAGATATTTGGTAATTATGAGGGTTCTTATGGAAGGTTGTCTGGATATCTAAGAGCCATGGAGACATACAATCCCGGAACGGCCTGTGAATTTATTGTTGAAGATAGTATGAAGCCTAATTGCAGACAATTCAAAAGGCTCTTCTGGGTATTCAAGCCATGCATAGATGGTCTATCTTACTGTAAGCCAGTTTTGCTTATTGATGGAACGTTTATGATAGGAAAGTTTCATCAAACTTTGTTGATTGCAAGTGCTGTAGATGGTAATTATTTCTAACCGGCATGCCGGGATAATGGCCCTATTTCGTGATGATAATAGTGGTTAGAAGGAGCCATTAGCATTCCACATATTTTTTCTCTGCCATTTCATTAGCAACTACAACACTGCTCATCGAAATTCAGCAATTAAGGACATGCTATATAAGGCGGATATGTTTAATATTTATTTATTAGTTAATATATAATTGTGACATGTTAAGTAAATATTAACCGTTATTAATATTTATTTATTTAATAAATTTTATTTATTATGTGTAATAAATATTACAACATTTATTAATTAATAAATTAATCCTAATAAATAAATCAATATATATATATATATATATATATATACACACGTAGGAACACCTGATGGGTGTTCCTACATATATATATTATATGTAGGAACACCCATCAGGTGTTCCTACATACATACATATATATATATATATATATATATATATTAATATTAATTTATTAATTAATAAATGTTGTAATATTTATTACACGTAATAATATTTGTATTTATTTATTAATATTTATTTCTTTCATGTAAAATAAATAATAATATTTATTTACATTATAATGAACCAGTTGAATGTTTGAAAAATTATTAATATTTGTGATTCTCCGGGTAGGCAATAATTTTCAACCCAGAAAATTTAGTAGAAGGATGGATGAGATAAAAGAGCTCGACATCGACTCTTACAATTGGGCAATGCAAAACTCGCTGGACAAGTGGATTTTATCTCATGATAATGGGCACAGGTACGGACACGCTACAACCAAAATTGCTGAGAGCGTAAATAGTGCTTTAAAGCGTGTAAGGATGATGCCAGTTTGTTGTGTTGTTGAGCATGTATTTGCCAGCCTTGTTAAATTTTTTTATGACAGAAGGTGCATGTATCGAGCGCAAATTACAGCTGGTAATACATACACCCAAAATTATTTGGATGAGATGGCAAAGCGCGCTCAAAAAGCATGTGGACATAGGGTTGAGAGCTTTGATCAGCGTGGAGGAATTTTTACAATAAGAACTAAAAATTAAAGAAGTAAAAGAAAAGGTAATAACACTTAATCTATTAATTTGGAATGCCGGCATTGTGAATGTGAAAAATTTCAAGGAACGAAAATGCTTTGTTCACATGCTATAGCAGCTTGTATGCATGTTCGTGTGGACATGTGGACATACGTCGACAAGTGTTATAAACTTTCAGAAGTATTGAGTTGTTACAGTTCATATTTTCAACCCCTTGCACACCGTGATTACTGGCCTCCCTATGTTGGTCCAACTCTTGTGCCTAATCCGGAGTTGATAAGAAAGAAAGGCAGACCGAGGACTTCTCGGTATCGAAATGAAATGGACAGGAGAGAGCGCTCCAGGCCTAACCGATGTACATTATGCAGAAGTGAGGGCCATAATAGGAAGACTTGCCCGAACTCCGCTGGACCATCTAATTACACAGAATGACATGGAACTAATGCTCTTTTACTAAAGTGTAATCATGTTAAATATGTGTAATCATGTTAAATATGTGTAAACTTGTTTTTAGAAGACTGCTTGTACGTTTGAATTTAGTTACATAAAAAAAATTATGTATATATTTATGCAAATATGTAGGAACGGTGAGTTTAACAAAAATACCGAAATATTATTTAACTCCTGTATTTTTTTTTACATCTTTATTTTGGTGTAATTTACCGTTTTTGACTTTGGTAATGTAATTTTGTAAAGAAAGGATTTTGCATATATTAACTGTTTTCAAATCCAAATTGTAACACGATATACGTATTGTAAATAAATTACATATATATATATATATATATATATATATATATATATATATATATATATATATAAAGGTTTATAGGAACACCCATCGTCAGGTGTTCCTACAAACATTTATATATGTATATATACCAATAAAATCATTTATCTTGACAAATTAAATTCCAACTTGTTAACTCCATTTAATATTCCAAATTGGTGACTTATTTTTTTTTAAATTTCATGGGGAGTGAAAAATAAGGTCTCCATTACCTCAATTTTATTGATTCCTTAATTAATTAAATTTAATTAGCAATGGACGCTGTTTATCTTGAAATGTATGTATAGTGATGTATTAAATTCATTGACCACGTCAAAAATACAATTCGCAATAAGCACTAAAATTAAGCATATACATAAACACAAAAAATTTGAAAGTTAATAGCTGACATATTAATTAATGAAATGTGACCCTGCGCCACATCTCGTAGGCCTCCGATTATGCGGTGGTCGTGCGACATTAGGTGCATCGCCCTCTTGTACATTACTCGGTCCGACATCACCACCCATTACCTCGTTGCAGAAATTTATAAATGAAGGTCCAGTAGAATTTGATTCAGGATGAGGGTCTTCTGGTGTCCCAAATAATTGCTGGATGAAGTCATTTTCATTCCCATATTGTGACGATGTGGATTCAGTATTGAACGCAGGAACTGTGAACCCACCTGGTGTTACATCTGTCGGACCTGACATTAGAATTCCATGATATGAGCTGCTCGACCCAGCGATATCAGCCGGTGTGTAACTGGGTCCACCCACTTCGTACTGATGAGGTTGGTCCATCTCTTGGAAAGGCCATGACATCGGTTGTGGAATTTGCATGACATTTGGATCGTAATATACCTGATCCACGTTTGATCTCCTCTCAAACATCCCAGTCCTATGTCATCATGTACGAAAGTCTTCAAATTGACGTGACATAGGGGGGATATTTAGCTGCTCGGGACAAGGTTGTCGTTCATATTCACTTGAAGTTTTACCTTCATGCCCAACTGCTGCGAGGATACTTTCCAATATTATGTTATTGTCCACAGTTCCAGGTTGACTGTGATACACTCTTTCAACACCATCAGCTTATATGAATAAAATTTTGGGTCAGGTATTTTCAAAAAAATAAATAAAATACGTTGAAGCATTATAATAATTTAAAAACTTACAGTTGCTCCACGTTGTGCACCAATAGGAGTTATCCATCGTCTTGTTCGCTGCACGTACCATTGCATGTATTCAGATCGATAATGCAATGGCCGTCTTGGACGTTGCCCAACAACAACACGAGCATGGCGAATATGCCATTCATTTATAAAAACGGAAAACTCCAGTGCCCAATTCAACTGATGCTGAACACGCATGTCTATGGTATGCAGATTGTCCCTTATAAGTGGCTGTGATGGAATTGGCTGATCAAACCCAAATTATCGCAGTACTCGGTCCGGATGGTGCCACTCAATGATATGAAAACATATCAATGGAATAACTGCCAACCAACTTTGCTGCCCACTTCTGCAGCAATCGGGAAGCAAATGAATTACATTGCTGTACGGCTCCCATTCAAACCGTATTGCATAAAAAAATAATTAATTTCTAATTAAAAAAATTACAATGTCATAATATTAATTAGTAAATGATTTTCATAAAATTAATTGAACTGCACAAATTACCTCTTCCAATCCCTGCGTATCAAATATTTCGCGGTATGTCCATATATCCTTTCTATATGTGACATTCCGATCCAACGCCCCACTCCACCTAATCAAATAAGGTCACCACATATTATATCGCATAATTCAAAAAAATATGACTTAAAATTTAATTACACTTTATAATCATAAAAATGTTTTTACCTAATTCCGTAAGGCAAAACTGTGTTCAAAGTTTGAGGCTATAAATGTTCCGGCCTAAACTGTTGAAGTCGCTCCCACGCCCACATTTGAAGAAGTTGCAGATATCCAGCAACTCTTTTAGCATCTGGACGTGTTGCCCGACATAATTCTCTGTATAACCAGCCTAAACATGCTGATCCCCAGCTATATTGCCCTATGGAATCCAAATCCTCCAACAAAGGTAGGAACATTAAGTGCACCGTGCTGGATGACTGTGATGAAAATAACAAACCTCCAAAACACCGTAGTATCCAAGCACGAGCGTGCTGTTGCAATAGCTCAGGTGTGGCGTTTTCGGGAATTTCGCCAAACACACTATCTAACCAAGTCATTTTAATTTTTTCACCACGCATATCTCCAGCGGGAGGAACTACTCCAAGTAAATTATAACATAAGGTCTGCCAATCAAGATTAGTCCTTCCCGTTACCGGCCTACCCTCTATCGGTAAACCTGTCAACACTCCCACATCCTGAAGGGTTGTTGTCATCTCACCACATGCGAGGTGAAATGTGTGAGTTTCTGGTCTCCACCTCTCAATAAGTGCAGTAATTAAATTCCAATCAATATTTATTATCCCAATACGGGTTATTCCTAACAACCCTGCTGATGTTATATAGGGTATAATTCTAGGATTAATCTATCGGTAGTGCTCAACTACACTTCCTCTCCTTGTTCTCAAAATGTCTCTTTCAACCTTTGCATTAATTTCAAACACATACTATTTAATAGGAAAAAAAATTTATCATTAATCTACACAATATATAAAATAAAAAATAAAAATTACCGAATTATTCCATATGGTATCCGATCGATGCTTTCTTTGTAATGATAGTAACTCCCCATTAATCGGACCAGGATTTATTCGTGCACCTCCTAGATGATATGCATCCATGTCCGAACTTGCATTTCAAAAAAAATTAAACTAAACATTACCAAATATTTATGCAAAATAATTTTATTTCAATAATTTCTTTCTCCATAACTTAAACATGTAAACTAATACATTATAATAAATAACTGTAAAATTTTACTATTACTATAAAAATTTTCAGATTAATCATTGTATACAATATTAAACTATTTGTTTGCAATTAATCATTTTTCCCTAACAAATAATGATTACAAATTTGCCATTATTACATCTATTTAAATTAAATTAAATATTTTTAAAAAGAACTTAAGTAGCAATATCATACCTTTAATGTTGCCAATTTATAATTTCCGGAAATTTTAGCACCTAAAATTAACATACAACTATCTAATTAATAATAATAATAATATAAATTTTTTAATTAAAATTAAATATTATAACAAATAATATTATCTTACCTGATAACTGTATTATATTAAAATGAAGACGGCACGATTTTTGTTTCTTGGATGCAAACTTAACTTTCACGAACTAAGAAAACTAAGAAAGAAAGATAGAAAAATAGAGAGAAATGAGTAGGAACAGATAGAGCAACAAAATGAATAAATGAACACGGCACATGCAGTTCAAAGAATGCAAAGAGAAAAAGAAAAAAAAAAATAATGCAAACCTTACTCTTCCCCTGCAGCTCCACGTGTAGCTGCAGGGGGCTGCAGCTTTGCTGGAAACCGGCACCATGTGGTGTCGGTTTCCAGCAAAGTTGCACTCACCTGCAACTTCATGTGGAGCTGCAGGTGACTGCAGCTTTGTACAGAAACCGGCACCACATGGTGCCGATTTTTGATACCCAGCCAGTAAAACTGGCTGGGCCCCACGTGTTGGATACCGGCACTAATAAGTAGGGGTGAGCATGGTCGGTTAACCGGTCCATGAACCCCAGTTCATTAACCAGTCCATTAACCAGTCCATTAATATCAGTTTTTTAAAATTCCAGTCCATTAACCAGTACATTACTATCGGTTAACCAGTCCATCGGTTTCGGATTTTTGGATCGGTTACCCAATATTTTTCGGTTAACCACTATAATTATAAATATATTTATAAATAAAATTAAAATGTTCAAGATACTTAAAAATTAAAATTTTTTCACTATAATATAACATTATTGTTGTTAAAATAAAAATATTTGGTGGATATAAGCAAATTTGTTTTTAAAAATTAATATTTAATAAGTAAATATATTAACCGGTCCATAATCACTTTTAATTAGATAAATTGTTATACTTACTAATAGCCAATTAAAAAAGCTTAAAAACTTTAAAATAATTAGTATAATGAAAAAAAGTACATGACCATATTTAATTAGAATAAATTGTTATAAATTATTAAAAAATTAATAAATTAACTAAAAATTCGGTTTCGGTTCGGTTAACCAGTCACATGAGTCAAAAACCATTAACCAGTCCATTAATATCGGTTTTTTCAAAACACTAACAATTAATCAATCTATTACAATCGGTTAACCAGTCCATCGGTTCGGTTTCGGATTTTTTTTCGGTTAACCGAGTCCATCGGTTATTTTGCTCACCCCTACTAATAAGTACCGGTTTCCAACGCCCCTTTTTACCAATTAGTTTAATGTAGCCCCATTCTGTCAAATATTTTTTAATTTAACCCCAATTTCAAAAAAATCCCCTATTTTTTCTATTTGATTAGAGTTCGAATTTTCACCATTTTCCACTTTAAAAAATGAAATTAATTTTTGTTAATATATAATTAAGTTATTTGATTCACAATGAACTATTTGAAGTACAAATGGGCTTAATTGTTGGCTTCATCGAGAGAGAGCATGCTTAATAATTTGGCTCCCCATAAGGTAAGTAATTAAATTAAACATTATCCTCTTGCAGCCAATTCAAGGGACAACAAGAATCACCCATATAAATCAATTTCCTTTCATAACTTCACCAAGTGAAAAATAGAAAATAAGTTGTGTCCTTTTACCCCCTTAAGTTTTTTTTTTTTCCTTGTTTATGAAATGGATAATGCGTATGTTTATAAAAATAACTAAATATTTTAAAATTAGAAATAATAAAGGACAAATTGAAGGTAAAAAACGAGAAATTAAGTATGGGAGTAGATTAACATGCACGTTAACATCAGATGGTTTTTCTGTAGAAAAGCACGTGAAAAGATGCATAAAAGTGTGTAGAAATCAGAGGAAAAAGAGATTGGGTTTGCTTAAACGAGATTTTATACTAGTTTGTTAATGGCTGACTCCCTGTCCTAGATGAGCGAATGAAAGTGACCCCTAAAGCTCCCTTAATTTTAGAGCTCGAATTATATAAAAAATTAAAGTTACCAACTTTTATTTTATTTTTATTTTTAAGATAATAAAGAAAGGGACAAGAGATGTGAATATATGTTGCATTGGATCCTTCGCCCAAATTGTGTATTTTTTCCCCTTCAAAAAAAGAAAAAAAAAATTCCCACATTCTCTCTCTTTCTCTCTTAATTTCTCTCTTCCATCAATATAACTAAATTCCAAATAAACTTAAATGAAACTCACTGCCCTTTCTATATGAACCATTTCTCTCTTCCTTCTTTAATCTTTTTTTTTTCTTGATTTTCTTGAATTGTTAATTTCTTCATGTATTCACAATTGAAATCATTTTCATTCATGGGGATGTCAAATTCTGAGATGTTATTATCAGAGAAGGATTTGAATTCCATGGAATTCAATTTCCTTGTAAGGCCTGCATTAGAATTTGATGATGATGATGATCATTGTGTTATTTCTCCTTTAGAAGAAAGTGATGATGATCACAAACAAGAACAAGTGCAAGAAAGAGATAAGCTTCATCAAGAAGAAGAAGATAAGTGTAAGTTGTTAGTTTCTACTTTGAGAATAAAGTTGCCCTCGTTAGGGGAATTCAAGATTCAAGAAGAAGAAGAAGAAGAAAACCAAGAAATTGAAGAAGATGGGTTCAAGACTCCAACTTCTTTGGATCAAAAAATCCCAATTATCCTTCCATGCCCACCTGCACCAAGAAAACCTAAATCTCTTCCATCTAATAAAAGAAAATTGCCTTCTTGCAGGACAGTTCTTCTTGATCTATCTAATGAGATTGAATCTTTATTTCCTCCATCTCTTCGTGCCGATCTTGGTAAAAAGATCAAGAAAGTTAGGCATCAAAATGACCCCAACTGAGATTCTACTCATTTACCTATATGTATCATTTTGTGAAGTTAATTATAGTTCTCATGTCTTTTTTCTTTTTCTTCTTTTCCAATTTTTTTGGTTGCAGAAATTTCTCTAAGATATGGTATTATCTATAATATTAGCATTATCTTCTCCAAAATCTTATTCATTTTCCTTTATTCAATGTATACTTTTTACTAGAATTAAATTTATAATCTCAATTCGAATTAGTCCTACCGATTTTGAATAATAGATAATTATTTACTACAGTAAAATTTTAATTATGGGTGAGTCCAATTAATAATGTCTTGATTCCATAAAAGAATTTTGTATATATAGAGGATACACAGAGATCTGAATCTCATAACCTATCATTATGTGGTAAAGATCAAAATCTAAGTACACGTTATGATAGCTTTTACTTATAGGATTCCTCCATCTGTGGACCCCATCAAAGGCAATTTCTTGAAGAAAAAACTTGGAGTTCAAAGATTGATGAGCCAAGAAAATTGTGCATCTTTCTCTGAAGTTGATTGCATTGACTTTTAATTTCTCTTTTGTTTCAAAGAAAAAAGAAAAAGAAATTAATGGTGCATTGACTTTCTTTCTTTGCTACACTGAAGCAAACATTCTCTAAAGGTTTTGGCAGTAAGGTAATGACTAATGACTCATGACTACTAATCTAAGTGGGATATTCTTATATTCTCTCCCCTTATATGATAGCAATTAATTATCCCAACAGTAACTTAAAGGGATAGTGTCCTAAATTCAAGGTGATATTCCCTTAGTCTTGCTACTTCCACACTAATCTCTTCCTCTTTTACAGGTTAATTTGATGATATATACAGAATTATTATTGGACATAGAAATAAACTACAATTTCAGTTTAACTAACTTTTCTGTTTGCACAATCTATTTCTAGGTTATATTGAAGGGTAGTTGAGACTGTTGGATCTGGGATATAGTTATTATTAATTTTAAAATTTTTCGTTTTCATTTTTTTCGAAAGAAATTACACGTGATGAGTACATATATATTTCATTGTGTTCGTTAGGTGGTCAAATTTTGGCAATGAATAATCATGGATATTTCCCAAATTGCATATCTTATATCTTTGGATTCTTATTTCATCACCCATGCATGAGGGGACTTTTTTATATATAGTATTTTTTAAAAAAATATTTAGGTTTTTTGGGTGTTTTGAATAATATTTGGAAAAATGTGGTCTTTTTCATTTTCGCAACGGGTAGTTGCGGAAATGGAATTCCATTTCCGCAACAATCTGTTGCGGAAATGAATTATTATTATTATTTTTTTTTAAATATTGAGCTTTGCTTTCCATTCCACATCACTGGCAGCTTTTCCAAGGAAAAGTTGCCCTTTTTTTTTAAAGAAAAAATTTAATAATTTTTTTAATAAAAAATATAAATAAAATACAAATATCTTTTTATGAATAAAAAAACATAAATAAATTTTTCCTTTTTTATTAATATAAAAAATTTATTGTTTTTTAATCAATTTGATAAATATGATAAAAGAAATTATAGGTTAATATGCGTGTGTTGAATTAAAACGAAAATATTATTTAAATTTGATCATTTATATAATGAATTTATTATCTTTTATTTTGAAAAAATTATAGGTTAATATACGTGTCTTGTATTAAAACGAAAATATTATTTAAATTTGATTATTTATATAAATAATACATCAATTTAAATAATATTATTTGCATATATACCAACCCAATAGTGAAATTGAGCTAAATTTTTATGGTTTAATTGACCTAAATTTTTTTTATCAATTTTTTAATATTTGAAATTGAGCAACTTTGCCCATTTACTTTTCAAAATATATATATACCTTTTGTCCTAAACTTATTAACTGTCCTGATAAAATTTTAAGAATTTTTTAAGATTATTTATATAAACCATAAAAAGATATAATAGTGAATTCACTATTGGGTTGGGATATATACAAATAATATTATTTAAATAAATAATTAAATTTAAATAATATTTTCGTTTTAATCCAATACACGTATATTAATCTATAATTTTTTCAAAGTAAAAGATAATACATTTATTATATAAATGATCAAATTTAAATAATATTTTCATTTTAATTCAACACACACATATTAACCTATAATTTTTTTATCATATTTATCTAATTGAATAAATGAAAATTAATTTTTTATATTAATAAAAAAAGGAAAAATTTATTTATATTTTTCCATTCATAAAAAAAATATTTATAATTTATTTATATTTTTTATTAAAAAAATTATTAAATTTTTTCTTAAAAAAATAAAAAAAACGGCAGCTTTTCCTTGGAAAAGTTGTCGGTGATGAGCTTTGTTTTCCATTCAATAACATTAAAAAAAAAAATATTATTCATTTCCGCAACAATCCATTGTGGAAATGAAAAATACTCCATTTCTCCAAATATTATTCAAAACACTTTAAAAATCTAAATATTTTTTAAAAAGACACCATATATGAGAAAGTCCCTGCATGAGGCATTTAAGATTTACCAACCTAACTAATTCAAATTCTCATCGAGCATCATCATAAATAAAAACAAAATTCTCATTTTTTAGATACTTAAAAATGCTTCATATTCCGAATTTGAATTTAAAATTTTTGATTAAAAAAATGTACCCTTACTATATCTATCTCCTTCATTGGGATAATATCTTTGGATTTTTTAAGCATGAACCCAAAGATATTACTGATTCAACAATTGTAGTGTACACCTGAAAATAGGGAAAGAAATTAAATTAAAGAAAGAAGGGAAAAGGTAATAAAATGCTCTTGATGTTGTCTCCAAGGTATTGAAATATCCATATAGTTAATTTTATAATTAAAAAATGTTCCTGACAATAACAAAAAGATAATAAAATGCCACTAAATCAAACTTTCGTCAAATATGAGTTAACGGTACTGACGTATCATTAATATGTGGCAAAATATGCCGCGTTAGCACTAAGTATATTTTTAATTCAAAATAAATTCATGGGCATTTTAGTACTCTAAAAAAAATATTAAGGGTATTTTAGTACTTTGAGAAAAAATTTAGTGGCATTTTAGCACCATATGAAAAACATTAAGGGTGTTTTTGAAACATGCATTATATTTGAAAAAATTAAATAAAATTACTATGTAGGAAATATTTTTTTGATTTGTTTAAAGTACATTTTGCATAAAAATATATAACTTAGAATTTTAGTCAATGTATAAATTAGATTAAGACATTAAGAGTTATGAATATTCAATTCATTTAATTTTATTTATATTTTTTTTGCTTAAATATTTATTAATTAAAATATTTTAGTTAAGTAATAATATTTAATTTAGTTTAAATATCTAATAAATGTAAATTTAACATATTATCTAACATTACATCATATTATTACCTATTCTATTTCAATATGATAAGTATATCTCTCTTTTATTTATATTTGTTTCACATTATAGCTCATTTGATAATTAAAATTAATTGATTAATATTTTTAATATATACTTATTTAATTTTTTTGTTACCAACAAATATTGGTTAATAACTCATACTCTTTACTTATGTTCCTAATAAATTTGGAATAAAAAAAGAAATTACAAATAAATTATATAGTTCAAGAATATATATTAATTAATTTTTCTTAATAAATATGATATTGAAATTTGAAAGTGTGTGGTTATAGGGTGTGGCAAATTTATTAGCAACTGAGTAAATTTGTAAAAAAAAAAAAAAAACTAATTATGATTCTTATATTTTTTTTTCTAATTTTACCTATTAAAAAATTATTTAGTGATTCAAATACTAAAAATAAAAAATAATTACTACATTATTTAAAAATTTAGAAAAAATGCACTTAATGTTTTCTTCATAGTACAAAAATGCCCTTAATGTTTTCATTAAGATACTATAATGCCCTTAACCTCTTTTTCAAATTACTAAAATGCCCCTAAAATTTTTTAGAGTACTAAAATACCATCAGTGTTTTCCTTAAAGCACTAAATGCTCCTTAATTTATTTTGGATTAAAAATACACTTGGTGCTAATGTGTAAATGGCGTGGCATATTTTGCCACATATGAATGCCGCGTACCGTTAATCAGAGTTGATGGATGTTTGATTCAAATTGTGCATTTTAGTACCTTTTTGTTTTTGTCGAGGGCATTTTTATTTCAAAATTAATTATCAGAGTATTTTAGTATGCTGAATACAACTTTAAAAACATTTTAATACATTTTTCCAAGAAAGAAAGAAAGAAACCTAGTGGACACTTTCATTATATGCCTGGCCCGTACAATATTATCGAAATAGAGAAAAAAATAATTGTTTGTTTGCTTAAATATTGGCTTGGTTATTTAGTGACATAGATTTCATTATCATAAAAATGGAAGGTTTAACTCATAGGCTAAGAAGCTAACAAATGTATAAGACATTACGGAGCTAATGATACATATTTTTTGGATTAGTTAATTAATGCGTAAGGGAGACATTTTGTCACACTTTGCTATTGGCGTATAAGTGATACTTTTTTAATTGAGATAGTATATTATAACAAGTAGGAAATTTAGTGGAGGCTCAATTATATATGTAGGGAAGGGGCCAATTAATTTGCAAATTAATGTTATAGTGCCACATTGAATAATAAAAATATTAAAAAAATAATGAATAAGTCGTTACTAATCATATATGACAACTTTCTGTTAACTCAATTTATAAAAAATTCATGAAACAAATTTAGACAACAATTTTAGATTAAAGGTAAAAAAATAAAAATAAAAAATTTTAAAATTTGAGTATTATTTCGGTGCATCCATATACATATTGTGTGTAAATCCCAAATGTTGGATTAAAAATTCAGTTTTTATCCAACTCCCTGCATTTTTTAGGAAAAAAAAAAAATAGTACTTTTCTATCTATTTTCTAGTCAAGGGCGTAACTGACCCAAGTTGAGTACAACTAAAAAAAAGAAAAAAAAAGATCTATAACTTTCATTTTATTGTTCAATACTTTGAGTTTAATGGACATTTGTAGACTATTTCAATTGTTTGAGATAAATGTGGATTTTTTTTTTTTATATATATTTGCCACTAATAAAAATATTCATATTTACCCTTATAAGGATAAATTTATAAAATTTTCAATATTTTAAAATATTTCAAATAATAAATTTCAATGACAAATTTGTATGGATATTAATATTTTAAAGATAAATTTCGTGCTTACTTTTATTTTTAATGTGGATAAAATTTCTATAAATTATTATAATTTTTTACCACAGCAAAGAAATTTCTTGACTACACTCCTACTTTTAGTCAACCCACGGTTTAATTTAATGGGTTAAGTCATTCGAGATTGGAGTATGAATTACTGGACCCGAGAGTTTGGGGTTTTTTGAAATGGAATCCAAGGTTTTTATATTCAACTATCAGTACATGCCATCAATTAGTAGGTTGAAGTCAGTAAAGGACACTTGGAGATTGCTTTATACCACAACTATTAATTAGTGAAAATTAATCCGTAATAACAGATAAATATTGATTTTAATGTAATAAAAAATTTTGAGTTAGAATTCCTCCTCTTCCTACTTCCATATAAAAAATAAATAAATAAATAAAAATAAAAAGTGAAATTTAAATATTGCTACGTAATCTCTTCCACTTCAAGTAGAAGCTTTGACATATGTTCTGTTACAGAAATATTAAATATATGTATTTTTCATTCGATATTTCAAAATGTTGGCCATGAGTGTTCCATAAATTAAAATAAAAGGTGATGAATTTTGATTGTATCCATAACTCTATTTAATCTATTTGTAAATAGTTGCATAAACTTGACGTGACTTGTAAATTACTCTTTTACATATTGATAACTGAAGAATTAATTTGGCATTAACACTGATAACTGAAGAATTAATTTGGCATTAATACTCCTTAAGTACTCTTATTAAAACTCTACTATATAATGCTAAGAGAAGGAGGTATGAAGAGGCTCTTCTCTCGGGCTCTCTCTCTCTCAAGTTCTCTCTGAATATTCATTTTATGGTCGATAACTGACTTGACCGTCGGAGTGGACACAGATCTCCTCAGGTCTTTTATTTTTCTTGCAGGTAACAGATCATGGAATTTTCTCGAGAATGTTATCATTGGTGCGGTGAGCGTGGAACGAACTATGATCCAATTTCATTGATACCGAAAAAAAAATAAAAAAAAGAAGAAAAATAACACAGCAAACGTAAGAAACCGAGAAAGAGAGGAACAGGAGCAGAAGGGTACTCCGGCGGCCAGTTTCGACGGCGTCACGCGCGGCACTAGCGAACTCCTCCAGCCCAAACGCTTCAGCCGCTGCCCTCTGGACCTCCTCAATCGTCGGTAGCAAGCAGATCGGATGTGGGTCTTTCGCGCCTTCCGACGCAAATTTCAGCCAGACCGGCGCTCCTTCCGGTGCGTGACCGTTGGCGGTGATCTGCCGATGCCTCAATCTATACTCCAGTCACAGTGTGCACCCAAGCAGGATCAACTTTAAGTTTATAATTTCGATTCTCTAATAATTGCCCTGATATTCAATATAACTAATGAATTCTTGGAGTAATCTTTTAACACTGATTGCTTTTGTTTTCCATGAACTGCTTCAAAGCTTCCAAATGAGTGAAGCAAACGATGTTATAATTTATGGAAAACGATGCTACCAAGAAATTAAAGGAATGTGAGAAGGCAGTAATGAAGCCTAAATTTGAGGAAGCAATTGCTGTACCCGAGTCTGAAAGGCAATCAATTGCTGATTCTATTGACTTTCATTCTATAGACATGGAGCCACAATACTCTGGTGCAAGGATAGAGGGAGATACTGTTACTTTGGATTTTGTCCAGAAAATGATGGATGACTTCAAGAATCAGAAGTGTTTACACAAACAATATGCATTCCAGATAGTCTTACAAATTAGAGAAATGCTACGAGCTCTACCTTCTCTGGTTGATATTAATATTCCTCATGGGAAGCATTTTACTGTTTGTGGTGATGTACATGGACAGTTCTATGACCTGTTAAATATTTTTGAGCTCAATGGTCTTCCCTCTGAAGAGAATCCATATTTGTTTAATGGTGATTTCGTGGACAGGGGATCATTTTCCGTGGAGGTCATTCTCACATTGTTTGCATTTAAGTGCATGTGTCCATCAGTTCATGGAAATGGTTACAGATATTGATGCTCAGCTTATAAACAAAGGAAATCGAAACGGTAATACCATCTTTCATTTAGCTTTCATGCTCAAGCAGTCCAAGGTAACTTCAATTTTGTTTCTCTGGATTAAATCCTTTCATACGTATTGTATTAAAAACTTGGAAGCATTTAAGATATTCACAAGTCATCTTGAAAGCTATAAACTGTGCCAGCAATTAGGGACTGTTCCACTTTTTATCCTGAATATGGGTGGTTTCCCTCCTTCTTTGCAAGAGATAATTTTGAAAATTTATGCAATTCTAGTCTTTATTTTTATTTGTGGCTTTGTGATTTTCTTCAGTTTTCAGACTTGGTTGTCCACGAAGGAATTTTGATATTTCTGTCTTAACAAATCCAGATCTTTCTAAACAACAGGAGTTTCTTGAACTTGATTCATGCGTGTCATCCTTGCGCAGGAGCCATGATCATCTAGCGCAATGGCCTTAGGACTGATCTCTTTGTCTATGCAGAATCCACTAGAAAGCAATTGTTTCATTGACGAGTTGCTTATCTGTTACCCTACTACTCCACAATCTAGAAGAATTTCTTGTTCAGTCCATTTCTGTTCTAGAATATCCAAAACAGAACGATCGTTGTGCTGTTGAATTTCATGTATGTTCATTGGAAAATGATTCCTGGACTTCACAAACAGCAAATGCAATTGACTTTCACTTGGAATTGTATGATCCAACCACTCACTGCTCATTCGTTAATGATGGTATTCATTGGTGCTCATTTGTTAATGATGGTATTTGGGTTGTGAACTCACGCAAAATAGCATCTAATTACTCTGGATGGTATGTGAAGTATCTCATCAATCTTCAATCCTTTAGAATGGCATTCCCTTCAGAACGTAAGGAGTTTGTGTGTTCAATTCATCAAGTCCAATAATGGAATCAGTGCTGATTCCTCTTGCTCTTCACATGCTGCCTCAAATGGATCTATTGATTGCTTCATTGCTCCTTATTTTGCTGCATTTCATCAGTGAATCAAATCCCCCCATTGCAAGTACATTTCCCTCAACAAAAGTACATGTGATTTTATTATTTATTTTGTGAAATCCAGCATATTTCTGTTGGCTAAATTTGGGCACATGCCATACAAACCTATCCCCAAGATAGGGAGTAAAAGCTTATGCAGCTAATCAATCGCCTTGTGCAAGTATTTTTGCTGAATTTACTTTTATGCTATACATATGCTAACTTGTTCGCCCACGAGGCAAAAGTCAAAATGAAACTTTTTACAGGTTTGAAAATTAACTGTCATCTCCTGGCATAAGCCGAGTTTTCACTCAGCTCGGTTTTGGGGGGAAGAGCAAGCTCATGCAACTAAAGTTTTACAACAGGCAATGTTTATTCGCTCATTCTAGCTACAGTGTAGTATTGCTTACTCGGCAGGTTCGCCACGAGCACTAGGTATCATTTTAATTGTTCACTAGGCAAGTTCGCCATTCGAGCATCAAGTCCGGCTATGTCGCCAATTATTACACACTTAGACAAGTTCGCCATTCGAACATCAAGTTTGGCAATATCGCCAGTTATTCCTCACTTAGGCAAGCTCGCCATTCGAACATCAAGTTTGGGAATGTCGCCAATTATTGCCCACCCGGGCAAGTTCGCCATTTGAATATTAAGATCGGTAATTTCGCCATTTATTGCTCGAGTTTGGTATTTTCACTATCCGAGCACTTAATTTTATTGGTAGTTCGACAATCTCGCCATTTGAGTGCTCACCTTTATAACTCAAGTTTGGGCGAGCAATAAGTATGCACTTGGCAATTTATTACTTTGCTCCTAACGGCTTTGCGAGACCCGAGCAGTTAGTCATTCAGGTTTCGTCATCAGCTCGGCTATTCTTTTTAGTGCCTAGCTCGGTTATTTCTTCAAGTCATTCAGGTTTTAAATCATTCAAATTGTCTATATCCAATCCGATCCGATCGGGGCTCTATAAGAGAGCCGACCCTTCATGCCGAGCGAAACTCAATACCGACCAGGCTCTACTTCCGAACGGTCACAAGCATTACAATCCGATCGGCTCATAGCAAACTCCAATCCGATCTGATCGGCTCTACTCAAAACACAAACATCTCATATCAAAAACCCAGACACAAACACTCGATCCGATCGACCTGGGGCTAAAAGCAAGGCATTTCTCAATGCTAACTTGCTGTTCTCCTCTAGCTCGGAACACTTTATTCCAAGCGCGGTTTTTTCTTCTTTGCCTAGTTCGGTCTCAACGGTTTGGTGATTTTTATTCCCACCCAATTACTGACATAAATGTCATATGCTGGAGGGGGGACTTATGATAACTGAAGAATTAATTTGGCATTAACACTGATAACTGAAGAATTAATTTGGCATTAATACTCCTTAAATACTCTTATTAAAACTCTACTATATAATGCTAAGAGAAGGAGGTATGAAGAGGCTCTTCTCTCGGGCTCTCTCTCTCTCAAGTTCTCTCTGAATATTCATTTTATGGTCGATAACTGACTTGACCGTCGAAGTGGACACAGATCTCCTCAGGTCTTTTATTTTTCTTGCAGGTAACAGATCATGGAATTTTCTCGAGAATGTTATCACATATTATTCATTATTTTTTTTTCTTTTACTTTTATGTAGAATGTTGCTAAATATGAAAATAATTGTTTTACAGATTTACTGCAATATTTTATTTACAGCCACAATTTTATAGCAAATAAAAAAAATTATACTATAGCAAAAGTGTCTAAAAAGATGGTGAAAAAGTATATAAATGTATATATTTGACCAACATTAATTTGTCAGCTTATTATCCATCCAATAATAATTTATTTAGATTAATCTGAATTTGTTCCAAATAAACTTGTAATGCTACGAATTTGAGTAACAGTTAGAAATAGAGAAGGCCAAAGAGCATGAATTTCTGTGCTATTGTCAGTTTAATTAAGCCTCACTTCACTGCCATAAACCCTCTCTCCCCCTCTATCTCTTTCTGTTATGGTCCAACTTCGTTAAACTGTGGGGCTTTTGGGCCTGGACCATCTCCAGATATTTAATTATTAAAATATATAAATTAATACTCCATCCGTTTCAAAATATCTGTCAATTTTATTATATTTTTTAGAATTAATAAATATTAGTTAGTCTTAAATTTAAAATTAAATATGATAGAGAACGACTAAATTACCTTTACTTTTATTACTTCCAAAATTGTGACTTAAATCTAATTGGTTGAATAATATTGAAAATTAAATATATTAATATTGTATTGAAAATTGAAAAAAGAAAATTAATGTTGTATTGAAAATTTAAAAACGACATATAAAATGATATATAAAATTCTCTAAAAAATGACAGATATTGTGGAATGAAGGGAGTACTACGAAACTGGTTAATAAGCTTTATTATTCTATATGGTGAATTATGTGAACTGGTTTGAATTGTTTGTTGGATATTGGATTAATAATTAATTTGCTTAATTGATAGATTTAATTATAAATGGAAAAATATGCCATTTGATTATGGAAGTTTGTATTTGGCATCAAGATATGATTTTGGTGTACTTAAATTCTTTTGAGTGATGATATTGAAAATGCTTGTTTGCTAATAGTACTTAAGAATATGAAAACATGCTAAATTATGTATAGTTAGAGAAATAGTTAATTGTAAGTGAACTTGGAAATTGATGATAAATTGTCATGCATTTTAATATTTAAATATATTAGTTAGCTATTTAATGTGAATACTTTCAAATGCATGTGCCTTGATCTTGAATTAATATGAGAAATTGTAGTGGGGACTTAGCTTAATAATCCTATATATATGGGAACTGAATGGTTGAATGGGTCATTAATTGTTAAGAAATGGCATATTGTGCAAAATGTGTTTACATGAAACTAGAGTCCTTGGGAAGGAATTAGGGATGAATAAAATTGTTGACATATAATGATTAATTTGGTGTTAATGGGTTATATAATGTATGGGTATGTGTGATATATGTATGGGCATGAGATAGCTTTTAACCATGAGCCAATGATATGCTCAACTGAGAGGGCTACAACACAAGCCAATAATGGGAGCTGTCATCTTTAGCCATGGGGAAAACTATAGCATGCACAAAACAGGATTAAAACAAAGGTACTTTAATTTCTGAATATAATCTCAAGTTTTTAATAGGAAACGGGATAGTGGTTTAAGCAAACATTTTTTATTTATGAAACAATAGGTAGTGTTTTTTCTTGGGGTCTGCCTTACAACTGAGAAGCTCGATTCCTTATATAGGAAGAGCAAAGGCAAATACATTAATTAAAGATTACAGCTGGATAGCACTCTTAACAGTTGTCAAACCATTTACAAAATAAGTGGGAGACAAAGCAAAGTGGATTACATACAATTATTTAAGATACATCTGCATGATGTGGCCGACAGGATAAAGTGGAGGATGTGGCCGACAAGATAAAGTGGAATCTTTACTTAAAGATTATATCTCCGTATCGGTTCTTCAGAGTTATCTTCTTCATCAGAGTCTGAGACATGAGTGGGGACATACTCTTCTGAGTTATCATTGTCATCTTGTCTTTGTGAGTGACCTGCTAAAGGCTGGAATTGGCTGTCTAGATCCATCGCATTCAATGAGCTGGCTTCCATAATATTAGTGTGAGATGAGCTGGCTTCTGAGATATTTGGAACTACTTGCGATGAGTTGGCCATCGAAGGATTAATCCTGAGTGGTCCTGCTTGTGAAGATCCAATATGTGAATTATTCCTGACCCAATATTGATAGTCTTCTTTGATGATGTTCCAATAGTTTGAAGGATAAGATTCCCAAGGGATATCATCATCTAGCCAATTTGGCCATATCTCTTTTGGAATGACACCATTCTTTGCAAAAATGTGATGCATGAGTTCAAGCCACTTATTAATGAACTAAGGATGGAAATTATGACAGGCTTCCTTGAGTGAATAGGGTAAGATTCTGAAATGGTAGGTAATAGCTACAGACTTATATTTTCCATGCAACCAAACATTACTTCTATGAAAAATATAAGTTGTTCTTACTTCCCATGAGTGTGAAACTCCAAGAACATTAGCTTCTCTGATGAGGATGGATTTCCATTAATCCAATGACTTGAACCAGGTAAGGAAAGTCTTAAGATGAGGGTTCTACTTGGTTCCTCGAATTATTTCTTGGATATAACTTGCCATGTGTCTATTGCGAATTTCAAAAGCAATGTAATGGAGGTGAAGGTAATGCCATAGGAAATAAAGAAGTTCTTTAGGCCAAACGATAGGAGCTTCCATGTGAAAATGAAGAAATCCCATAAGAGCTGCAAAAGGATATTTGGGATGATAACTTAATTGATCCCAATATAATGGCCCGTATTTCCTGATTAACCTTGACTGATAATTTCTTAACTGTGCTTTTGAAAAATCTTTTAAGCTTACTGGAGAAAGATTGTCTGGAACTTCTAGAGGAGCATCTTCTTGTAAAAAGGTAAGAGGTGCAGGTAGAACTGGCTGATACATACAGATGACTGGAACTGTTATGAGTTGTTCTCACTTCCTTCTGCTTAACAGATCTGGAATAAGATTTTCTTTTCCCTTGATATGCTGAACATCAAATCCGTACTTACTAAACCATTCTTTCCAACGGAGGAGTTGAAAGTGAGAAATGGCTTTTCCTTTGAATTCTAGCATTTTTGAGAAAGATGAGCAGTCCATAATAACGGTGAATCGATGACCAATAAGATGGAATTCAAATTTCTTTATTCCATACTTAACGACTAAGATTTTTTTGAATGTTGAATGGTAGTGCATTTCACTGTCTTTGAACTTGTCACTAGCATGAGCACACACTTTTTTTTTCCATTGATTTCTTCTAGTAAGATAGCACCCCAATAACAATCGCTTGCATCTGTCTGAAGGATTCTCTTTCCTGTAGAAGGAATATGCAGAGGTGGTAAACTTTTAACTTTTTCTTTTAAAAGTTTTACCGCTGTTGTCTAATCATTAGACTAATCGGGGGGATTCTTTTTCAACATTTGGTATAAAGGATCAGCAAGCTGGGTGAAATTTGAGATGAAATCTCTGAGATAATTGGCAATCCCTAGAAATTATTGAACTTGCTTTAGAGAAAAATTTTCTTCAGGAAATTTCTACAATTTTGCTCCAAAGTGATTACCAGGTTGATAATATCCCTGAGAGAAATGCATCACAAGAAATTTAATTTCTAATTTTCCAACGTGCATTTTAGTTGGAAAAAACATTACTCCAAATTATAGAGTAAAAGTCAGAAATTGTTGAAGAAGTTGCTGGTGTTTTTCTTCAATTGGAGAATACAAAAGTATATCATCAATATACACTAATGTTGAGTGTAGAATTGGTTCGTATATACAGATCATTGCCTTTTGAAATAGAGAAGGGGCAACTTTAAGACCAAAAGGCATAACTGTCCACTGATAATGGTGGTTAGGAATGCAGAACGCTGTTTTATGGCAGTTTTCAGAATGAATTCCAAGCTGCTAAAAGCCTGCTTTTAGGTCAAAATTTGAAAAGATTTTAGCTTCTGAAAGAAATGTGAACAAGGAGGATATTTTGGGTAAGGAAACTTATCATCTTTTAGAAAATGGTTTAAGGGCTGGTAATCAATAACAAGTCTCTTTTTTCATCTTATTTCTTCAGATCGTTTGTTCACATAGAATGCTTGACATACCCAATCTGACGTGGTATATGTAAGCACCGTGCCCTGAGACAGTTCAGATCAGAGATTACCCGATGAAAAAATCAGTGTCCGCTTCCGATCCACTGGATAAAATTCGGGAATTTTGGTCCTTCAGATTCACAAGGATTGGAGTTTTTCATTTGCAGCAAAAATAATTAGAAAAATTGGGAAAATTTAGAATAAAAAGTGTTTTTTTTTCCTCCGCAGACGGCCTGCCCGTCGGTAGTCAGATGCCCGTTAGTAGCCGAGATGATCCGTCTCTCGCCATGAGAAACGGGACGTTGGTGAAGCGAGAGACGGACACATGTCTGCAAACTGATGCCCATCTGTTCTTACCCCGTGCCTCATTTCGTTCCGTTGGCCAAATGACCGCGCGTACCATTTTAACCGATGCCCGTCGGTTAGCTTCAGAGGCCCGTCGGTCAATTGCCAAATCCTATTCGGAATAGGATTTCTCTTTCCTATTCCAAATAGGATTCTCTTTTCTATAAAAGGGGGATTTTTCAATGATTTGGGGGTTGGACAATTTTGGATTAGGGGATTTTATTTTTCTTTTCTCAAGAAGAAAATATTCTCTAATATTTTTTCTCTCAAAAATCATATTTTTACAAAACAAAAGAAAATCTTTTCATCTTTTTTAATTTCCTTTCAAAATCTTATTTTGGTGAATCCAATTAAATTAAGGTAGCAAGATTAATTTGTTTTCGTCAATTTATCGATTCCAACATTTGAATTGCTGTTAATTTTCAAGGGAGAAATATAAATTTTCTTTTCTTGATTTTTATTTGATCTTCGTGAAGCGCGCGGGACCGAAAATCATCCTACATTCATCCAAAAAGGTATAATCCGAGGGTAAATATTATAGATCTGATATTTGGTTGATTGAACTTAATTATTTGCGTTTATTTTAAGTATTTCATCTAAAATAAATTATTTTTTGTGAAAAACCTGCTGTTTTGTCATTTTTTGAGGATCAGGGGTGACCGACGGGCAGTGCGGTTGCCGACGCCCGTCCCTCGTTTGAGAGACGGGATGTATTTAGCGCACTTTACTGCCCGTTGGTCACATTTTCGACGCCCGTCGGTCACGCCTGAGTGGCCGTCCCTGGGCTCTCCCTCACTGTTTTAATTTGTTTTCATTTATTTATGTTTTCTATTATTTGTTTTCTTTATTTTGTTTGCCCTCTTATTCAAAAACCTTTTTTAGCTCTTATTTTATCATTTTATTTCATTTCTGAATTTTTGTACTAATGTGTTTGCTCATTTTTGTGAGATATCCTTTTATTATTTTTGGATGGGTTCAATTTGAGGATGATGATGGCCACCAAATTTAAGGATTTATACTTGGTTTATTCCCTTTAACCCTTATCTTTATTATTATTATTTATTTGATATTGATTGTAGGTTTATTACTATTTTTTTCTGCTTATTATTATTATTATTGCTAGTCTTATTATTAGTTTTAGTATTTATTATTATGTTAATTGCATGATTTTTGTTATTGTTATGATAATTTATTTATTTCCCCTTGTAAAATTATTCTTTGTCACGTTAATAAAAATGGCTAAGAGTTTTATAATAATCAATTTGGGAATTTTCGCAAAATCAAGGACCAAAGTCCTATTTTATCCAATAAAATCATCACATAAAAAATTATTTTTGATAATAAATACATCTAGAACCAATGTCCTCAATTTTAATAAATATCCCGTTTTATGCATATTTTGTACCTTATTTACAGTGGGGGTTGTATTCCGCCCCTAATTTTATTGTAATTCACTTTCATATGCTTTATTTTAATGTTATTTTATTTTTCGCTTTTATGTGAATGATTGCGCCTTTTAATTAATTGCATCGTGTGGAGAGAGGGTGAAATAATAAATTCAAAACTTAATTGTAAAATTAATCAAGGTACGAATAAATGAGAAGTCCCGAACCTATCTCTGGTCTTTGGACTCAACGAGACGAGAGAGCCATTCCGATGTTTCATTGGAATGGGGTCTCCAAGACACCTCTTGTGTCCCATTAAAAGGCTCAATTTACAATCCTAGGCTCCTTAGGGTTAGAGGGTTATCCCAATATTCTATTGGGGTGAATGCCTCCAAAACCCCTTTGGTTTGCCCAAAATGGATAAAATGCGTCGTCTTAGGCTCACTGAGGCAAGACAAACTTTTCCAATGTTCTATTGGGTGGCGACTCCATGAAACCTCCTTGTTGCCCAAAATAGACGCACTTGTAAATCTCTTACAAGTTCCAATGAACCTCTCCCGAAAGCCCTAAAGCAGGCCTCCGGGGTGCACCGAGGTTCGGCGTACGTCACAGTGGCGACTCCACTGGGGACATATTCGAGACTTCGATTCGAAAGTACCTTAATTAAAATTTACAATTAAGTTTTAGTTTAAAAATTTCACCATCTTTCAAAATTGCATTGCATCGCATCGCATTAGAGCCTTAGATCTATGCTAGTTTGGTCCCTTTATCGACCTCGGTCCGTTCCCGAATCACGACCCTATGTTCACTCAATGTAGGGAAGTGTTAAGGATAATCACCAGCCCAAGCCTCGTACCATCATGGTATATCAAATGGTGACCCGATCGGTCGTTAAGCTCGTGATGAGCTACACCCGTTGGCAGGGACCATGCTTGGGTAGCCCTAAAGTAACACCACCCACGACTAAAGCTCATGTAATGGTTCTAGATACTTTCCCTATGTGGTATGAACCTTAATACTGTGCTTGTTGTATGGATCCTTATGTATCGGGTGAACCCAGATGTCTTGATCGGTTACCTAGCCAAAGGCTTTTATGCCCTGGTAGGACCATGTCAATTCAGTTGGATCACCTAAATACATAATGATCATGACTCGTGCGCCTGTTGCATTAGTTAGGAGAGTTATACTGCCGATTTTTTGCCATGCACCATACACGTCCATCGGGTCCCTGATGACCCATGGGCTAGTCCCGCCTAGAAAAGAGACTATGGCCTCGTGTGTGAGAGTGATAAGCTAGGGTGGAAGGACCTATGTGCTTGCATGTGATTTGTGGGTGTTACATAGCACGATCATGCATTTTGTCGCATTCATGCATCATTCTAACTCTTTGTGTTTTTAGCCATTATAGATCTGCCTAGGTGGACAAGAGGTCCTCGAGGGCGGTTGATTCAGAATTCTATTTTTGAGCTACCAGAGAGAACATAATATTCAGATACTACTTCAAAAGCTAGCTACACTACTTCAGAAATGGCAAACTCACCGAGAGGGACTGATGCCACCAGGGCTATAGTTGCAAAGGAAGTGGGCCGTAGATTTGAGGACTTTGAGAATTGTTTGATGAACATGTTAGCCACGATGGGCCGGCCGGCTGCTCAAGAGAACCCACCCCCTCCTCTTGTGAGAAGCAATAAAACGGAGGAGGTCCGAGCAAACCCACTGGAAGAGAATCATCCACCGTCGGTGCATTTTAGAACAACTACTTCAGGGGTTCAGAGGGGAAAGCAAGTCCTGGGGTTAGACGATGATTCAGATAAAGATCATGAGGAGCGCATGTCTCAGAGAGGGAAGACACCTCAAACTGAGGAGGCTATTTGGAAGAAGATGGAAGAGAGGTTTGAAGCAATGGCTAGGACTTTGACGAAGGGTCAAGGGATAAATCCAGAAGATAGGGAGTTAGATGGAGAGGACCCTATCCCGATAAACTTTAAGATGCCAGATGTTCCAAAGTTCGACGGTACTTCTGACCCTACCGCACATATCAAATAGTACTCGTTGGTGATAAAGGGTACTACTCTGATGAGGAAGCAGAAGATTGAGTATTTTTGCTTAAGCTTGACCGGCCCAGCAATGGATTGGTATCATGGGTTAGATCGCCGAACTAAAGAAGACTGGGATTTATTGACTGAGGAATTTCTTAGACAATATGACTGTAGTACGAGAATGGAGGTGACCTTGAAAGACCTGGAGCTACTACGGCAGAAGGGAGGCGAGTCCTTTCATGAGTATCGAACCCGATGGAGGAACCGGGTGATGGAAATGAGAAGAAAATTGGATACTCAAGATCAAATACAGCTGTTCATCAGAAATGCGAGCCCATATTTGAGAGAAGGTTTGAAGATGAAGGGATTGAGAGATTGGGAATCTCTGAAGGACATCGCCATAGAAGCTGAGTCAGAGTACCTGACTAAGAAAGCGAGTACTGAGAATTATCCTAGGAAGGGTGCTAGTGGAGCCAGCAGATCGGCAAGCCCTGAAAAGACCGCGGAAGTATTAACTACCAACTTTACTCCGAGATATTTTTCAAACCTCGGAAGGTCTTTGTCGTGGGTATTGAGAAGACTAATGAAGGAGGGGAAACTGCAGCCTTTACCTCCCTGACCGGCTAGAACAGTGGGCCAACCAGGGCACAAGGATAATGAGTACTGTGCATATCATCAGCATACTGGGCACACCACTGATGATTGCAAAGCCTTGCGACATGTAATTCAGGATCTCATCGATTCAAAGCAGATCACAGACCCAAAAAAGAGAGGAAGTCAAAAGAAGACAGGATACAATAATGTGCCCCCACTGGTGAATGCGATCGGGTCAGGTCTGTCTGAAGAATTTGTATTGAGGGAGCTGTATGGCAGTGATGCGCATACTGTCAAGACAAGTAAAGAAGGGTTGCTAGTGTCTGTGATCGATTGCTGCTCCACCGATGAAAGTGGAGAAGAGGATGAGGACTCTGAGCGGTTTGCTGACCCGTGGGGTTCGGAAGAGGATGAACGCGAAGGGAAGAAGAAGAATAAAGTGGGAGCTGTGACCCAGAGCGAAAGGGTAGCCCCAGAAGTGGAAAAGCCTAAAGAACCAGAAGCAGGCCAAAAGGAGAAAGAGTCGGACGAAGATTTGATTATTAAGCAGCTGAAAAAGACGCCGGCTCAAATCTCTATATGGGATCTCTTGAGGCAATCTCTATCGTATAGGCAGAAAGTAGTGGAGGCTTTATGCGAAGCAACTGTGGCAACAACTATCTCGCCTACCGAGCTTTTGGATGTTGTGAAAGGGGGAGCAGGAGAAAATATCATTTTTACCAGTGCTAATTTGCCAGCAGAGGGCCGTAACCATAATCGCCCTTTGTACATAAGAGTATATATTAACCATAAGTACACAGCCTGTGTAATGGTGGATGATGGCTCGTCGATAAATGTGTGCCCCCAAGTGGCAATGGCAGCTTTTGGAGTTACGAAAAACATGCTGGCTAAGTCCGACCTCACTATCACTGCATATGATAACTCACGCAGACATACTTCTGGGACATTTACGGCAATAGTGAAAACAGGACCAGTAGAATCTGAAGTGGAGTTTGTGGTGCTACCTATACCTGCCAACTTTTCAGCTCTTTTGGGTAGGCCATGGTTTCATAAATTGGGTGGAGTCCCCTCTACACTTCATCAAATGGTAAAGATGCCCCATGAAGGTCAGGTCGTAACCATAAGAGCTGCATGGGAGAATCAGGTTTCAATTCTGGAGATCGCAAGGCAGCCATTCAGTGGGTTTCATGTCGCTATGATAGGGGAAGAAGAATGGATGGAAGAAACTCCTCAAGTACTAAACATGATGAAGAAGATGTCATTCCTTCCTGGTACAGGATTAGGGAAAGAGTCTCAGGGGATGCCAACATCCATTACTACCAGAGGTCAGAAGGACAAAAGAGGTTTGGGTTATACTGGTGCTGTAAAAAAGGATGAAAAGCCAGAGATAGAAATTCCCCATATTCGGAAGAGTTTTGTGCCGGCAACCGCAGTATGTGCCTATTCAAGAGAGGCTGAACCGGAATGGGTAGATGGAAGAATACTGCCAAGGTTTGAGGTCTTTAATGATGTCTATGACTGGGACATTAGATTGATCAAGCTGGTAGAGGGCTTTTGGGATGAAGAAATCATGACCAGCAAGACGATTTAGGACCGTGACATGCTCGAAGAGGTGATCACTGAGGCAATGGTAACCACCCAACTGAAGGGGAAATCAAAGATTGAGGAAGCCATACAAGGGGTGACCGAAGAGCCTCCAAAAAGTCAAAGCGACGCAGGACCGTCAATCACAGCAGATGCACTAGCAGAGAAAGAGGAAGAAGCTAGTTTAGATTGTCTTTTCATTCCCGAACTTTTCAATGATGTTAATGACAATTTCAATTTTATTAATAAAGTGAATGATTTTGCTTATTTGTGCGATGTTTCTGATGATTTCACCATGTATGATCATGATCATAATCCATCCATATTTGATATTGATTCAACTGATGCTACCCCATTTAATCTTGGAACCACGAAAAACCCAAAAGAAATTCTGATAGCATCAATTATAACTCCTGAAGAGCTAGAAAAATTTGAGAGAATATTAAAAAAATATGAAAAAGTCTTTGCCTGGACCTACGAAGATATGCCAGGAATTGATCGGGAAATCGCAAAACATGCTATTTTGACATATCCAGATCACAAACCAGTAAAACAGAAGCTGAGAAGACTCAGGCCGTAATGGGCAGATAAGGTAAAGAAGGAAATTCGCCAACAGATCGAGACCAAGTTTCTAGTGGAGGTGCAGTATCCAACTTGGTTGGCCAATGTCGTCCCTGTGGCCAAAAAGAACGGTAAAGTAAGGGTATGTGTTGATTACCGGGATCTGAATAAGGCCTGTTCGAAAGATGATTTCCTGTTACCTCATATAGATGTATGGATAGACAGCGCGGCCGCTTGTGAGATGTATAGCTTTGGAGATGGTTATGCGGGTTACAATCAGATTCTCAATAAAATAATTGACCGGATCAAGACAGCTTTTATCACATAATGGGGGACGTATGCTTACAGGGTAATGCCCTTTGGCTTAAAAAATGCGGGAGCTACTTATCAGAGGATGGCGACAAAAATCCTAAGTGATTTGATCCATAAGGAGGTGGAGGTGTATATCGATGATATGATGATCAAGTCCGCCACTAGAGAAAGCCATTTTGAAGCCTTGGAAAAGTTCTTCTAGAGAATAAATAAGTACAACCTGCGGTTAAACCCTAAGAAATGTATCTTTGGGGTTACGTCGGGGAAGTTGCTGGGACATGTGGTTAGCTAGAGGGGAATCGAGATTGACCCAGTTAAGGTTAAGGCCATCAAAGAGATGCCGGTGCCTCAGAAGGAAAAGGATGTAAGGAGTTTCTTGGGCAAATTGCAATATGTCAGCAGATTCATCGCCAAATTAACTTCGATTTGTGAGCCAATCATTAAACTCCTCAGGAAAAATTAGCCTGTAGTATGGAATGAAGATTGTCAAAAAGCCTTCGATACTATCCGAGAGTACTTGCTGAATCCACCGGTGCTGAGACCGCCATAGCTAAGTGGGCCCCTGATTCTATACCTAGCCATAGAGGATAGTTCTGTAGGCGCCATGATGGCCCAAGAGGACGAGTTTGGGGTGGAATTTGCTATTTACTACTTGATCAAGAAATTCCTGGAGTACGAGATTAAGTACGCTGAAGTAGAGAAGATCCATCTTGCGATAATCTAAGCCTCTAAGAAATTGAGACATTAATTCCACTCTTACAAGGTGCAAGCAGTGGCAAAGCAGAATCCCTTAAGATACTTGCAGGAAGAACCGTCTCTATTGGGGAAAATGGGCAGATGGTTGTTATTGCTACAAGAGTTTGATGTGGAGTATGTCACTCGAAAAACTATCAAGGGGCGTGCAGTGGCTGAATTCTTGGCAGAACACCCAGCTCAAGGAGACTCATACGAGTTCAGCTTCCCAGACGAGGATGTGGTGGCTATTGCAGTTCAAGGTTGGCAGTTACACTTTGACGGAGCTGTGAACCACAAAGGGGCAGGAGTAGGAGTTATTCTAACGACCCCAAAAAATGAGAAACTCCCTTTGGCAAAGAAGCTAAGGTTCAAGGCTACTAATAATGAGGCTGAGTATGAAGCATGCGCTTTCAGGATGGAAGCATTATTAGCCTTAGGGGTAAAGAGCGTTGAGGTATTCGGAGACTCATCCCTGGTGATCAATCAAATTCGAGGCAAATGGGCTGTTAAGGAAGAAAGGCTAATGCCATATGTTAAGTAGTTGAAAGATTTGAGCAGTCAGTTTGAGGTGTGCACGTTTCATTTCATTCCCAGGGACGAGAATCAGCTGGCCGATGCGCTCGCCACTTTGGTATCTATGTGGGACAATCCAGAAGGGATAATCATGAAGCTAGTTTTAATTTCCAGCACTGATAGACCTAGTTTTGAATCGCAGTTAGTAGCAGAGATAGATGTAGTAGATGGGAAGCCGTGGTATTATGACATTATGAACTATCTAGAGAATACGACCTTTCCAGAGGAAGCTACAGAAAAAGATCAGAAAGTGATTCGCAAGCTATCTACTCAGTTCATTTGTATAGATGGCACATTGTACAAGCGATAGGCTAATGGTATCCAGTTGAGGTGTCTGGACGAGAAAGAGGCTAAAAGAGTAATGGAAGAAACTCACGCCGGTGTATGCGGGGCCTATATAAACGGTTTGACGTTGGCCAAAAAGATAATGAGACAAGGGTTTTTCTGGCTCACCATGGATAATGATTGCTCGAAGTATGTAAAGCAGTGTCAGTTATGCCAACAATACGCAGATCTAAGGCACTTGCCAGTTTCAGAGTTGCACAATCTGACGTCACCTTGGCCGTTTGCAGCTTGGGGGATTGACATTATTGGGGAAATTCGTCCTACGGCTTCCAATGGACACAGATACATCATTGTCGCCATAGACTACTTTACCAAGTGGGTAGAAGCTGAGTCCTTTAAAATGATTGATGCTTGTGATATGGCTAAATTTATCGAGAAGAATATGATTTATAAGTATGGCCTTCCGCACCACGTGGTATCTGACAACGGGGTCCAGTTCATGGCCGAAACGAAGAAATTGTTCCAGAAGTACGGTATTGAGCACCACAAGTCATCTCCATATCGTCCTCAAGCCAATGGGGCAGTAGAAGCTGCTAACAAGAATATCAAGAAGATTCTAGCTAAGATGGTGCAGAACTATAAACATTGGGCGGAGAAGTTACCTTTCATACTATGGGGATATAGAACAACCATCAGAACGTCTACAGGGGCCACGCCATCCTCTTTGGTATACGGGACGGAGGCAGTGCTGCCGATCGAAGTTGAACTCAAGTCATTAAGAGTGGTTGCGGAAGCTCAGATTTCGGAAGCTGAATGGGCACAACAGAGGTTGCAACACTTGAACATGCTGGATGAAAATAGGTTCAAAGCTTACTACCACAACCATATCTATTAGAAGAGACTCGCCCAATCCTTTGGAAAGAAGGTCAAGAAGCACCCGTTGAAGGAAGGGGACTTAGTGTTCAAGCAGATGAGACCAGGTGTGCCAGATATCAGAGGAAAGTTTAGACCAACCTGGGAAGGGCCATTTCTCCTCAAGAAGCTGTTATCAAAAGGAGCTGCAATTCTGTCAGATGGCGATGGCAATGAATTCAAGGAACCGATCAACACCGATATACTCAAAAGGTTTTATGGCTAAGGGCTATAAAATAAAAAGAAGAGAATAAATGCCCCGTGGGTCGAAAATCGAAAAAAGGCGGCCTTGCTAAAATTGGGCACCTCATTAGCGTGAAAACCGAGAAAAAAAGTCATCCTGGGCAAAAATTAGAGGGTTGAGAGAAAATATCTAATCAAGAAAATCCGAAAGGGCTGATTGGTAACAGGAGCTTGATGCTGTCAAAATTTGGCTAGTTTAGGTTCCATGAGCGAATGTGGCTTGCATAATTGAATTAATGACAAATAGTGATCATGTATGTTGAAATCTTACGGAAATGTACACAACTTGGTGAAACAAAAAATAAACTTGATTTGTTCATTTACACTAGACAGATTGTGAGGATTTTCGTTGAGGAGGAGGCTTATATGTTGTTTTTGGCCCTACTACTTCTTCTTTCTCGTCATCAGAAGTAACAACAGTCGTTCGAACACGACCTTTTGAGACTCTTGAAGGAGCTTGATACATGAACTGTATATCCTCATCATCTGTAAACTCATCTGCTTCATAATCATCAGATTCTTCTGATATTATGGAATTATCAGAATAATCTATTTTCTCAAAACTCTGGACTGGTAGAGTGATACAATCATCAATGAAGGAGGTTACAGCATTAATAATCATTGCATCATCAGGTTTTCTTTTCTGTTCAGATTTGAGGGCTTAATCAGGTTATGGTTTCGCTTCCATAGACTCTATAGAAGAGGAGAAAAGTGGTTGAGATGTTCTACGTATATTTATTTTTATAGATTATGTGTGTTATCTAAGTATAAATGACCTTATTAATAGAATACTAAATGATGTTGAGATGTGAATGAGGAAAAGGGCACAAGTAGTGCCATGGGATGTATATGACATATGTTATGAAAGTGAGATAGAATCGTACTTGAAAAAAAAAGTATCACTATTCAAAAGTGAAAATTTGTGTTATCTGTATGAGACAAATTATGATGTATCATATTTTTATGTAGTGGACTTATAAGAAATTTAAGAGGTGATATGTTATGAAATGTGTATGTTTATATGAATTAAGGTAAAGGCTTAAGTAAAATTTAATGTTTGCCCTCAGTATACTGAAAGTTAAATCAGAAGTATAGAATATAATTGTCTAGCTATAGGGACACCATGGTTTAGCGCGATAGCGAGTCATGACGACCCACATTTGTAAGCTAATGGTGGTTTATACATGTATATTATGTTATATGTCATGCACGAGCCTTATGGATTTGTCGGAGCGTACTATGGCCCCTAAGTGGCCACTCTGAAACTGTCAAAACATTGGCCCTCTAAGTGGTCATTTCGACAGATTTGGACTTGTGGGATCCACATCCCACGTATCCGGTTCGAGGATTTCTATCGGATATACTTGGAGCAAAATAATAAATTTAAGTGATAAGATAATAATAATGAATTAAAAGATGGAATGGTAATTATGTAAGAAAATAAAAATTAGTGGGCAAAATGGTAAATTTAAGTAACAAGTTGTTAAATATGCAATAAATATGTAAATTAGAGAATAAAATGAAAAATTTATTACGTGTTAAGATTATAGAATAAGAAATAAAATAATAATTTTAATGATAAAAATCTTAATTAAATAAACGATATTAGTAAATGATCTTACAAATTAATGGCATGACGAAAGTGACTTTATGTATGCATATGGATTAAGTGTTCATAAGTATATATAACGTGTATGGATATATGTTGGTAGTTTAATTAAAGTATTAAGAACAAGATTAAATGATTCTAGATGTGCAAATGAGAAATTTAATGCTATAATTAATTCACATTAAAGTATTTAAGATTTTCATGAAGTTAACATAGTTATACATTATAAGTATAATTTTTTGCATGATCAATATTTAGTAAAAATTTTGATTATTGATTTGGGAACTTGACTATATGTGTTCTATTTGAAGGTATTGCATGAATTGTTACTTTATTGCATGAGGTATGTATATTATGAAGTTGATGTAGACAAATCATAGATGAGTAACAAGTCGTATGTTGACAGTGAAGAACATATATATTTTTTAAATTGAATCGTTCAATACGAAATGGGTGTAATTAAATATTTATACATATAAAAAAATGGCTGATGAAATATGTGAATTAAATGATATGTTTGTTTGCTATATAATGGAGGATGGGGAAATCTGTTCTAGAGTTTGTTTTGAAATAATGAAGACAAATGTGTGGTTTTAGAAGTGTAAAGAAATCTTTTCGATTTCTTTACAGGGGTAGACAATATTATAGAAGAAACGATTCTACCGAAATTTCAGTAGAATGAATAGTAAAATTTGAAGCATTTTATAATTAGAAAAAAAAATTATTATTTGTATATTAAGGATTTTAACATAGATTGTAACATTCTTATCCGGTCCATGAAACGGATCGGGTATAGGGTGTTACACGTACAATATTATCGAAATAGAGAAAAAAATAATTGTTTTTTTGCTTAAATATTGGCTTGGTTATTTAATGACATAGATTTCATTATCATAAAAATGGAAGCTTTAACTCATAGGCTAAGAAGCTAACAAAAGTATAAGACATTACGGAGCTAATGATACATATTTTTTGGATTAGTTAATTAATGCATAAGGGACATTTTGTCACACTTTGCTATTGGCGTATAAGTGATACTTTTTTAATTGAGATAGTATATTATAACAAATAGGAAATTTAGAGGAAGCTCAATTATATATATAGGGAAGGAGCCAATTAATTTGCAAATTAATGTTATAGTGCCACATTGAATAATAAAAAAATAAAAAAAAAATAGTGAATAAGTTGTTAGAAATCATATATGACAATTTTTTGTTAACTCAATTTATAAAAAATTCATGAAACAAATTTAGACAACAATTTTAGAGCATAATGCTCTGCTTTGAACAAATAAATTCCATAAAATTTTATGGAATTCATTTGTAATTCCTATTTTTTATGCTTGGAATATAAAAAAAAATAGAAATTGAATTCATATAATTTAATTTCATGAAATTCATCATACCTTCACCAAATTCTACCAAAATAGGTGAAATTTGCAAATAAATTTCACATTTTTAAGGGTTAAATTTAAAAAAACTATAATACCCTTTTGATCATTTGTTAAAAATAAATTATTTTTATGCAGCTAACGTAGTCTGTTCTTATACCTCGCTCACGACTGTTCTTCTTCCTCTCCTACCACTATTCTATACTAAATGTTAATATATATATATATATATATATATATATATATGATTTTTTTAAAAAAATATATGTTATCATTGATTCAGTATTTGTCGAAAATTTTAAAATGATGATTAATGGTTGTTAAATTTTTTTTATTGTAAATAATTGGAAGAATGAATCAAAATTGGCATTAACGATATTTCAGTAAATAAAATAGAAATGAATTTATTTATTCATTTATTCTACGTATAAAAATAAGAAATTTATTTTTAATTTTATATTTTACTAATTTTATTCCAAATATAGGAATTTATTTACAAATGAATATGAAATTCATTTATAAATGAATTCTAAAATTTAGATTCATTTATTCCAATCGAAGTCTAAAGGAAAAAAAAATAAAAATAAAAAATATTAAGATTTGAGTATTATTTTGGTACATGCATGTACATATTACGTGTAAATATCAAATGTTGGATTAAAAATTCAGTTTTTATCCAACCCCTGCATTGTTTTTAGAAAAAAAAAAAAAGAACGAAAGAAAGTAGTGCTTTTGTATGCTATTTTCTAATCAAGGGTGTAGCCGATTCATGTTGAGTACAACTATTAAAAAATAAAAAAACTTATAAGACCCAATCAATTAAGAAACATTAAAAAACACCATATAACTTTAACTTTTTTTTTTTTAAATTCACCCACTAAAATATTTAAATGAGTTTTCATTTTTTAATGATAAGATCGAATTGATTTTTAAACTATTAAAAATTATACAAATTTACTTTTAAATTATATATATTTTTTTTAAAAAAAGCCACTCAATATATTGAAAATGGTGTAAATTTGTCTTTATTCAATACTTTGAGTTTAAGGGGCATTTGTAGACTATTTTAATAGTTTGAGATAATTGTGGACTATTTTTTTTATATTTGCCACTTATAAAATTGTCCATATTTGCTTTTATAAGAATAAATTTGTACAATTTTTAATATTTTAGAACATCTTAAAAAATAAATTTCAGTAATAAATTTGTACCTATATTAATATTTTGAAGATAAATTTTGCACTTACTTATTTTTAATGTGAATAAATTTTTTATAAATTATTGTAATTTTTTTGCCACACTAAAAAAATTTCTTGACTACACTCCTATTTCTAGTCAACCCACGATTAATTTAATGGGTTAAGTCATTCGAGAGTGGAGTATGGATTACTGGACCCGAGAGTTTTGGGTGTTTTGAAATGGAATCCAAGGTTTTTGTTTTCAACTGTCAGTAAATGCCATCAATTAGTAGGTTGAAGTTAGTAAAGGAAGCTTGGAGATTGCTTTATACCACAACTATTAATTAGTGAAAATTAATCCAATGGAAAGTTTGAAATTCAAATACCTCCTCTTCCAAAATAAAAATAAATAAAAATAATTATAGACGTGAAACAGCTTTCAATATGCAAAACATATATGCTCAACTTAAAGGAGTCAGAACGCCAAAATTATAACACGCACAAAACATGATCAAAATTTAAAATATTTTAAAGATCTACATATCAAATTGATTTGTCTGTAAGGAAGAAAGAGATATATTTAAGCAAACATGTTTATTTATGAAAACAAATGCAGTGTTTATTCTCCGAGTCTCCCTTACAAGAGAAGAGCTTACTCCTTTATATAGACGGAAAAGCATAGATAACAAGAAAGCTGACTCAGCTGACTAACTTGCTATCAACTTTAGTGAGTGGAGAGTACAATAATTATACTGATATATGGCAGACAAGATAAGGTAGAATCAAAAGTGATTCTTTCTTATCGGTTCTTCTGAGTTGGCTTCTTCATCCGAGTTAGATACATGAGTAGGTACATATTATTCTGAATTATTGTTTTGTCTATGAGATTATCCTGTCAAAAGCTGAAATTGAAAGTCCAAATCCATTGGGTGTGGATTATGAGATGAACTTGCTTGGGATGCGTCAGGTTGAGATAAGCTTTGAAAAACAGGTTGAGATGGAGCTAGATCTGAAGGCAAACTTAGAAGACTAATTTTCATTGAGTCATGAACTCATGAAGGACATCACCTATATTAGCACCAAGTGCCAATTGCGTCTGTGTCCAAGCTAAGAACTCTTGGAGACGATCCCTATATTTTGAAGGAGGGATATCCTCTAGAGTAATTGAACTGATTGTGTTGGCTTAGATCAAGGAGGAGGATCAAAAGAATCAGGACCTACAACTTCTTCATCATCAGAAGTTACAATAGTCGTTCTGACCGGTCCTCTTGAATTTCGTGAGGGCGCTTGATACATATATTGAATTTCATGTCCAAAATCTGAGTTCCAAAAATCATTTTCAAAGATGTCAAAAATTTGGGATTGATCAGAATCTTCAGAAAATTTTCTTCCCAAGCAGGCCTAATGAAAATTAATCTTCTAAGTTTGCCTTTAGATCCATCTCAATCTGTTTTTCAGTGGTCGCTAGAGATAAAGTAACAGTATCAGGGATAGTAGGTGAATACTTATAATCACCATGAGTGTTCCATAAAATTAAAATAAAAGGTGATAAATTTTGATTGTATCCATAACTCTATTCAATCTATTTGTAAATAGTTACATAAACTTGACGTGACTTGTAAATTACTCTTTTATATATTATTCATGATTTTTTTTTCTTTTACTTTTATATAGAATGTTGCTCAATACGAAAATAATTATTCTATAGATTCACCACAATATTTTATTAACAGCGACAATTTTATAGCAATAAAAAATTATATTACAGCAAAAGTGCCTAAAAAGATGGTGAAAAAGTATCTATATATATATATATATATATATATATATATATATATATATATATATATATTTGACCAACTTTAATTTGTCCGCTTGTTATTCATCGAACAATAATTTATGATATAGTTTGATGATCCAAAGCGTATGCATTAACTATGTAGGAATACGAATTTGAGTAACAGTTAGAAATAGAGAAGGGCAAAGAGCATGAATTTCTGTGCCATTGTCAGTTTGGGTTTTCATTTGGGGAATCGGTTAAGCCTCACTTCACCGTCATAACAACCCACCCCCCCCCCCCCCCCCCCCCCGCTCTCTCTCTCTCTCCGCTACGGTCCATCTTCATTAAACTGTGGAGCTTTCGGGACTGGATGGACCATCTTCAGAATTTAATTCATTGTAAATTGTAGTAATTGAGATATTTAATTACTTATTTTGTTATAACTGTGTATTTTTTAGATAATTTTATATTTTATTTTAGATGTCATTTTTAAACTTTAAATATAATATTAATTTTTTTTTTCAATTTTCAATACGATATTAATTTCATATTACATTTTCAATATTATTCAACCAATTAGATTTAACTTACAATTTTTAAAATAATAAAAATAAAAATAATTTGGTCATTATTTATTATATTTAATTCTAAATTTAGGTCTAATTAATGTTTCTTAATACTAATGAAAACAGCAAAAGTGACAAATGTTATGAAACGGATGGAATATTAGAATATAGTATAAATTAATAATACCAAACTGTTGCATCCTAAAAGGAGCGTGCGAGAGTTAGCACATACTGTTTAATTTATGAAAAATATATTAGATTTACTGAGGGAATGGAGTAATACATTACATGATGCATGGGAGCAATCCTTTCTAGGAAATTCTATATTTTTGATTTTCGTATATTGAGTAAATAAATAAGACATAGAGTAAACTCTATGTTTGGTAGAGAGGTTTGTATTGTAATGTAATTAACTTAGTAATCAATACTTTGTTTGTTGATATAACACTACAAAAAAAACTCAATTTAGCGACGGAAATTAGCGACGGACAGTTTTCCGTCGCTAATTAGCTACTAATTTGCGATTAAATTCAGAATTAGTCGTGAAAGGGATATTTTTTCAATTTTAGCGACGGAATTGCGACGAAAAAAAAATCCGTCGCTAAATTTTAGCGGCAATTTATGGCGCCTTTTTTTTGCGACTAAAAAATCCGTCGCTAATTTTTGCGACTATTTTAGCGACTAAATAATTAGTCGCTAAAATAGCGACGGTAATTTCAGTCGCTAAATTTATAGACAATTTTATCTATTTTATTTGCGACGGTTTTAGCGACTACATTTCTTGTCGCTAAACTATCTTGAACTAGGTCGTTTTGGGCTTCCCCTCCCTTCTTTCTTTCCTTTTCTTTATTTTCTTCCTTTACCCTTTCTCTGCCCCAATCCCGTTCAAGCTCCCCTCCCTCAATCTGCTCTTCCTCCCCGTCGCTTCCCGCCGCCCAGCCCCCCTGTCCCCGCTGTCAGCCGGCCGCATCGCCTCCTCTCTTTCCCCCTCTTCCGCGCTCGACGGCAGCAGCTGCTGCCCTCCTCCTCGCGCATTTGGAGTCGGGATTTGCAGCCTTTCGATCTCCATCTCGCTCTCTCTGATCCCCATCTCACTCTCTTTGTTTGAATCTCGCTCTGTCTCTAACCACGCTACTTCTGTCTGTTCCTTCCAAAATTCAATTTCCCAAAATCCCTAGATTAAGTGGAGTCTGGGGATAAAGATATTGCTACTTCTTTTGTACTTTGATGTCATCGAAAACTATCTTGCTGTCTGCTGATTTCTTTCTGACCAATATTCTTTTGTTAATTTGAATATGAATTTGCAGGTTTCTATTTTGGCTGGTACCCTTGCTCGTTTGGATAGAGATGCACCTCACTACAAAAAGTATGTATAACATTAAAATGCCATCTTTTGAATGTCTTACTGCATGTGCACATATGGCATAACAAGTTAAATGAATTAGTTCTAATGTTGCTAATTCCATCAATGGCTCTTGTGATCTTTCTCTAGCTTTTGGACTATGAAATAGTCAATCCTTGAAGAGATTATTTTTTCAAATTTAATTTAGGAAAATTGCATCTCAGGGACCTGAAGATGGTCTTGTTCCTTTAATTTACTTATGGATGCTAAACAATTGTTTTGACAAGTGAATCCTTTTTTTTTGGCCATGTAGCGATACAAACTATTCTAGAATGGATAAATTGAAATTTCTTATTTATCGTTAATTGGACCTAGACTAGAGTCTGAGGTTTGGAGTTGAATAGAACAGAAATC
Organism: Excoecaria cochinchinensis; assembly: GCA_947683425.1. Taxonomy (NCBI): domain Eukaryota; kingdom Viridiplantae; phylum Streptophyta; class Magnoliopsida; order Malpighiales; family Euphorbiaceae; genus Excoecaria; species Excoecaria cochinchinensis. The sequence continues at coordinate 2,898,288 of CANTUQ010000167.1, read as the reverse complement.
ATATGATTTTTTTTAATATGAGTGCTGAATTTTGTTGATTTATTGGTCGAACATTGTTATCACTAATTATTATTACTATTATTTTTTCTGATGTAGAGATGGATATAATGACTTCAATACATTCTACATACAAGTAAGTAGCTCAATTCTAGATTCTGCTATAGCAGATGGGTAATTTTGAACTATTTTAATAGGTGGATCTTCCACATTTTGCTTGATGGTGGGACTATTATTATGTTATATTGCTTTCTTTTTATGTTGGGAAATAAGCTATTGTAGCCGGTTGTTTCTATAGAATTTTTTATTCATTTTTTCCAAGTGTGCCAATTAATATTCTCAGGGGTATAGTCTATTTGATGAATTTGTTAAATGATTTTCAATGGCAGAGTTCATAAGCTTGTTAATTGCCTTTGGTATACAAATATGTGATTGCGTAATTTGATTGTTAAGATGCTGAATTGAGATGAACAGATAGTAGTAAACTTGATTGATGGCGTGCATCCAGAACGATCTTTTAGTTTTTTGTTGGCTGAAAGGAAGTAGTTAATGGTAATTTTCTTCAATATGTTAATTATAGCTTGAGAAATAGATTACTGATGTGGATAAAAGTGAGCCTGCATTAGTGCCAGAATGGTTGAAAAGTGGTGGCAGCGTAAGCCACCTAGCTGCATCAGCATCAGCATTATTTCATTCTGGTAATCATTTTCTATAATTTAACATTTCGTATTTGATTACTGAGATATTGTAGAATTGCAAATAAAAGATGGAAATGCAACACATATCTATTTATGTTTACCAGCATATTTGTGCGGTAGTGAGTATGCTATTTACTTACATTATATGTCAGAGAAGCTTATTTAGAAGTCATTTTAGATGAATAATTCTAACTGGCAATGTCCCTGTGATTTTTGGGAGAATATGTGGGTCCTGATTCAGTTGCTATTTCGTTTATTACCTTATGATATGTGAAGTTCAATTACATATAATTAATATATGGATCATGAGGTGAAAATTTATCATTTTATTATCTTTTTAGCTGCTCTCTCACTATAATGTGCACGTTTACTTTGATGATGGAGTTCTACCTTTTGTGAGTTCTAATAAATTAAAAATTCTAAATTCCTTTCAGTCCTAATAGTGCAAATCAAGCTATAATGAGATATCCTGTCATTTTACCTTTTCTCATTTCTTTTTATATTTCTTGTAATATTTTGATTTTCATTTGTAGATCCAAGTGGATTTCCAAAGCCTGATCACCAATCCAAGGTTTGTCAGCTATGAATTTGTTCATTTCCATCATTGCATCCTAAACAACATTTTTATCATAACCATTCTGGTAATTCTTTTCAACAATTAATGATATGATGATAATGAGCATTTGCTCTCTATATTTATCTCAGTTTACTTATTTTGTGATGTTAAATACAGTATCTTGCTGCTTTAATTTTATTTTATTTGCAATTTGTTATTAATTTTATTTTTTTCTCATAATTTATAAATTAGGTGGTTCGTGAAGAAATTAAAGATTTAAAATGGTGGCATTCCGTTGATGTTTCAAGATTTTATAATATATTTTTTGTTGTAATTTTTAAATATTTTATAATTGTGGAAATGAGTGTTTGTATTATTTAATATGGTTTTAATTATATGTAAATTAATTTTTAATTTTATTTTATTAAAGAAATTTGGGTATTTTGAGTGTATGATATTATATTTATTAAATCAATAGTATTGTTAATAATATTGTATAATTATTATTTATATAAATTAAATTTTTAATTTAATAATAATAATAAAAAATTAAATTTAAAATAATAAAAAATTAAATTAAGTATAATAATAATAAAAATTTAATATTTTTAGCGACGGAACAGCGACAGATTTTCCATCGCTAATAAATTTTTAACATTTTATTACGACTAATTTAATGGGTTATTTAGCGACTAAAATTTTATTTTTAGCGACGGAAAATTCCGTCGCTATTTTTACCGACGATTTTTCGTTTTAGTCGCAAATTTTTTGCGACGGAGCAAATAGCGACGGTTAGTCGCGAAGTCGCTAAATATAATTAGCGACGGAAAATGCTATTTTAGCGACGGAAACTTCCGTCGCTAATTTGCTTTTTTTTTTGTAGTGTAAAATACTTATATTGTATTGTAATGTTAAATACATCAGTAATACCTAATACTTTTATCAATGTATTTTTTAATCCCTTCAAATTATACCGTATTTGTCATTACAATTCAGCTCCTTCACCTCCCTACATCTTTCACCTCTTTCGTCTCCTTCACCTCCATCGCCGGTCTCACCTCACCATCGCTGGTCTCACCACCATCGGAATCACTATTGCCGCCGATCAAAACCTAAGCTGTCTCCTCTCTTTTTAAAGGTAAGTAACTCATCGATTCTGTCTAGACTTTTTTTTTATGGTTTGGATTTCGGTTTTGTGAGAAGATGAATCGTGTTTCTTCTCTCTTTTTTTTATCGATTTTGGTTTTTCAGAAATCTGTTTGATGGTTTGGTTTTTCAGATGTCGAATTTGTTGCCCCTCTGTTTTGGGTAACAGAGGTGATGAAAATGTTCTTCTTCTTTGTATTTATCTTCCAATTTGAGATGTCTCCTTCTTGGCTGAGTAGTTAATTGACTAGCTTAATAAGCTTGTTTGATTAGTTGAATAAGTATGATGAGTTTATAATTTGAGAATCTTGAATTTGAGTTTGAACCGAGTACATACATTTGAATTAGTGACATTGTGTTTGTAAATTATTTTATAATCCTTTAGGAATTTTTAGGCAAATGCTATATAATCCTTTAGGAATTTTTAGGCAAACTGAGAGAACTTGAGGCTGAAGGGACTGTGTGTTTCAGTGCTTGAGAGTTGTCAAAAAAATACGGGGCTTGAGAGTTTCAGCTAGATCTGCATTTTTTGGCTCTACTCAAGCGCACACAGTCAAGCATTTTTGCTGGTACTGCACATTTCTCTTTATACCTCTTTTGTCTACTAGAGTTTTATTTCTGTTCAATTGCTATTGAATATTACAGATATGATCAAGCTCTCTCTGTGCAAAAATACTGAACCATCTCAATTTTGAAACAGAAGATAATTTGAGCTTATAGAATATAGTTATAGATTCACTTTCTTTAACAGGCATAGTTCAATTCATTTGCAGGATCTGTAGAGAAAGCCCTTTATCTATGTATTGCCTCTTTTGTCTACTAATATTTGGTTTTAAATTCACGGGATATTCACGGGGTATGTGAACTTACATAGTTTATCATGGATTCAGGATCTGTAGAGAAACCCCTTTTAATTTTCCTTTCACTTCTTTTAGTGTATTCTCTTTCTTTGTCTCTCTCAAACTTTGGGTAGTAAAAGATTGTGCACATGGTGATTTAGTCTATTTTTTTTGGTTCTGTTTTACAACCTCCTCGCATTTTGCTTTTGCCAGCCATTTGGTTATTGAGACGTCACAAGTAATCAAACAAAAGCCTATATGTTGGCAGCCTTGATAGTGTCAAACAAAAGCCTCTTAACCTGATTTACTAAAAAACATAGTAATCCATAACTAGTACAATTTGAATATGAGTATAAATACAAAGATCTGTTTATATTTATTAGCAAGTACCTTCTATTCAGACCCTCTAACTGAGCTCTTTTGATCTTATATCAGTTCTAAGGATCAAATTGTTGATGTTTGAACCAAGCCACTGCTGGAAACTCCTTTTCTTTTAATTTGTCCAAGTTGATTGTGACCCAATTCATCAACTTGCAAGAATGTGAAAAGAAATGATGTTTTATTTAGTTTCCTAATCTGCTAAAGATATGATCCTGCTCTAATCTGATTCTGCTTCCTTAACTGATATGACTTACTGATCTGTTGTATTCCTAATCTGTTGTACTTTCCTATCTTGATGTATATATCTGGAACTTTAACCGTCAAAGAAATCAAATCTTCCATTCTATCATAGCACATATCTTTTTACCATCAAAGACAATCTTTTACTACCCAAAGTTTGAGAGAGACAAAGAAAGAGAATACACTAAAAGAAGTGAAAGGAAAATTAAAAGGGCTTTCTCTACAGATGCTGAATCCATGAGAAACTATGTAAGTTCACATACCCCGTGAATTTAAAACCAAATATTAGTAGACAAAAGAGGCAATACATAGATAAAGGGATTTCTCTACAGATCCTGCAAATGAATTGAACTATGCCTGTTAAAGAAAGTGAATATATAACTATACTCTATAAGCTCAAATTATAAACTGAGATGGTTCAATATTTTTGCACAGAGAGAGCTTGATCATATCTGTAATATTCAATAGCAATTGAACAAAAATAAAACTCTAGTAGACAAAAGAGGTATAAAGAGAAATGTGCAATACCAGCAAAAATGCTTGACTGTGTGCGCTTGAGTAGAGCCAAAAAATGCAGATCTAGATGAAACTCTCAAGCCCCGTATTTTTTTGACAACTCTTAAGCACTGAAACACACAGTCCCTTCAGCCTCAAGTTCTCTCAGTTTGCCTAAAAATTCCTAAAGGATTATATAGCATTTGCCTAAAAATTCCTAAAGGATTATAAAATAATTTACAAACACAATGTCACTAATTCAAATGTATGTACTCGGTTCAAACTCAAATTCAAGATTCTCAAATTATAAACTCATCATACTTATTCAACTAATCAAACAAGCTTATTAAGCTAGTCAATTAACTACTCAGCCAAGAAGGGGACATCTCAAATTGGAAGATAAATACAAAGAAGAAGAACTGAATAGAGGCGATCCCGCCATAAATAGAGACGAAAAATAGAGACGAAAATTTTTCCGTCTCTAAATAGAGACGGAAATAATTTTCCGTCTCTATTTAGAGACGGAAAATATCCGTCTCTATTTTCCAGTTTTCTTGTAGTGTTTTTTAATTTTGGCATTTTCACATCCTATCGATCCATCTCTTTTGCTGTAAAACTCCACTTTTGTTGTTGGCTTTTTAGATTCTCTTTTAGTTTTGCTGTTTTTCTTTTATAGCTGCATTCTTTTACATTTTATTTTTGACGTTTTGCCTTCTATTGGAACAGCATGTGCAACAGTCAAGTGATTTTTTGAGTTTTCCTTTCCTTTTTTTTCTTTTTTTTTTATATCTATATTCTTTTATAAATCTATTAGTCAATTATCCACTTTACTACCAGTTATCCCATTTATTTCTACTACTATTGTTGTAAAATATAAACAATAATTTTAAAATATTTTATTGTGATTAATTTTTAATGAAAAATTTGTAATGAGATCAATTATTAGTGAGGTCATTTAGTGGGATTAATTTTGAAAAAAAGATTACCAAGAGTATTTTAAAATTTTTTCTAAAGACTCGATTCAAGCTCCCTACGCCCCTGCCTCAATACTCATCTTTTCGACTCATTTCCCCACCTAGACCACTTTCTCTCCAACCTGTGGTTTCTAGTTTTATTGAAGTTCCATTGAGAACATGGAATTGGGAGCTCTTATCATAAATATTGCTACCTGTTGACGTAGAAAGGAAAAGACAAATTCCTTTAGGGTCTTAGGTTAGAGCAGACTTTCGGGTTTGGCATTATCATTCTATTAGTATCTATATGTGGTTAAGAGGGCTTGCTTATAATGATAAATTTTCAATGGGAAATGTTGTTTATTCTTCTTATTTTTTTGGGGGGTGGGGGGAGATTCTCCTTTTGGAAGAGCATTTAGAAATTATTCATGGCCTCAAAAATTTGTTAAGTTTGCTTAGAAAGCTTGTCTTGATATTTTGCCAACAAAATCAGTTCTAGGGAGAAGAATAAATGGTTATCCAGTTGTTTGCTCTTTTTGCTCTTCAAATAAATCCTTTTTGCATTTATCCCGTGATTGCCCAAGGTTCCAAGGCATTTGGAAAAAAATGGGTTTGTCTACTATTGATAGATTGGAGGGTCATAATTTTTGGTTTTGGTTTGCCAACTTACTGGGATCTCGGCCACGCGATGTTCTAGTTAAAATCATATTCGTATGCTATTTGATTTGGCAGGCCTATAATAAGTTCATCCATGAGCAGGTGGATATTTCATTTAATTTGGCTTCTAACTGGGTAGCAGAAATTCCTTCATTGTTGGCATTTGGTGTGAGCCCTTATCTGGGTTCTTCAGCTACTCAAGTTCAATGGAGTCCTCTAGTTATTAGCAAATTGAGACTTAATGTAGATGTTGGCTTTATTGGCGAAGATTTAGTTGGTTTTGGGTGTGTTTTTCGTGACTCTTCTAGGCATGCATTAGCATGTGCTCTAAAAGATTCAGTGTCAAATGGAAATCTTTCCTTGTTAAAGCGATGACCATCAGTTTTGGTTTGCAAGTTGCTCGGGATTTCGGTTTTCAAAGCTTACAAGTTAAAGGTGATTGCAAGGTAGTTATTGACAAGTCTTGGAGAAGGCTTTCCTCCGCAGTGATCTAGGTATTGCTATTGATGATTGCTTGGCTTTAAGTAAATCCTTTATGGACGTTAAGTGGCCATTTGTTCCTAAAGATGGTAATAGAACGACTCATCATTTAGCTAAATATGTTTTTGCGGTGGACTTTTTTAAGCGTCAATTTCATCCAGGATTACTGGATTTATCCACTTATAACAATAAAGTTTTAGTTTAAATAATGCATTTATATTTTGTTTGGATAAATAAGATTTTTTTAAAATACTTTGACATGCATTTATATTTATTGATTTGTTTTAATTATTTTTTCCCTAAACTAAAAACTTCATCAAGATCTTGCAAATTTAATATATAAGATATTTATAGTGTTAATTTTATTTATAGTCATTGAACTTATAATTTAATAATGGTTTAGTCATGAAAGAAATTTTTATTTTATAAAAATACTTCAATTTTTGAAATATTACCACTAAATTCATTTTGGCTGAAATATCATGAATCAAACAAGAAAACTCCAACATGGAAAGCCATATCATTTTAAAATATTCGTATATGACATATTCTAAAAGGCTACACACATGTGGCATTTTTTAGAATGTTTCAAGCTGATGTGACTTGTCAGGTCAGTATTTTTGTACCGAATTTATAATTTTTCAATTAAAATGACTTTAACGATTATATTTTTGTAAAACAAAAAAAATAAAATTATAATTGTATTATTATTATGGTATAAATTCAGTAATCATGAAAAAAATAATTTATGAAAGAAAGAACTAATTATGTTAGCCCATATCACAAATGTGTGGGCCTTACGCCTCACTCACAAAAATAAATTGTGAATTATGGTCCTAAAGAAATAAATAATTTTTTTTTTTTTAAAAAAAAGAAAGAAAATAAAAAAGCTGCTCACATATTCTCATTGGGGCAAAGATTTTTCTAATATTTTTTTGCCGTATCGCAATCCACCAAGCCCTTTTGCTTTTCCTTCATTAGTTCATTGGATCCCTCTCTTCTCCTTACTTCATCATTAAAAGTTATAAGCCCATAAATTTTTTTATATATTTTCAAACATAGTATAATGTCGTACGAATTTGGGCATCCTGCACACGATTTTTGAAATCATTCTTAAAGCTACGATATCATTTTATTTTATTTTTAATTAGGAACAATTTACTCAAATTCAAGATCTTAAAGCTCTGGCACAATACTAGGAATGGCAGTGGATATAAATCTTTTGACTACATGACTTTATCCGACCCTAATAATATGGATTAGAATAGTGAATAAATGAATTTTGATGGATTTAGATAATAATATCCATTATTTAAACCAATATGTAGTTTTTTAGTTATTCTTTTAATGAACATTGATTTAAATCATAATTGGATTCAATTTGATATATCTTTAATTTTGAAATTAATTTACTTTATCTCCATGTTTATGGAAGCATTTTTATAATAAATTTATTATTTGTATTTATTTTAATTTTGCATTGATTTTTTTAAGAATATAGATAAACGGGGTACTCATAGGAGTATCAAATAGTATACGAGTATTAGTAATCGGATTTGAAATGGATATGGGAGAGATGATATTAATTTTAAACGGGGAAAGTTGGGACAAAAATGTATTTAGTGTTTTAAGGAAAAATATTTCTCGTTTTGGTGTATTTGTAAAAATATTTCTTGAGGGGGGGGGGGGGGGGGGGGGGGGGTGGTTTAGGTCAATACCGCAAGAGAGACCTGCGGTATTGTGTCAGAGGGCGCAGGGGGAGGGTGAAATCATGTCACCCTGATACCGCAGCTGACGGCTGCGGTATCTGATAGCTGCGGTATCTGACAGCTGCGGTATCTGACATCAGACACCGCAGCCGTCAGCTGCAGTATCAGGGTGACAGGACTACCCCTGTCCCCCTGCATGCATGCATAGGCAGCTCAGTCACGCGTGACTGAGTGGAAAAAAAATATATTTGATTTTAGTTTGAATTCCGTGTTTATAAAATAGTTGAGGTTTTGGTTGATGCTGCACTTGTTATGCAGTATCAATTTTTTTTATTTCAATACCAACGTTAAACACTTCTTCATTTCTTCATATTGTAGTTTTAGGTTTAATTTTTTTATTTGTTTTTGTGCAATTTGCTTATTATACTCTAAATTTGCAGTGATTTTTCAGTTATTTGAACAAAATATCGGTATGTAAAATTTATTGATTTTTTTACAATTATTTATATGTTAATACTTTTGATAAAAAATTAAACTGTGTTATTGTTGTGTTTTTTTTTTTTTTAGATTTTTTTTGGTGAAGTTGGAGTTGGAGAATCAAACCAAAAAAAAGGCAAGTTGGTGTATATATTTTTATTTTATGATGCAAACGAAAAAAATGTAATGTGTGAAGAAAATTTTTGATTAACGTAAATTATATTTTTTTGTTAATTTACATATTATTATAACATGATATGTTGGGACTGGTGTTGAAAAATTTAATTTATGTTGGATATATGAAGTTATATTTTTGTGTAAAATTTTTTTGATATTTTTTCATGTAAGTGGTTAAAAAAATTGTATTTTTTATAAAACTTAAAAATAAACTTTATGTTATAAATATTTTTATAAGAAAGTCATCGAAAGTATTATTTTGATAGTATTTTTAATTTTGTTATTGTTTGTTTTGTAAGTGAAATTGTATTTAATAATTTGACGTAATGAGACAAAATAAGGTAATTTACTATATTTTTAATTAAAGATGCAATATAAAATAATGTAAAGTTCTAGAATAATAAAGTTATGTATTAAAAATTGTGATATTAATATTAATTAATAGTTTGCAGTAGAAAATTTGTTCTCAAGACTTGTAGACTTATTTTGTATAATTGTAATATGTATATAAATTTTGTTTGTGTAACACCCCAACACCCCTTGGGAGGATATCAGGAGCGCCACGCGGACACTTACGCATACATAAACGTATACCAGCGGAAACGATAGCAAAATACACATCAATACACAATAATAAAAATAAAATAACGCTTGGGCCCAACATGCATGTTACACATATTATACATATTACAAAACTATTGTCGTTTTACTTTACATATTTGTTTCAGTACATATATTACAATAAACTTTACATGTAACAACTATACTCTTTTATCACATAATGATGTTACTCAAAACATCACAAACTCTATTTCTATCTTATACAAAAAGAGATCAAAACAAAACTCCTAGTGGCCTTGACCGCAGATGCCCGCTCACTGATCTGAACCTATAAACCTACACGGAAATAAACATCCGTGCTAAGCGATAACGCTTAGTGGGGATGAAAACAATGCAAAGGACTTCTTTTCGAAGTCACACATAAATCACACATCTCATATAACAATAATCAAATAGCTCATGCATATAACTTTCAACTTTGTACAGATCATGTGCTCAAATATAACATTAACCATGTGTTCACATTCATGCAACATTTACTTGTACACAGGACTATCATGTACTCAAAATATTATTCTCATGTGCTATAACATTTATTCAGAGCAATACTTTTAATCGTCTCAAGTTCACTACACAACATTAATAAGCCTGAATTCCTTTCATGGTGGATACGGGTAACTCTGGATACTGTTTACAGTATCTTACATGTGGAGAATAAACTCAAACTCTATGGAATACACGAGGTATTCAAAACTCTGGGTACAATTAAGGCCAACTCTAGCAGCTGCACTCTAACCCTTTATAAGCATGCTTATCTATCCACTATAACGGTAATCAGGCTCAAAAATAACTCAATTATACAATATATCATTGCCAAAACTATACTGTAATTCAAGTACACTCATCAAATTCAGAGACATTTAGTTCATGTACAAACCTTATTAAACTCATGCATAAGCTAACTCAGATACCATGTGCAAGCAATAACCCATGTGAAAAGAAAGAGAAACTATTTTTAGGAAAAAATAAAGTGAACAAGAAAAATGTACTGTCACGATCACGACCAAAAGTCGCGCTCGCGACAGAAAGCAACTCACCCGGAAACAAGACGGAGAGAGCACGACTCGTGCTCATACGAGTGACTCGTGCTCATCTGTGTAACTCATGCTCATCTGTGTGACTCATGCTCATCTATGTGACTCGTGCATCTGCTGAGACAAGTTGGAGAAATCCGTCTCTGTCACGATCGCGACGAACGTCGCACTCTCAACATAAGCGTTTTTCTTCCCAGAGTGCTCCGTTTTTCTATGTTTTCAAGACCCAACATGGTCCTATCACTCACACATGCAGTAAACTCCTATTTTAGCATACTACCGCCCTCTAAAACCATGCTCATAATCAAAATTACACTCAATCACATAGATTAACAACCATCCAAGTACTGCAAGCAATCAAAATGAATATATATACACTAAAAGAGCTATTGAACTAGTCAAAGCTCATCATGTATCTCTACTCAATTATATCTTTACTCAAGCATATAATAAATTAATAAAAATACACATGATCCCAACCTCTAGGAAGCTTGGTCTCAATGCTCTATTCAGCTCCAATCTTTTCTTTGCCTTTATCTACTCTCTTGGCCACAACTTGAACCAACATCATGCAAAACACTTGAGTTACTCTTCTCTTTACTTTAAATCAAAAATAGGAACCAAGTAGAAGAAGAAGACCAATACTATAAAAATCACGTTACTTACCTTCTTAGGAGACCAATCTCAATCCTTAACTCACTCTCTTTAAACCAATCCAAGGATTCTTTCAAGAAGCAAGCCAAAAGAAGAATAAAGGAACAAAAGAAAGCAAAAGAAGAGGATGGCAAAAACCAACGTGAGAGAGGAAAGAAAAGAGTAGATGGTCAATCCTCATCCCATATTTACTATTCACATTAATGCCCACTAACCTCATTAATTCTCAATTATCTTTAACTAAGCCAAGTGTCTCCTTTCCTTTTTAATTCATGTAAAGCAACTAAATTCTTGTCACTTGTCACACTCCTACAATGCCATGTGTCAATCTCCTACATTGCCACATGTCAAAATCCTAATTTAGTTAACATCCTGCAGGAGGGTTCTGTCGCGCCCGCGATGCTTGTTGCGCTCGCAACAGGACTCTCACACTCAACACCTAATCTTTTCTGAACAAAATTTTATAATTCTTCTAGGGCCAGTTCAGGGTGTTACAGTTTGCATGATTTTGTTATTAAAAAAAAGTAATATAAATATTAAAATTGCAAATTAGTGGGCATTCGAATTTAAATCGTGCAATTATATTTAAACTAATGGAGTTTTATAGTGTAGAAAAACGTTGTATGTTTTTTATTATTCATTTTTTTAATTATATAGTATTGGAAAATATTGGGAATGCATAATATCATTAAATTAAAATTTTGGTTATTGGTTTGAAAAATATTATGCTATGCAACTAACAAATGCTCTTGTATTTATACATAAGATATCATAAAATGAACCGGCTTGAAAATGAATAATATATTAATCCGGGTCCAATAGAGGACGATCTGTTGAACTTGAGAGGCAGACATCGAGCAGATGTAGTTTGGAATAATAATGTATGTATAGTTCAACGTTATAATTAAATAATATATGTGGGTCTATAAAAAGACACACACATAGACAAGTATATATAACTGATAATTTTTAATTTACAGGTAGAACATGACGTATTGTTTGCACGTAGAGCAAGTGTAGACAGCCATTATATGAACATCGATCTAAGGATAATACCGTACTTGAGAATAGCTAGATTTTATGGAATATCGCAGATCGGTGCTATAAATGTTGATTGCAACTTAATTACTACACTTGTGGAGCAACGGAGACCGAAAACACATACATTTCACCGTACTGTTGGTGAAGCCACAATTACTCTTCAGGATGTGGGGATCCTGACCGGTCTGCCCATTAAAGGACAAGCTGTGATGGGACATTTGCAATATGATTGGGCTGAGCTGTGTGGTCGGCTTTTGGGTCAAGTTCCACCACAAGAAGTTTTAAAAGGCCACAGTGTTAAAATGACATGGTTAACAAGAAATTTTAGTTCCTTACTGGCAGATGCTTTCGAGTTCGTTATACAATGTTTTGCCTGTGCTTGGATATTGCGTTGCATTTGTGGATTGTTATGCCCATCATAGTCCAATAATTATATTCATTTAATGTGGCTACCGCTATTAGAGTTTTTAGATCAAGCTGGGCATTATAGTTGGGGATCAGCTTGTTTGGCATGGTTGTACAGAGAGCTTTGTCATGCCACCCGTCCGAGTTCAAATGGATTGGGGGGCTATCATCAGATAATACAAATATGGACGTGAGAAAGACTACCTCAATTTAGGCTAGCTTTTTTGCAAACTGTTGTATTAAATCAAACCATGCCATATGCTTATAGGTAAATTTTTTTTATTATGTCTTATGTTGTGTTATAACTATTTAATTATTCATATAATATGCTAATTATAATATTAATTATTGTGTCGCAGGCGGCGATCTCCTATTAATTTAAGAAATAATCATAAAAAAAATGTTAATGATTACCATATGGAGTTGGACATTTAGTGTCATGATCAGGTTTGTATTTATTTTTAATCCATTTAAAATTTTTTCAATCTCAATCGTCCCTAAAAAAAATTAACAACATATTAACTCATAGTTTATAATTTTTTCAGATTGAATGGGAGCCCTACAACAATGTAATTCACTTGTTGCCTGATTACTGTACAAGTGGTGTCAATAGTTGGAGATCGGTTGTGCCATTGGTTTGTTTTTATGTAATCGAGTGGCATCAACCAGATCGATGTCTGAGATAATTTGGGATGGACCAACCCATTTCATACCCACCACAAAATAACGATACGGTTCATTCCATTGACTTGTGAGGCCACAATGATGTCAATTGGGAAGATAAATTCTCCAGTTTCATTCATGAGTGGGGGAACCGATGGAATCGGGTTGTAACAACTCAGTACTTGCAGGCTCCCTTACATCCGAGGTCATAATACTTGCAATGGTATATTAATGGACCCGACACTGGATAACTCCATTTGGTGCATCAATGGGAGCAACGATATGATATGTTCTTAAAGTATATTTTTTAAATAAGTTATTGTTGTATTCTAAAAAGTTGAATATTTTCTTGTAGGCCGATGGTGCAGAACGAATTGACCATACAGACATAGCTTCGTCATTGAATGAAGCAGGTAATATTCGTTTGACATTTGAAAGCATTCTCGGTGCAGTTGGTGCAATTGGAAGGACGTCGAATGAATATCCTTGTCAGCCAGTTCCTAATCCTGTGGAGATTTAACCACTGTCAACTCCATACGAAGATTTTCTTCCATTTAGACGTAGTAAGAGAGGAATGCGGGAAAGACGTACAACCGTTGCATCTATTCCTATTCCACTTGGAGTCCACCAAGTCCCCCCACCTATGTCATGGCCATATCTTCTCAACCCAGTTTCAAGTTCATTTTGTATTCCTTCTGTTAATCAGCAATAATTCGATCAGCAACTATTTTTTCAAAATAAAGCCGGTCCTTCAAATTACTACGCTTCTGAAGCTAGTCCTTCCAAATGGAATGTCGATTTGAACGTAAGTTTATCTGAAGGAGATCATCATCCACCACAAAACGTATATGGAGATTCTCATCCTACAGTACAAAATGATGATTTTTTTAATGAGCTATTAAATTGTTTTCATCTCGGTACAACAATGGGTTTAGCTGATCAACCACTATACAGTGGAGAATACAATGATATAATGCATATTCCCCATGATCCGCTAAGTGAGATCGCTCAGCAATTCCATACACAAAGTAGCTCAAGTCATAGTACTAGGAATAGGAGAAGTTAAATATATTGTATTGGTGGAAATGGTGAATTTATGGCCAAACATGTTTTCATCTCATATTTGATTTAATTATTTAATGCATACTTAAATAGCACATCTCATCTCATAAGCAAAAATATAGCACGCTTTAAGTACAATATTTATTAACTATATAGTGTTATACACAAGCCCAACTTTCACAATGTTAACTTCTGAAGAATTGATTGGATGGTCCAACTTCACTCATACATGTTTTTTAATTGTGACCAATATTACCGCACTTGCTGCAATGAACAATATTGGCCCTTTTACGCCTATCCATCTCATTTCGTATTCGTGTTATTTTAGGCCGTCCCTTCTTCCTCTGTAGTTCCATATCAGGTACTAATTTAGGACCATAATATTTTGACCAGTACGCTTTGTGTGCTATCGGTCGGAATTCACCCTCATAGCATTTAAATTCTTCGGTTATGCTGTAACACTGATCGACATATGTGTACATATCAATATGTCTGTGCATGCATGCAGTAATGGCGTGAGGACATGGAATTTTGGTACCTTAAAACTTTTTGCACTCATATTCACGCTTATCTAGACTTAAAATATAAGTATCAACTTTTGTATTGTCTTTTAGTGCAATGCTTGCTATGACGCTGAATAGCTCGTACCGAGCATCATAATTAATGATCATGTGTCCGCGCGCCCTGATAGTACGCTTTGTCATAACTTTAACACATTTTGGGGTGAACCGTAACCCTTCAGCCATTTTGCTCATGTATATTCCCCTCCCTTGGTCATAAAATTTAACCAATCGGCCAAAAACGTGTTCAACGATTGCTGTGATAGGCATCATGCAAACGCCTTAAAGAGCACTATTTACACTCTCTGCAATATTTGTCGTGGCATGCCCATACCTATATCCACCATCCTCAGAAAATGTCCACCGTTCAAGCGGAACCCACATCACCCAGTTGTACGATTCCTCGTCAAGCTCTTTTATTTTGTCCATATACTTAGTGAACTTTCGCTTCTGAAATTGCGTGCCTAAATCACAATAATAATTAAATTATATTATGTAATACAAAACTCATAACAACATAACATATTAATTTAAATTTGTTTAATTATAATAGTAAGTATTTATTTGCTTATCAGCCTTATAAAGTAGGTCTTTTATTGTTTTATTCTAGTGATGAGTATTGTAATTGCTGACAAAATGGCGCAAGCATACCCTATGAAATGATAGCGGTTCCTTCCATCCACTTCTTTCGTCACAAAACACTGCCATTATACCTGCATATCTGTCAGAAATAACTGTAATACCGTGACGCTAAGTCACATGTTTTCTAATTAAGCCCATGAACCAAGCCCAACTAGACTTATTCTCGGACTCGATCATGGCAAATGCAATTGGAAACAACATGTTGTTTTCATCGACAGAGCTAGCAATAAGAAGGGTCTGTTGGAATTTACCCGTCAAGAACGTACCATCAATAAAAAAAAATTGGTTTACAATGAACAAACCCATCAATAGCCAGTTTCAAATTGCTTCACATGTTGTGTATCTTGCACCTTGAACTTGTAAACAGTTCTAGGATTGTAAGTTTGCAATGCATACAAAAATCCTGGTAATGAGATATATAATTTCCAAAAATTGCCTCAATTGCAGCCACCTTCCCGTACCATGCCTTTTTGTATGATACCTCAAACTTAAATTGTTGCTTAATAGCTGCAATAATCACATCAACAGGCAGGGTAGGATTTTTACTAACCATTCCCATTATGCAATTTCAAATGACCTTCGACCCTAATTGTCTGTGATCCTTTGTAAGATTAGCAGAAAGGCAAGAGTGTGGATCACCGTACCTTGTTATTTTCCAAAAAGGATTATTTCCTTTTGTTGCTGCTCTGAGCCTCCACATGCAGCCATCTTCAAACTTAGCACATCGCACTACCCAGAATTTCGGTTTGGATTTAACAACTCTAAAGTCAACATTTCGCATTATTGAAAACTTTCTGACATAAAACCCACTGATAACTCTGATACACCATCCCATGTCTGAAAGTGAACACTTTCTGATAGACCAACTTGTGCTGCATCAAAGTCGATATTTGTATACTGTTCGAAAGAAAAGTTGAAGATTGCGTCGTTTGTCCCTTCACAAGGATGCAGTGAGGCCAAAGGACTAATATCTTATGTATTAGAAGATGCATCACCAAACTCAGATTCATCACTTTCTGAACTAAAATTTGCAGGCTCACCATCAACTTCGTCATTAAGTGACAGATAATCATTGTCCAGCCCCTCATCTTCACTATCATCCATGGCTCCCAAAATCAAAAGAAGGTTCATTTGCCTGATCCATACCTACTGGAATAAAACATGGAAAATCATTTGGATTTTGACTTGTGGTGTTTTCTGCTATGGAATCGCCCAATAAATTACCATCTCGTCGATAAACAGACTGGGTTGGTTGATCTGCATCTGCTACTGGCATCTGAGTTATAGATCGGCGTCTACTCACATGTGGCATCATAGAAACATATTGTCGTTGACTTTGATCTGGAATATGAGATACAGAACGATGTCCACGACTGCTTTCTATATTATGAGTTGGTAATGCACTCGATCTCACTTCAATATTATTGTCATCTGAACGCCTACCAGACCTGTTGCCAAATAAGGATTTACTTATAAAATTACCAACCCTCTAACTAAATGACCGCCTAGGTTGGCTCATGATGTGTGCCTAATGTTTCATGTTTTGATCTGTTTTCCTCTCTTTGTTGCACTTTATTTTAGCTTAAATTAGTACTTTTAACTTGTTTTGTGATTTTGATCATTGTAGGGTCAAAGTGGTGGAAAGAAAGTAAATTAAAGCTAAATGGAATGAATTTGGAACAGCCATGAAAATGCAAACAATTTTGAAGTAAAAAGCTGATTTTGGGCTTAGCCTTGCCCAAGGCTAAGGGGCAAGGGTAAGGAGCTGCCTTGCCCAAGGCTAATGACCAACGTGACAGCAGAGTGCAGAATTAAGTTTTTAATTTAAAAATTCACTTAGCTGCCAGCTGGACTTTATCAAATTTTTGGGGATAATTAAGCTGTAATTAAGGGGATAATATGTGGTATTTTTAGTAGGATAATATTCCATTTAATATTTGTAATTTATTTTCAAAGTTGGGATAGGATTTGATCACCTTCCTAACTTATCTAGGTTTTATTCCTTTATAGCTAGGAAAAATGTGAATAGTGACAGATCTCCTCTATTTCTTCTTCATCTAGGTTTTTCTTAAGGCTGTAACAGGGAGTTTATTTTCTTAATTTAATTTAATTTTTTTTTTTCAATTATGTGTGGCTAAATACTTTTATTCTAGTTAAGGATTAATTCAAAGCCAGGTTTTATTCATCGTGAGATTGTTGTGATTATTTATTATTCTTAATTTCATATAATGTTCATGTTATTTACTGATGTTTAGAGAAACCATATCTCGATTGTTATTTGTTTTATGTTCAATGAGGCACCGTTGTTCATTTAATTAAATAACATATTGCTAGTTAAATTTGCTAAATCCGTAATTATTTAGTAGAGTTAACAACAAGTGGCAATCATTGTAGCTTCCTCACAAGGGCTGTTATACTAAGTAGATGCATGATTGGGTCTAAATCAATCTCGCGTGAGGTCGATTGGCTTAAGTTAGGTCTTTTCTATTTCTTTAATGCTGTCAATAAATTAAATCTTTGCGCGTGTTTAGGGTTATTTATTGGTTAGAAATTAATTATAGTCTTACTTGATTAATTCAATAATACGGAAAGATTAGGTCGGGAGCGCAAAGCCGACGGCTATATCTAGCCCTTTATATGATTTTCAAATTCATTCTTTCGTCAATAATCGGTTGAATTAATCATGTGTTGTGAATATCTTTAACTGGAATTTATCGCATATTAAATTTCTTTTAATCAATTTACTGCTTGTTTACTTATTTCTTTAAGTTCATCATTTGTTAGCTTTTATTTTATGAAATCCCCCCTTTTTTTATTTATTTATTTATTTTTGTTAGAAATCTAGTTATTTAGAATTATTTCAATGCTAGTCTCTGTGGATTCGACCCTTTCTTATCCTATTTACAATTTATTTGGTAGGTTAATTGAGGTATTTATTTTTGGTGGCTTCGACACCCATCAAATTTTGGCGCCGTTGCCGGGAACTAGTCTAACTTGATTTAATTTTTTAATGACCAGGTCTGAAATTTTGGGAGAAATTTTGTTTGATTCGGAGATTGAAAAAATAGCCTGGAGACTAAGGAAAGAGACAAGGTTACGCAAGGAACTTGCTGGAACTTCTTCCCAACAGCAGCAAGAAGAAGAGGAAACTGATTTTATTAAATTTTCAGCCGAAATAGAAGAGGAAAGAATGGCGAAACAGATTTTGAGAGAATTAAATGCACCCCCTTTGAACCAGCAGCCCCTGTGCATAACTTATCCAGTCTTGGACACCGCTTTTGAACTAAAATCGAGGCTGATTCACTTATTACCCACATTTCGTGGCTTAGAGAATGAAGATCCTCACAAGCATTTGAAGGAATTTCATGTAGTTTGTTCAAGTATGAGGACACAAGGAGTTACTGAAGAACAAGTGAAATTGAGGGCCTTTCCATTTTCATTAGCTGATTCAGCAAAGGAGTGGTTATTGAATTTACCATCAGGAACAATCATAACATGGACTGATATGTTGAGAATGTTCTTGGATAAGTTTTTTTTCAGCTTCTAGAGCTGCTGTAATTCGGAGGAAAATAAGTGAAATCAGACAAAAGGATGTAAAGTCACTTCATGACTATTGGGAAAGATTCAAGAAATTATGTGCAAGCTGCCCCCAACATGGAATTACAGATCAGTCCCTTATTCAGTATTTTTATGAAGGTATGTTGAGCATGGAAAGGAGGATGATAGATGCAGCAAGTGGGGGAAGCCTCAACAATAAAACTCCAGCACAAGCACGTGAGTTAATACAAAATATGGCTGCGACTTCCCAACAGTTTAGAAGATATCAAGACCTCCCGAGAAGAGTACATGAGGTAAGTTCTTCTTCCATTGAAGATAAACTTAATGCTCTAATTGTTCTTGTGCAAAATATGGCTTCAGGTACATCCTCACAAGCAAGGGTGTGTGGAATATGTGCATACGTTGGACATCCAACAAACATGTGCCCAACACTTCAAGATGACTCACAAGAGCAAGTAAATGCGATGGGAGGATATTCTGGACAGCCCTATAGGAAATATGATCCGTATTCCAACACATATAATCCAGGGTGGAGAGATCATCCCAATTTTAGCTATGGAGCTAAGCAACAAAATCCACAGCAACAATTCCAACCTAGACAACCATAATAACCCGCTCAACCAGCTCCTAAATAAGGTAATAGTCTTGAAGACATTGTTCATTCTTTAGCTAATAATATGCAGGATCTTCAGCAGCATGCAAAGAAATTAGATTCAAGGCTTCAGAATTTGGAGACACAAATGAGCCAAATGGCACAATCCTTGAGTAGAATTGAGTCCCAAGGACGTTTGCCCTCATGAACCATAGAAAATCTGAGGCAAAATGCAAGTGCTATTATTTTAAGAAGTGGAGAAGAGCTAGAACAGCCCCTGCCTAAGAAAAGTGACCAAAAAATGGCAAGGAAATCTGAAATATAGGTGAAAATTGAGGAAAATGAACAACCCAAAGACAAAAATTCAGAACAGCCCCCAGCTATAGTCATCCGACCCCCGTTTCCTGAGAGATTGGCCAAATCTAAGAGAGAAGATGAGGAGAAAGACATTTTTTAGATATTTCGCAAGATCGAGGTAAATATCCCTTTAATTGATGTTATTAAACAGATACCTCGATATGCAAAATTTCTTAAAGAATTATGTACGAATAAGAAAAAGTCAGTTGGGTATGAGAAAATAACCGTGAGTGAGAATGTTTCAGCTGTACTTGAAAGAAAAATGCCAAAAAAATGCAAGAATCAATGTATGTTTGCTATTCCCTATCAAATAGGTAATGTTAGCATTAACAAAACAATGTGTGACTTAGGTGCATCAATAAATGTTATGCCTCTGTCAATTTATTATTCTTTAAATGTTGGGCCTTTAGAAGAAATAGGAGTAGTAATTCAACTTGCTAATAAGTCAATTGTTTATCCCGAAGGATTATTAGAGGATGTTTTAGTGCAGATTAATGGCTTAATTTTTCCAGCTGATTTTTATGTTATTGATATGGATGACGATGACAAATCTTTGGAGTCATCTGAGATTTTATTGGGAAGACCTTTCCTTAAAACAACTAAGACCAAGATAGATGTGTATGCAGGTACACTTACTATGGAATTTGATGATAAGATAGAAAAATTTAATGTTTATGATGCCATGAAAAATCCTAGTGCTGTATCTTCTGTTTATAGTGTAGATAAAATTGAGCCCTTAACACCTACAGTGTTTGAATTGAACAGGGATGACAAGTCACAGGTAACTTTGGGTGATAATGTAAATATGGGCAGCACTGCTATATTGGAAAAGAAGCTGAATTTGGAAGCAAATTTACAAAAAATAGTGCATGAACTTGAAGCCTTAAAGGAGATAAGCAATTCTCCTTCTTGGGACATTGATTAATTTTATGTTCATAATTCGAAGCAGAATCCTGGTTATGTGTCCAATATTTTTGAAGTAGATGTTATTGCACATTCAGATAATGAATCATTTGAATTGGGTGATAATCCTAACAGTTTAAATTTTTCATATTTTTTGGACTCTATTTTCAAAAATCCTAACAATTTTGAGAAGAATTTGGTAGTTGATACCAATTTGCAGGGAGTGGTGAATGGAAGGACACTGAAATGGGATTTGAGACAAGTTTGAGAGGCGTTGAAACTTAGGAACGTCTGGCCAAAGACGTTAAATAGAGGCGCTTTTGGGAGGCAACCCAATATTTAGCCTTTTCCAAGGATAAAATGTTTCTGTTTAGATTTACATTCTAGTATTTAATTTTACTTCACTGCCTTCTTCTTCATCTCCTTCTTATGGCTAACCTAATTAAATTTTTAATTTTTTTTTTAAATTTACAGGTAATGGTGGCAATCAACCGATAATCCTAAAGATGGTGGCCTTGAATAATTTTTTGTCTAATTGGGTTCAATGGCTATGTCAATCTCATATTGTTATTATTTTTTTATGTGGGTTGAGAAGTTAATGGTGATTTCAATGAAAAAAAAAATTAGCTGGTTTCTTATTTAATTTTAATTAATTGTAGGTCATTTTTGTTATATTTTGGGTTTAATAGGTTTACTGGGGTTACGTTGTTCTAATTTGTGGGCCTTCGAATGAGTTTTAATTTTAATTCACATGTGTTAATTTATTTTTACCCATTACTCATTTAACCTAACAAATTAATTTATTATAATTCTATTTTCCCTCGCAGACAAATGGAACCCACCGACCACCAACCACAGCTCGCCGCCGCTCACCACCCACCGGCCAGTTGCCGTCGCACCTGTAGATCCGGATCCTCACAAGGGCTGTTACACTGAGTAGATGTATGATTGGGTCTAAATCAATCTCGCGTGAGGTCGATTGGTTTAGGTTAGGTCTTTTTATTTTTTTAATACTGTCAATAAATTAAATCCTTGCGCGTGTTTAGGGTTATTTATTGGTTATAAATTAATTATAGTCTTACTTGATTAATTCAATAATACAGAAATATTAGATCGGGAGCACGAAGCCGACGGTTATAACTGGCCCTTTATATGATTTTTAGATTCATTCTTTCTTCAATGATCGGTTGAATTAATCATGTGCTGCGAATATTTTTAACTGGAATTTATCACATATTAAATTTCTTTTAATCAATTTACTGCTTGTTTACTTATTTCTTTAAGTTCATCATTTGTTAGCTTTTATTTTATGAACTCCCCCCTTTTTTTATTTTTTATTTTTTTTGTTAGAAATCTGGTTATTTAGAATTATTTCAGTTCTAGTCTCTGTGAATTCAACCCTTTCTTACCCTATTTACAATTTATTTGGTAGGTTAATTGAGGTATTTATTTTTGGTAGCTTCGACACCCATTAGCTCACATTAGCAACAGGCATTTGGCTAACTGAAGGACGTACAATACCGTGTCCTGCGCTTTTGCTTGCATCATTTTCCACCAACTCACCGTCCCATCATTGCACAGATTGTTGAGGCTGACTAGGAGCAGCATCTCGTATACTGTGGACTGATCGTCGTTGTCCACTTTTATCCACACTTTGTACTGTATCTGTATATTGTTCCCCACATAAATTAGATTGAGAAAACATTTCAATATCATGTGGACTTATAGATTGCATGGGCTGGCTGGGACTAACATCATTTATATTGTTTTATTGACTTTTGCTGATTTTTTTCGTGCCAAATTCTTCATTTCTACCTTCATTGCCCTGTGCATACGTCGGTATATTATCTCGTGCATCCCCCTCAATAACTACAATAATTAATTCAACTAAAGTTTAATCATCAAATTTTCTCAAATTTTCATATATCATCTCTACGTCATCGTCATCCACCAAATCAACCGAAATCCAGCGTAATGATCCTCGATTGTAGATTGGACTCTTATATATAATTCTTGATACAACGTCGTTGAGACCTAATCCTAATTTAACGTGAATTTTATGGACCAATTCACGAAGAGTTGGCTTATTTTTTAATCTCAGTCTCCTTGTTATGGCATTTGGACTAAATATATCATATTAAAAGCCTCCTACTCCATAACTTATTTCTCCTCAGTATGTGCTGCCATCTTAGATTTTCCTGTAAGTCAATATATGTGATTAGTAATTTTTTTATTATTTTTTAACAATTATATGTTTTATCCATTAACTTGCAAAATATTTATGTCTAAATAATATTTTATCTAATTACGTATTATCAACCAACATAATAAAATAAAATCAACAACAACGACGATAATGATGATGATGATGATGATGATAATAATAATAATAATAATAATAAAATAATAATAATAATAATAATAATAATAAATTTAAAAATAATAATCATATAAATAAATATTAATGTTTAAATAATATTTGAACACATTATGTATAATAAACCAACAGTAATAATAATAATAATAATAATAATAATAATAATAATAATAATAATAATAATAATAATAATAATAATAATAATAATAATAATAATAATAAATAGAGGTGGCAAATGGGTGGGTTTGGGTTGGGTCATAAATGGGTCAAAAATATATGGGTCATAAATGGGTCAATACCCAAATGGGTTGGGTGGGTTTGGATCGATCCATTTAATTTTTTTTAATGAAAAATAATTATCGATATAATAACAGGATACTAAAAAAATTATTATAAAACCTAAATCGTGTCTGCCTCTTCCTTCTCTGTCTCGAAATCATATCCAGCCCCACAATTTTTCCTATCTTTCCCCTTGGTTCTAGCCTATACTTGCGTTTCTTTCTTTCCATCACCGTCACTGTCATCTCCGCCCCCTACAATTATAGCTGTCGTTTATCGGCTCTTTCTTCTTTCCTTCTTTCTTATTTTTCGTCAGGCTCTGTGTAGAGGGACAACAGCTTGGCTGCGTTTCCCTTCTTGGCAACCAGTCCACCGTTGCCTCATCCGTTAGCCACTGCTAGTTGCCAGGGGAAATTTATTGAAGCAATTTGTCCTGAATTTAAAATTTCATTTAGAGTAACTATTGTTAGAAGATGTTGTTCTCTTTTCATGAAGGAGAGAGATAAATTGAAATATTTTCTTAAAATTGTATGTACTTGTTGAGATATTTTAATTATATTTGTATTTATTATTGTGTGTATTTATATTTTAAATTTTTAAAAATATTGAATTATCCAAAGTACTGTATTTTATTGTCTTGTTTTATTTTGTACCGAAAGAACCGAAAAATCGAACTGAACTGTACCGAAAATTATAAGAACCGTACCGAACTGTACCGAAATTAACAAGAACCAAACTGTACCGAAATTTATAAGAACCGAAATTTCAATACAATACGGAGATTTAAGTGGGACTTGCGGTATCACTGTTAATTGCCATCCTAGTCACGTGAGTCCCTCATCCAGAAACCGCAATTGATAGTTGCGGTTTCTTACGTACTCCAAACCCAAAATTATTTCCCAAAACACACCAAAACGAGAAATATTTTTCCTTAAAACACCAAATACATTTTTGTCCCGGTAAAGTTCATGTACTTTAACTAATAAATAGGTTTAAGAATGGGATAGCAATTTTTTTCCGTACCTTACCCATTGCCAACCCTACACAATACCAACTAGACATGTTCATATGTTCTGGCTGGGCCTAATGGGCTTTAAAATTTTTTCTTTATCCAAATCTAGCCCAAGCCTATGTAAATGAAAGGCGAGCTTGACACGAGCTAGGCTAATCCATTAAAAAACATTTAAATAAAATCAAACAGTAATAATTTGGTCATTTTAGTTCTATTTATTCAATGTATTCGGTCTATCTTTTTTTATTATTCGATTCAACTCCATTTTTATGTTAAAAAATTGAATAAATTGAACCAGCTGAATTTTTTACGCTTTTATATAACATTTTTATATTTGATTTATATAATTGATTTAGTATGTATATAAACTAATTATAATCCAAACATAAAATAATTATTTAATATATATATATATATATATATATACTTATTATAATTTTTATTTTGTATATATATTAATTATTGAGTTAATTGTACTTAGATGATTATAATTATAAATATAATATATAATTATTGTTGGAATTTATGGACCTATACAAATTAAATATGAGAATATTGTATATTATAAGTTATTAGAGTTTTAGTTCAAATAAAAGTGATCTGGTTATTTTAAAGTTAAATTGGACTTAATAATCGTCTTATTAAAATATGGAAGTTATTTTATAAATGTGTAGAAACATAAAAGACTTAATTTAATTTATGATGGGTAAATTAGTCAAAAAGTCAATCCATAAATAGGTTATGGTCCTGGTTGCACAGGAAACCCTACGCCTAATTTTTTCTCTCTGATATCCCATCACTTAAGAGAAAATTTAAATTTCTGTGCCAACTAAAAACCCTAAAACTTTTTGCATCCTTAATGGCTATGGATTCAGATATGTTTCCGCGTCTATTTTATTTTTGATGATTTGACATGAGCGATTTATGAGTTATTACGTATTTAGAAATTTTTCATCAATTGGTATCAGAGCCCAATTCATGTTAAATCATTGAGACTTGATTTTAGGGTTTTGATGATTAGGGATTTTAATCAAAATTTTGTTCAATTTCGGTTCCTGTTGATTCTTTATTTTGCTGTACAATTACGATTTTTATTACTAAGCAATCGTCATAACTGAATCGCAATTTTGTTTGTTTTTGTCGAGCAACATTGGGCATGATTTACTGTTGCCGTGTTTGCTTTATATGGAATATGGGTTTGGTAATTTTGATTACTTTTGGGTTTCGTTATTTTATTTTATCTTCCTGTGTAATCAATATTACTTGATGAATATTTTTTTTTTAATTTGGTTGCTTTTCAGTTCACATGTTTTGGATTCACTTTTAAGCCATGGGTTATGTGTTCTGTTAATGCATAATAATAATAAAAAAAAAGTTTTCAGTAGAAAAGGGGAATTACGTTTTTGAAGGGAGGTTGAAGATGATGGCATAATTGTAATTTGTTATTTTATTGAGGGTAATATTGTCTTTGCATGAAAGGCCTGCTGGGCATTAATGAATTTCTACGACGATTTGGTAATTCGGCTATTAGGACACCACGGCAATTGCATGGACTTCCAAGGGTACAATCGTCATCTTGGGTCAATGTTAATTAAAATGGAAAATGGTTGTGATTTACCGTAATGGGATTTGAACCCATTACCTTATGGTATATGCGACATGCTTCCATCCGGTGAGCTATCATCTTTTATGTGATATTGGGTTGTTTCAGTATAAAATATGTGACAGAATTTATGTGTTTATTCATTTTTTTTTACTTTTCTTTTGGCAATAATTCATATGAATTGTTATATTTTTACTTTTATGAATAAATTCTGTTGATATTATTATTTGTGTTTTTCATATTTTTAACGTAAAATATTGATTATTTAGGATTACGATTAATATTTTACATTTAGATTCAAAATTGGCACAAGATTTAATTACTGATATTTTAATTTATTTAATTGAAGTAATATGTTGCCAAAGTAACCTCTATTGTGTAGATTAATTAAATCAAAATATTAGGAAGGCACATATATATATGATCAAAATTTTTTGCGGATAATAACCGGCCCAAAGGAATGTTATTATTGTCTGGCCGAAATTAGAACATATTTGTGGTAATAAATATGTGATAATTATTTGGTTTTCCATGTGAATGTTGAGTCGGTCCAAAGAAAGGCTTGATATTTGACAGGAGTTTATTATCAATATTTGATTACTGCACCAAGGTTACCACTTACAAATTGATTTTTATGTCCAAAGACTAAATTTCAATGTTGTGTTAGGTGTCTTGTGATGGGATTGACCATTATTTTTTAATCTATTATTTTATGAAATTTAAAGTATTGATTGTGAGCTTGATATATTTTTTATTGTTCTCTGAATTCAGAAAATTCATCTATTGGTTCAATATCTGCAAATATTAACTCACTTCCTATGCTGAATGGCACAAATTTTAAGAAATGGAAGGAGAACGTTACTATCGTTCTAGGCTGCATGGATCTAGACTATGCACTTCGGATTGAGCCTCCTGCTCCTCTTACAGCTAAAAGTTGCTCAGAACAAAAGAGGAACTTTGAGAAGTGGGAGTGCTCAAATCGCTTAAGTCTAATGATCATGAGGCATGCAATTCCAAACACATTCAGGGACACTGCGTTCGAAAATCAAAATGCCAAATCGTTCCTTGAAGCCCTTGAAAGTCGCTTTGCTAAAAGTGAAAAAGGCAGAAGCAAGTAGTTTGATAAACAAACTTGTTTCCATGAGGTATAAGGGCAATGGGAGCATAAGGGAATACATTTTGGCGATGGAGCAGATTGCATCCAGGCTAAAGGCACTGAAATTAGAAATTTCTGAGGATTTATTGGTGCATTTGGTTTTTATCTCTTTTCCCTCACAATTCAGTCAGGTTCAGGTGAGTTATAATACTCAAAGGGAGAAATGGACTCTTAATGAGCTCATTTCTCATCTGGTGAATGAGGAAGATAGGATAAAGCTTGGAAAAGCAGAAAATGCTTATTTGGCATTATCTTTCAAGGGTTACAATAAGAAAAGGAAGAAGGATACAGAAGCTGCTGAATAAAAGAAGCAACGTAAGGAAAATAAAGATAAAATTCAACAATCTGGTTGCTTCTTTTGTAAAGGAACTTCTCATAAAAAGAAAGATTGTACCAAATATCATGCTTGGCGTGCAAAGAAAGGTACATTTCATGCTTTTATTTGTTCTGAAGTTAATTTAATTTCAGTACCTAGATACACTTGGTGGATAGATTCAGGTGCCACTACTCACATAAGTGTATCCATGCAGGGTTGCCTGAGCTGCCGAAAGCCGAGCGATGATGAAAGATACATCTATGTAGGCAATGGCAAGCAAATTGAAGTTGAGGCAATAGGCACTTTTAGGTAATTATTAAAGACTGAAATTTATTTAGATTTAAAAGAGACTTTTATTGTACAATCATTTAGGCGGAATTTAATTTCTGTTTCTATATTGGACAAATCAGGATATTATTGTTCTTTTGGAGACAGTCAGTTTAGTCTTTTTCAAAGTTTAAAACTTATTGGTTCTGATTTTTTATCTAGTAATGATAACCTATACTTGCTTGATACAATTGCTTCATATAATGAAATCATGCATGTGGGTACTAAAAGAAAATTAACTAATGAGAATTCTGTATCACTTTGGCACAAGAGATTAGGCCACATTTCTAAACAAAGAATTAAAAGGCTTGTGTCAAATGGAATTCTTGATTCACTTGATTTTTCAGATTCTAAAATATTTATCGAGTGTATTAAAGGAAAACAAACAAACAAAAGGAGATTAGGTGCCAACAGATCAACAAAAGTCTTAGAACTAATACATATAGACATTTGTGGACCATTCCCTACTGCTTCTTGGAATGGTCAACGATACTTTATTACATTCATAGACGATTATTCACGTTATGGGTACCTTTATCTCATTCATGAGAAGTCCCAAGCCTTAGATGTGTTCAAATCCTTTAAAGCTGAAGTTGAAAATCAACTAAATAAAAAGATTAAAACTGTTAGATATGATCGTAGTGGTGAATACTATGGTAGGTATGATAGATCGGGTGAACAACGTCCAGGGTCATTTGCCAAATTCCTAGAGGAATGTGGAATCGTCCCACAGTACACCATGCCAGGAAGTCCCAACATGAATGGTGTAGCTGAAAGACGAAATAGAACACTTAAGGATATGGTAAGGAGTATGATCAGTCATACTACTTTTCCAGATTCACTCTGGAGAGAGGCATTAAAGACTGCAGCTTACATTCTTAACAGAGTTCCAACTAAAGCAGTGACCAAAACCCCTTATGAACTGTAGACGGGTAAGAAACCCAGCTTAAAACATTTACACATTTGGGATTGTCCAGCTGAGGCAAGGCCTTATAGGCCAAATGAAATAAAATTGGACTCAAGAGCAGTCAATAGCTATTTTGTTGGATACTCTGAAAGGTCTCGGGGGTACAAATTTTATGATCCCACAAAAAGATCATTTTTTAAGACGAAAAATGCCAAGTTCTTTGAGGATGTTGAATTTGGGGGAGGAGATAAGGTTAGAAACTTTGTCTTTGAAGAGGAATTTATTTCTCTTCCTACAGTTGTAATTGGCCATGATCAGGATCAAGACTTTCTTCTTGACACGGTTCAAGAAGCAACACCAGAACCACAAGACAATGTTGAAAATCTCCTGGATCCTGTTCAACAGGTTATTCCTGAAAAACAAACTCAACAACCTCAAGAACAAATGCCATTAAGAAGATCCACTAGAAAAAGGAGAAGTGCAATTTCAGATGATTATATTGTATTTCTCCAAGAGCATGAGGTAGACAATGAAATGATGGAAGATGATCCAATCAACTTCCGTCAGGCCATTGAAAGCTCAAAATCTCAAGAGTGGATCAATGCCATGAATGAGGAAATAAAGTCCATGAAAGATAACGAGGTTTGGGATCCTGTCCCATTACCTGAAGGTATGAAACCTATTGGTTGTAAATGGATATTTAAAATCAAAAGGGATTCAAAAGGTAATGTAGAGAGATATAAGGCTCGCCTTGTTGCCAAGAGCTTTACTCAAAAGGAAGGCATTGATTATAAAGAGACTTTCTCTCCAGTTTCATCGAAAGACCCTTTTAGAATAATAATGGCACTTGTGGCACATTTTGACCTTGAGTTGCATCAGATGGATGTTAAGACAGCGTTTCTCAATGGCGACATTGATGAAACAATTTATATGGAACAATCAGAAAACTTTATTTCAGAACATTCAAAGCAAATGGTTTGTAAATTAAAGAAATCCATCCATGGACTCAAACAGGCTTCTCGTCAGTGGTAGCATAAATTTTATCAAATTGTTATTTCTTTCGGTTTTCAAATAAATGCAGTTGATGAATGTATATATCACAAGTTCAGTGGGAGTAAGTACATTTTTTTGGTATTATATGTCGATGACATATTACTTGCCAGCAATAATATAGGCATATTGCACGAAACTAAGAGATTTCTATCAAAGAAATTTGAGATGAAAGATCTTGGTGACGCCTCTTTTGTATTAGGAATTAAGATATACCGGAATCACTCTTAGGGCATTCTTGGATTATCACAAAAGAGCTATATCGAAAAGATTCTCAAAAGATTTGGTATGCAAAATTGTAAACCAGGAGATACCCCAGTAGCTAAGGGAGATAAGTTTAGTCGCAATCAGTGCCCTAAGAATGAACTCGAGTCTAAGGAAATGCAAAATATTCCTTTTGCTTCAGCTATAGGAAGTCTAATGTATGCTCAAGTTTGTACACGTCCGGATATCGCATACATTGTTGGAATGTTAGGTAGATATTTAAGTGAACCAGGCATGGATCATTGGAAAGCAACCAAAAGGGTTATGCGGTATCTACAGAGAACAAAAGATTATATGCTCACATGTAAGAGATCGGATTAGTTAGAGATCATTGGGTATTCCGACTCTGATTTTGCTGGATGCCAAGACAGTCGTAGATCCACTTCAGGCTACATTTACTTGCTAGCTGGAGGAGCCATTTCATGGAAAAGTGTGAAACAATCACTCACGGCTTCTTCCACTATGGAAGCTGAATTTGTAGCATGTCATGAGGCATCAAATCAAGGGATATGGTTGAAAAATTTTGTCACAGGGTTACGAATTGTGGATAGTATTGAAAGACCATTAAAGTTATTTTGTGACAATAAATCGGCAGTGCTATATTCCAACAACAATAGGAGCTCTTTGAAGTCTAAACATATAGACATTAAGTTCCTGATTGTTAAAGAAAGAGTTCAGAGTGGTCAAATATCTATAGAGCATATTGGCACAAACTCCATGATTGCGGATCTGCTTACTAAAGGATTAATACTCAAGGTCTTTCATGAGCACACTGCTCACATGGGTGTTATACTATTAGATGATATATCAATTTAGTGGGAGTTTGTACTTACAGATGCTTAAATTTATTTTGGTTGACATGTCATATGGATATTTTTGTGGGTACATAAAGTTTATCATTTAGTTAAAGATTTTATACAGTTTTCACTCTCTATTTTGTTTGATCTCATTAAGGAATAAGGTTGGACCAGTTGAAAATAGGCATATTAAAGATCACATTACATGACATTTCCATGCTACACATCCATATTTGATCCATGTTGTTGGTTATATTAATATATGTGACCATTGTTGGGTCTAGTTACGATAAATGTAACGAAGATCTCTTTGATCCTATGTTGGTATAATTCATGAACAGGATTGTCAAAGACGATTCCAGTTATGATAGCATTTTTGAGCTCATAAAGTATTATAGTAACATACAATTAATGAGGTTATCGCATATTTATATGTATGAGCTCCAAGTGGGAGATTGCTGGAATGTATGGACCTACACAAATTAAATATGAGAATATTGTATATTATAAGCTATTAGAGTTTTAGTCCAAATAAAAGTGATCTGGTTAATTTAAAATCAAATTGCACTTAATAACCGTTTTATTAAAATATGGAGATTATTTTATAAATGTGTAGAAATCTAAAGAATTTAATCTAATTTATGATGGGCAAATTAGTAAAAAAGTCACTCTATAAATAAGTTATGATTCTGGTTGCACATGGAACCCTAACCCTAATTCTTTCTCTCTGATATCCCATCACCTAAGAGAAAATTTAGATATCTGTGCCAACTAGAAACCCTAAAACCTTCTGCATCCTTAATGGCTATGGATTCAGGCATGCTTCCTTATCTATTTTATTTTTGATGATTTGGCATGATCAATTTATGGACTATTACGTATTTAGGAATTTTCCATCAATTATTTCATTATGTTTTCTAATATTCAAATTATGGTATTTTGATTTTATCATTTAATAATTATTAGTATATTTTATTGCAAATTCTGTGTTTTAAAATATATTTAATAGTTTGCTACTCCCGTTAGTTTTTTTTTTTTTTTGGCTTGTGCCACCTTTTTCTACCAAAAAAATATATATTTAATGATATAAAATAATTAAAAGCCTAAAGGTGAATGAATCGAACCAAATAAAATGAAATACTTTTAGTTGGTACAGTTTTTTAATGCAATTTTGATCCGTTCCATCTATTTAATTTAATCAATTTTCAGATAGAACTTAATGAACCGACTGAATGACCACCTGTACCACAATTAACACAGTTAATTTTTAAAAATCCAAAAAATTGGAAGAAGGATCCAAAAAAATGGAATATTTTTATAATTAATGTTTTTTCAAAAATATTTAGAAATTTAGTGTATTTGCGAAAATATTTAAAATTTTGGGGTGATTTTAAAACCACAATAATTGATTGCTGTTTTGGACTGTGGGATCCACCGAAACTAAAATTTTTTACACTAAAATTACAACAGACTGTTGTGATTTTAGTGCAAGTATTAGATTCAAAACCTCAAGAATCTACTACAGGTTCATATCTAATACTCAAACATCTGAAATCGCAATAGCCTGATACGATTTCAGAAGCAACAAGTTTTTTCGATATCTGCACCTCTAATAAATTACCGCAGCAATCTAATGCGATATTGATCTAAAACGCTCCAATTTTCTAAATGGTTTTCAAAACATTTCAACTTTATAAATTAAAAAATATATATATTTTAAAAAATTTCCCAAAAAAAAATTGTAAGAAAGATTCCAATCACCTCAATTTTGGATGATGAAGGGTTAAAAATGACAATAGAACCGTTAAAACTGATTTGACAGTGGGGGTGAGGAGTAGGGTGTGAATTTAGGTCACAGTTTCGTCAGTATAAGCATTTCTCAGAGAGCTTTTATAAGCACAAATGATTATGTCTCTTGTCCTGTTTCAGGTCAAGCAAAATTGTAAAAAAGCAAAGAAAATGCAAACAAATGATCAGTCTTCTTTTCTCTTTTTGACCCTTTTCTGCTTGTTTTTACTCTCCCTCTCACATGTAATGTAGTTTTTTTTTATTATTATGTTACTGTGAATTTAAAGAACACCATCTACTTAAGAGTTTTAACTTTTCTCAGTTTCTCATAAGCAATTTAACAAACGATTGTCTTGCACAGCATAAAACACCAAATAAATGACACTTCTGGCTTTCACATCTGGGACCTAAAGTGACCTCATTGTGGCTACTACTTCTTCTATTACTGCTAAACCTCAATCAAAAGAATCAAAGATATTTGCAAATGCATAATAAGTGCTAGTGATAGATATGGCTCAACAGGTATTTATTTGTTTTTATTTTCACTCTCTTGTATTATTCTCTCATGGGTTGTCTCTCAGTCTCAGATTTTTCTTTATTCATTGAATTTCTGAATGTGGGTATTTCGTCTTTTGTTATTATTTTCCTGACCGAATAATGGGTCTAGCTTCGTTTTGTCATATTGTTATTGTTTCTGATGATAGTACAATTATCTTCTTTACTTTTTTCCGCTTTTGATAGTGAAATATTTTTTTGATGATATGGTGACTGTGATTGGATTTTAGGAAGAAGGGTGGCCTTTGGGTTTGCAGCCACTAAATGTAAGAGTTGGATTACCTAGAAATGGCGATTTTTCTGGATCAGTATCATTCAATACTTTAATCACTGGTTCTCCAACTTCCTCAACCGATTCCTCGTCAGATTTAGACACTGAGGTCAGTAAGAGATGACAGAGATTTGATATCAAATATTTTTGCTTTGATTTCATACTTTTACTTCTCAATAACCTTTAACTTCAAGGGTTCAACTTTATGATTCCAGTTTCTGAAAAGACATATATATAACATGATCATATTGTACCTTGTGTTTTGTTTCTTTTGCTTTGTTTTTTTCTTGCCCAACTATATGCAAGGTGATGCTGAGATTTAACTTCCTGATTTGCGTTTCTTTCTATTAAAATGGGCTTTAAATGAGCAATCAGTACTCATTTGAAAGAAGGCTTAAATGGCAGTTGCTGCATTATTCTTTTTCTTAGAGGGTTATAATTCAACATTGAAAGCTCATTTCCACCTTCTGTTTGGCTTGCTAATGCACCCAAAATTAGTCCTGTTTTGGAACATTAAATTATTTGTCCCTCTTATATTCAGCTGTCAATTCCATGTACAAGCACATCATAATTTCCTTACTGTGACTTAGCTCGCGATGAGGTCCTAGTTTGTGCATGATAAAGGACACATTTTAATTAAGCAATAATAACTGATTTGATTTTTGATTTGTAAAAAGTATAGTACTTTAATTTCATAATATATACTTCAACATTGATCATTTAAAGTATTGGTACATATAGGATCCGTATAATGTGGACATACACAACTCATTCAAACAGTTTATATCAATATATTTCACACTCATACATATCAAGTACTTTTGTCCAGTTTAGGTTAGTTTTATCAACAGCAATTGTGAAGTAGATGCGTTTTGTATGTACATTATGTCATTAATTATCATCATATGAAACTAATACTTGATTTTGTCTGAACTTTATATAAGCAGATTGTTTGCAAGAGCTGAATTGAAATCTAAACCTATTAGATGTGCGAAACTATGTTTGGATAACTATTAGACTTAGCATTTGAGCCTCTCAACCAAAAGGTTCATAATTCGAATCCTAACGTCTAACACATTCCTAATTAAAGTTTATGCATAAACAGAGGTAAGGTTGTAATTGTCAAAGCTTTCGCATGCACAGTGTGTTTAGAGATCATAAAACTAGTAATTGGAATTTGAGATCAATTCTAGTGCAGGGAAATCGAATGTTCTGATAATCTGGTATCATTTGATTAAGCTCTCATATATTCTTTGTTATAAATGATTCAGTCTACAGGATCTTTCTTCCATGACAGAAGCATTACACTAGGAAGCCTTATTGGTGTTTCTAACATATTGGAACTCTCAAGAAAATCATCAAGGGTAAGGAAAGTAGAAGGACTAAAAGAAAAAAAGAGCAGCAAAAAGCCCAAAACATGGCTCTTCTCATTATGCTCAAGAGACACAACTGTTGCCCAAAATGTGAACAATAATCCTCCATCTCTTGGTCACTTTCTTGCTGTGGAAAGAAGAGCAGCTAATGAATATAGAAGGAACACTCATAGCCCTAATAGAATTTATGGACCTGATGAACTTGGACTAGCTCAGCCTGTTATGGAATCTAATCCACTGTTTGTGAATGGTCATGTTGCTCCTCCTAGAGTTAGTCCATGGCAAGAACTTGATGCTGAAAGAAGAAGAAATGGAGGATTAGAACATGGCAGTGGATCAAATGGAGTTCCTGTTCTGTTTTCTTGCATGTGTGGACAGCCTTATTAGCAAATTAGATTTGTCCTATTTTCGAAAAAATTCTTGTCTCCAATTGATGATTTAATTTCATGTCCTAGGTGGAAAACTGAAATTAAAATTTTCATTTTCATTTGTTTCTGAGAGAGAAGGAATTTCATACCAAATGCAATCTCATGGACCAATTGTTTCATTTAATTCTTAACTACAGCTTTCATTTTTAGATCAATTACAAAAATTGTTAACTGGGAACCTTTTGATGTCAAAAAACTATATAAAGTGTACATTTTATGTTCTTATAAGAAATAAAATGCAGTGGCATCTAACTAATTTGGGAGAATAGGCTTGATGAAGTATTAAAAGATGTTCCACTTTTTTCATGCATATTATAAATATTAGTTAATACAGTTGAATTAATGCAATTTTTTTTTTAAATATTTTTCTATATTAATTAGAGACGTGTCAATAATGTAAAAAATAATAATTTATATTTTTTACATTTAAGTATAGTCCATCTTTTTTTGCAAATTATATATAGTCCCCTTTTAAAAAGTATAATAAACTTGTTCAATTTCTAATATATTTCTATTTAATATGCATAGTAGTAATCAATAATTGTCTTTTTATTTTACTAATATACCCTTAATTATTTAAGGATATATTAGGGAGAATCTATTAATTTAACTCCATTAACTAATTTTTCTTAATATGTGTGGAAAAAAAAAAAGATGGACTATCTTTTTGGAACGGGGAAGTAATTATACGCTCCTCTTCCATTTTAAGTGCTCAATCTCATTATAACACATAAATTAAGAAAATAATTAGGATATCTTAATTTTATAAAATAATTTTAGAAATTGACAAAATTACTCTACTTTCATTTCAAGTACTCTATTCAATTTTTACATAAAATTTATCACTATTTTAAATGTAATAGTGTTTTATTTAATAGTGTATAATAAATAAAAATGGACATGTAAATTTTTCTCTCAAAATTTTATTAAGTAATTTAAAATGAAACAAAGTCAAATAGTAAGATTTAACAGTTAAAAACAATGTTATTAAAACCGGACTGGATAAAGAACCGGCAAAATTGAGGGTTCGTGGTTCGACCGGTTCGATAGGGTTCAACCGGATTTTTTTATATTTTTTAAAATATTATTAATTAGTATAATTTTTATAAATACTACTACTCAAAAAAAAAATCAATCAAAATATTTAACATATATCTCAAATATACTAGTAATAAGATTTTTTCACTTTTTATTTTTTTTAAATTATTACTTGATTAGTTATTTTCTGTTAAAATATTTTATTTTATGAGTTTTAATTTAAAAATTAAATAATTCAATAACTGTAGGTGAAATTAAAAAAAAATGATAGAAAATTATCTTTAAGTTCACCAATTTTAATAATTTATTCAATTTTCATTCTATTGTATTTTATTGAATTATTAAATCATTATATTATTTTCATTAAATTCAAATGTGATTAAATAGTAAAAAAATCAATTATTTGTTAAATAAAATTTATTAGATTATTTATTTTTTATTTTTATGAAAAAATAATTATTTTATTAATTATTTTAAATTTGATCCGGTTTTTGGCCGGTTCAACCCGGTTTTGACCGGTTCAATCTGGTTCTCCCCGGTTGTTTCCCAATCCGGTTTTCTGCAGTTGAACCAATCGGTTCGCGGTTCAACCGGTTGAACCGGCCGGTCCGGTCCGATTTTAATAACCATGGTTAAAAAGATACGGATGAAGTAGTATTTGAAAAATGAAACACTACAATTTAAGATAAACATACAAGAAAGGGTGAACTTTTTATAAAAAATAAAATAAAATAAAACAACAAGAGACTAGTAAGAATTTAAAATAGGAAAAAGGTATTATTTTACCTCTATACTTGTTCGAAGTGAGCTGATATACCCATATCGTTTTTTTTGAGCAAAAATGCCCTTAAACTTACAAAATTCGGTCAAATATAACCCTCCGTTTAGCTGCTGTTAAGTGGAGGGGTAACGGCGCTGATATGGCATATGCATGGGATGAGTCAATATGACGTGGCGTGTGATGATTGACACGTGGCCGACACGTCAGCGCCATGTAAGCCATTGACTCTCAGTAAGTATTTCAGGCATTAACCCGCTAGCGGGTTAATGTATTTTCTATAAATCAGATATGACTTTTTTGATTCCAAATTCCAAATTCGTCAATTTCATCAGTGCAATTTCATGCTGTAAAACTTTCAAAATGAATTTGAACATTGTGTGCAAAATTAATCAAATATTAACATTAACCCGCTAGCGGGTTAATGTATTTTCTTTGCAATTACGAGTATAAATCAGATATGACTTTTTTGATCCCAAATTAGTCAATTTTATCAGTGCAATTTGATGCTGTACAACTTTCAAAATGGAATTGACAAAATAGATTTGAACGCTGTATGCAAAAATAATCAAATATTTAACCCGCTAGCGGGTTAAAGTATTTTTTTTTTACAATTACGAGCATAAATCATATATGACTTTTTTGATCCCAAATTCATCAATTTTATCAGTGCAATTTCATGTCGTACAACTTTCAAAATGGAATTGACAGAATGGATTTGAACACTGTGTGCAAAAGTAATCAAATATTAACATTAATCCGCTAACGGGTGTCTTATGTTAAATCTGCTGCTTAATTTATTTCTACTATATATCTGGAGTATCTTATATCTGCTACTTCTGTGGACAATATTTGTCTCCCTTTAAAAATTTTCTTTATTAATGCATTGGGGCTAGGTCTAGAATGAAATGCTGGGGCACTTTGAAGTACCGTTATTTCGCTGACACAATTATTGCAATTTGGATCTGTTCCTAAACATCTAACTGTTATACATGTTCCAATTGGGTGTGTCAGCAAGGTTAAGGGGATTCCCAAACATATCAATTTTACTTTTCCCAATGAATTGTTAATGCATGAAAATAGTGATGGGCAACTTTTAAATTTCTCTATCACTTTAATAATTTAATGATGTTATGCTCCTGCATCTCAGAATTGCAGAATTAGCTGATAACAGAAAAATTTTCCTACTTTCCAGAACAAATGACAGTGTGAGCAGAAGATTCTGTTCTAAAAGCATTGCAATGTTATTTCTAAATGGGGTGATTTATATATTTAATATGAAAGAGAAATAATCTAATGGTCATTTTCTCTATCTAGATCTGAGTAAATATTTTTGATATGTTACAGAAAGGCACAATATAAAATTGAATATGCTGTCTACAAATTCTTGTCGGTTGTTTTAATAACTAACAGCATAAAAGCAATCTTTTGTCTTTATAGTCAATTTATTTTTATAGAATTTTGTAAAATTTATAGTAACTAGTAGATTTGGCTAGAGTTCCATTTCATGTTGCTTTTAGAATTTTGTTACATACTGCAGTACAGCTGTGAAGTGTCCATCATGCATAATTTTACAACATATATAATAAGTAAATAATCATTTGCTGGCCCCATACATCAGGGTGTGTTCATGTATGGCATCCTTTGATATGAGAAGAGAGCATTCCTGTTTGAATCTCATACATGGAATCTCCACTCACGCTTCACTCCTCCTGAACCACTTGATCAAGGCCATGTATGAATTAACAAAATGGATTTGAATACTGTGTGCAAAAATAATCAAATATTAACATTAACCTGCTAGCGGGTTAATGTATTTTCTTTCAAATTATGAGCATAAATTAGATTGTACTGATAACATTAACCCGCTAGCGGGTTAATGCCTGAAATGTTTACTAAGGGTTAATGGTTTACGTGACGCTGATGTGTCGACCACGTGTCAATCACGACACGCCACGTCACATTGACTCATCCCATGTGTACTACACGTCATATTGACTCATTCCATGTGTACGTCACGTCAGCCTCGTTACCCCTCCCCTTAACAGCAGCTAAACGAAGAGTTATATTTGACCGAATTTTGTAAGTTTAAAGGTATTTTTGTTCTAAAAAAAATGATAGGGACATATCAGCTCATTTCTAACAAGTATAGGAAAAAATAATACATTTCCCTTTAAAATGTATGGTGAGAGATTTAGATAAAGTCCATTTGTATTTATTTGTATAGAGATAGGTAATACACCATTGAGGAGAGGACAAGTCCTACATATCATAGCCTATTGTCGACAAAGAGTTATGCTCTTGTCATCTCATCAGACATATTATTCAGAATTAGTTCCTTGTAATTACAAACAATTGACTCTACTTAAGTAAAGCTATACTTTTCAATACAAATGGCTCAATGAATCTAATCCAAACAAGAAATGTCAAAACATTCAACCATTTAATTCCATTCCAAAAACTAAATCAATAATTATATTATTTCTTAATCCGATTGTTTAGGATTGAGAATTTCAAATAATTGTGGGTCCATAAAGCAGTATGTATGTATGTATATATGTGGCTGTGGTCTTTGCTTGTCCTCCTAAAGGACACCTAGTTTTTCTCTTATATCAAGAGTTGCATTTGCATACTAAAACTTCATCATTATGTATTTAGTTAGAAATTACTACAAATTAAATATTCATTAAGCCTATCTTAATTGGTTTTATTTTATAACATAAACACACGTTCAATTCTTGTAGTTATTAAATTATACTTTTATTACATTTTAACCATCTGAGTTAGGCATTGGAAAAAGACAAGCCTTGGTGTTTGTTTGTGTATCTGAATGAGAAAAATCATCCATCTGAAGAATACTAAATAGTCAAACCAATTGGTCAAAGTCTATCCTTAATTTTATATGTTTTTGGGTGTATGATATTTCTTGTAATGACATGATATTAAATGAAAAGATTTCACCTTTGATTGGTGGCATATTTTGCTTGTCATGTGAAACTTTTCTTTTGCTTTTATTGCATTCAGCCTAGCAAAATTTTCCAAAATTATCAAAGAATTTAAAATGTCCCATTCTCATAGATATTTTGCTATGTAGAATATTATTATTATTAGATAAGGCCAAAGATAAATAGTGGTAATCTGTTGACTTGACTGGGTCGCAATTGCTTGATTAAATTAAACATGATTATTTAATTAAATCTAAAGTTGCATGTTTATTTTATTTGTAAAGGAGAAATATATTTTTTAATGAAATATAGTGGCAATTTTTTTACTAATAAATAGGAAATTTCTTGTTTGTAAAAGAAGAGCAAATATAACTAAATACCAATTAATCTTTTTAATTATGTAAAATCCATCATAGGTTATTAGAAAGATAAAATACATGTGTATTCAATTTTCAATTTTCAATTTTCAATTCATAAACACTTATTCGATTATTTTAAAAAAAAAGAATTAAAAATTATTCAAGGACCCATTAATGATAAAACAAAATAAGAAGGGAGGATTATTTTATTTTTGCAATAAATAGCAATTCTCCAATAATGAAATGGGCAGACAAAATTTGTTTTTTTTTTTTTTTTTGAGATTTTGAATTTAAATTTTAAAAATAAATATTTACTCTTTTTATAGACTTGTTCTGTGCGAATCAATCGAGTGAATATTAATTAAAATATAAAATAAAAAAAACCCAAAATTTACTCTTTTCATTTGGAGTAGGCAGCTTTGTTGATAAATCCCAAGATTTCATTTTCTACCAAATATATAAAACAAAAGGCTACCCATATATGTGGGCCCCCACACTAAATTTAGGTGAGACTGCTTCTTTTATTATTTTACGTAGGGCCCATAATTGCTTCCATGTGTCCTACTTATTCATGTCAGATCCATCTTCATTGGGTCCCACCTTCATATTTTGTAATTTTCTTTTATTTAGAGGGATGGTCTACGTTATTCTGAAATTTCATTACCTCACACCATTGGAGACATCATCACATTTTCACCACACCTTTTTCTTTATTTTATGTACTTTCCTTAGCTCTTTTCCGCTTATTATGCTTACTCAATCCTCATGCCACCAACATACAAAAATCCTCTGCATTTTAATTTATCATAATATTATTATATATCGGAGTTTAATTGGCGGATGAGATTGAAGAAAGTTGAATATTTTTACTAAGAAGAAAAGAATTTCTCTTTGTTTCGCCAATTCAACAAATAATAACCAATGCTGCTTTTCAATCTCAAGTAAACACAAGATTACAACAATATCACCCACAGCAACCATATTACCAAATTTACCAACCAAAACCTGCAATTCACGTCTTTCATGCTTATTTCTTTCCCAAATCTACAATACCAAATGGACCTCTAACTATATATATATATATATATATACCAACCGGGTCCAGCACCGACATCCATTCCATTCGATTCCATCGAATGTTTTAGCTCTTCTTCGAGCACAACTTAAAAAGGAATCCTTGCTTTACTACTTGGAAAACTTTGATTGCCAAATGCTACAAAAGTGTGATCAAGGCTTATCCACCCACTCATTTTCTGCGGCTATTCTTCCTGAGCCACGGCCACCCATTTTCCCGAATGGACTCATTGCTGATAAGCCCTTGAAGCTGCTGCTTCCCTCGTTGCTGAAATTTCGTGACCTTCTGGCCTTTCTCATCTTCGGCGAACCTATGTCTCCAATGTCTTGATCAACATCATCCCAGTTCTTGACTTTAGCTACTACCAGGCGAACAATATTGCTTCGACAGAATGGGCAAACTGGAGGGTTTAGGCATGCTGTTGTTGGGTTGGGTTTGTTATGGCAGCATAGGGCTAATGTACATTGTGCACACATCTGGTGACCACAGTCTTGCACTTCAATTGTGCAAACCTGCTCAAAGCATATGCAGCACAGCTCTGTATCGCTTTCCTGCATTGTATAATTTCCAAACAAATACATTAGCCCTGTATTTACACATTTCATAGTAGACAGTACACAGAAAATTAATCTAGCTGCTAATCAAAATATACCAATTAATCACAAGGACTCGCAATAACGAATGTCAAAGAAGTTCTAAAACTAGTCAAGTTAGTTTTAGAACAAGTCCCTTTCGTTTACCCCAGAAAGGAAATTACGTGTCTTTTATTTATATGGCTTGTTCTAATATTCATAGCAAAAAGAAAAGGCCGAAAATGGAACATAACAATATCTCAGAAGCTTGAGATTCCAATTTCAGAGGCTCAGGAATTTACCTCAGATATACTGTCATCTGCCCCGGCATCAGAATGTGTTGGAGATGGAAGAAAATAAGCAGTTCCCTTCAAGATGTTCTTCTCCCGTTCTCTGTTTGCATCCATTAATGCTCGTTCAAGAAGAGCTTTTGCTTCCTGATTAAGTTCACTGATGAACTTTAAAGGAGATGGCCAAACAAGAGGCTCAGCTGAAGATGGATTAAGCAGCGCGGCACAAGCTCCATGTTTGTGCTTCAGAGCAACTACATAGGGTATTCTCCTGAACATGGATAATTGTGTCAGAAACACTCATTCGAGAAATAAATTTAAGACCATAAGAAATTAAACTAGGGCCTGTTTGTCTTAGTTCCACTGGAACTGTACATTTCTAATATGACTTTTGGTAGCGCAACAACTTGATTTCACCAGTGACACAGAATTAGGACCTATCAACAAAACTGACCATACTGGCCTTAGTAGATTCAAGTGTTATTGATGGCTACAACTCATTGTGGCTATGGCCACATTCCTACCATCAAGAATCACACATAGTAGGTGTTTCTGATGCAAGGTGTCTATGTTGAACCATTTCAGACATCTCAGTTGCAGTTAAGAACAAATGAATATAAAATATATTAAGACAATGAGCTGAAATTATTTATCTTTTCCTAGCTTGATACTATTGAAGTTATGAGGGAGATTGAGCTATACCCAGATGCATCTCTTTGAAGCCGATCTGCACCCCAAGCCAACAATTCACGGATGCAATCAAGAGATCCCCCTCTGGCAGCCAAATGAAGAGGAGTACTCCCTGGGCAGCTGTAAGAAGCAAAAAATCAATAAAGAAATAAAAATTAAATCCTCAGGGAAGAAAGCAGCAAGAATATTCATTTAACCATTACCCATATCCGCCTGTCGAAGCACAGACAAGAGCTCCATTGTCTAACAAGATACGAACACATTCAAGTCGTCTTTGCCGGGCTGCTAAATGCAATGGTGCAGCCCCTCTACCATCTCTAATATTGACGAATCTTGCATATCCCCTAGATTCCAATTTCAGTATGAAATTAGTGAATCAAAGTAACCAAAAGAGCAGATCAAAGTTGGGGAATTTAATCAATCTTGGCCAAACAACAAATAGTTACCAAGAGACAGCAACTGGGCTGGATTGAGCAGCAGAGAGAACAGCTTCAAGGCAATCAGAATGGCCATAATAAGCAGCATAGTGCAAACAAGTTCTTTCATTAAGTGAATCAAACTTCAAAATCTGAACAATCAAAAAGATTACCCTTGTAATTAGTACTTGAAACTAAAATTTATAAAGAAGAGCAAGAACATTCAATAATTTCACATACATTTGCTCCTGCTTCGATCAGCTTTTTCAGACAGGCAATTTTGCCATGCATTGCAGCCAGCATAAGCGGTGTCTACACAATTAACAATCAACAAATCACAATTAAACACCAAAGACACAAAAACTTAAAAACTATAAGATCAAACAATATAAAGAAGTTAAGATTTCACATCAACAGAAAACCAGAAAAGGGTACCTGCTTGTGACGATTTACAACATCTGGATCCACAGATCGCTCCAAAAGCATACACAAAATCTGAAGATCAAAAAAAAAAAAAAAAAAAATATTATCCGTAAGCATTTACCAAAAACCACAACAAAATCTCAAGAAAGAACTTGACTTTAAGATACAACAGCCCACCAACTAAAACTCCAAAAACACCATTAATTAAACCGAAAGCAAAGAAACGCACCTCGATCCGACCATTGGCAGCAGCAATATGAAGTGCAGATTGGCGATCATAAGCAGTTGTTTGGTGAGCCAAAGACGGGTCTCTCTCAAGCATAACCTTTACAGCCTCCATGTCACCGGACTGTACGGCACTGAAGAGCCCATGTTCTTGACTCGCTGCACAACTCAGTCCCTGACCCATTGTTCTCAGTCTAACTCGGCCTAAAACCAGGTGCCCCACCACGCCACCTCACCACGGCGTTGAGTCACCGAAGAACGGCTGCGCCACTGTCTTCCGCCACCTTCTCCAATTAAGAGAGAAGTGGTGGCTCTGTCCGCGTTCTTTCGCCT
Organism: Excoecaria cochinchinensis; assembly: GCA_947683425.1. Classification (NCBI taxonomy): domain Eukaryota; kingdom Viridiplantae; phylum Streptophyta; class Magnoliopsida; order Malpighiales; family Euphorbiaceae; genus Excoecaria; species Excoecaria cochinchinensis. Next base: position 2,853,744 of record CANTUQ010000167.1, on the reverse strand, counting down.
AAATCAGGAAAAAGTTCGCATCTTTAAGTAGTAAGACAGTCTAGAGAGAGGAAATTAAGTGTTTTTTTTTTTAGAGAGAGAAAGTCATAGTATTCGAGTTTGGAGCTGCCCGGTGGCTGACCGTGTCAGTCACTGAGTGTGTGTACGGGCAGCAGTCAGATATTTGTTCGGGCAGTTTTAGATTCCACTGTAACAGTAACTTGTAATTTCATGTAAGAATTTAGCCTTGGAGTAATCTCATCCGTTGGAAATCGCGATGGTTTATTGCGAACCGTTGGATTAAAGGGCGTATTAATTATTTTTTAGTTGTTAATTACAGGCAGTTGGGGGATGATTTGGAAGTATTGGTGGCCAATCAATAAGAGGTATGGCATAAATTTGGAAGCTTCTTTTACTAAATTACCCTTAAGATATTTGTTTATTACATTTAAAAAATTTAATGGTCTGCTAAAACCTGTTACCAAGAAAATGACAGTGACACAGTGTCTGAAGTGAAGCAGTAAATTGACGGTTAAGTCCTCACCGTAATGCCCTTGCCTTGCGCTTCCTGGCACTAAATCATCAATTAATACAGTATTAAAGAAAGGTACTACACGTGACAAGTGTGTCCACTTCCTATTTATTTATATTAACAAATCATTTTTTTTTTCCATCTTATTGTTCATAATTCCTCATCTCAAAATTATGGTCATACGAATACGAATTACGAAATAATAGTTATTATGGTAAAATTTTAATTTTTTTTTTTATATTTTTTCTATTATATACATTTTAAATATAAATAAATAACTAAATACTATTGAAACAAAGAAAATCATAATTAATAACTTAATACGAAAAATATAAAATAAAATAATAGAGCATTTGGTAAATCCAATATTTCCTAATATACCAAATCTAAGAAGGTCAATATATGGTTCTAATCATTAAAATTTGCGTAAATTTTATTTTAAATTTAAATTTAATTAATATTTTTTAATACTATTTAAAATAATAAAAGTGACATATAAAATAAAATGGAATGAATAATTTGTTTTTGCAATTGTTTGACATTATTTATAATTGAAAACTATATGAAGTTAAGAAAGTTGATAATTTGGTAACTTTTTTAATTGATCAATATTCAATTTTATCTCTATTTTTAAAAATGTAATTATATAAAAATAATTATTTATAATTATTAATGTTAGGTATAATTGTAAACTATAAAGTAATGATTAATGACTTCCTATAATAACTAGGAGCAAGCTAAACTGAAGGCAGTCCCTCTTTTACACCGAAAGCAAGAAAGTTTGATTATATATATATATATAAAGAAGAAGAAGAGAGTTTCCAAAATTTGAATTTCATGTGTTGTAAATTTGAAAGAGTCGTAAAGGAAAAAGTAAATTGTAACCAAATCACAAACAAATTTGTTTAAAGCAATTTCCTTTTACAATTACTTGTTGCCAAATATTGACTATTTATCCTTTTAACAACTATTTTTTTTTCAAACTTAAATCGATAAACAAGAGAAGGAGAAACTAAATCCAAGTCAAGAGGCTTACCCCATGCACCCAATTCTAAGTTCCTTCCTCTAAATCAGTTCCATTATGGCTACCAACATCATAAAATAAAGCATAAGATAAACAAAGGGGATACTTATCCCAAATAAAAGTGGTATATGTGTATTTTATAAATGCAATACATAGAAGTGAGTAAAATAAAATTAAAATTGACATTATTCCCCAACCAAATCATTGCAAATAAAAGCTCCTGAATTATTCTAAAATATTAAAGCAAATTACATTAATTGATACGTTATAATGTGAACAATGCCAATTTCCTATGGAAACTTTGTCTATGGCTTTCTTAGATTGCAAGAATAGTCATGTGAAGGAAAATTAAATAACAATTTCTTATACCCAAAAACGAGTAAAATTATACACATGGGGAACTACAAGACAAAAATTATTTGGTTAGGAGGAGTTGAAATTGGGATGCCAACGACCAATGGGCTTTCGACAAATCTCTATTGGCTACCTTTTTTCTTTATTTTTCCTTTTTTTAAAAATTTATTTATTTCTCCTGACCGGTATTAAATAATGATTTCAACAGTCAAGGAAAGGAAACTAGTATTGTTATTTTTTTTTCCTAATTTTTCTATAAATTTTAATACAAAAAAATTTCGTGGACCTCATGGAATTTTGTCGTTTCTCCTATACCCAGAAAGTGCTCCTATTATATTTTTCCCATACCTAGCAATTGCTTTTACTGGAAATTAAATTCATGATCTTGATTCTAATTCTAATTTTGAGTCACATATGCCCTCATGCTTCTCACAAAATCAATTTATAATTATATGTTAGAAAAAGTGTAGCCTTTATTATGCTATATGCACCAACACCTAAAGCATTCGACTATGAACTTAAATATTCATTAAATTTTTCTATTTCTTGTCACATCTTAACTCTTAAGGAATAATTTATTTATAATCTATTACCTATTCCAAATTTCTAATATCCATAGAATAGTAATTAATAAGATATCATAGTGTTCATGTGACTTGAATTTGGATATTTTCATTGATTCGACTTGCAATCCGATCTAAAAGCCCACACTCACACGGTGCGATTTGAAATAACAAAGGATACCTTCTTGATATTAATCTAGTAATTTTCTTTTAATTAACAGAACTTTGGTTAAAAACATAACTAGCGATATGGATTTAGCACTTTGGACTATACCCCGCAAAAGGTCAAGTCAGATCATAAATGAATCATGATGAAATGAGTCGGGTATGGATTGAGTTACAGATAGATTGCGGATCAATCCGTAGATTGAATTTACGGTTCGGATCAAATGTAAATATGAGTTATGTAAATCGAATTTACGGATCGGATTGAAACTTAACGGACCTACTTTGGACTATTCAACCCAAAGATACCGAGATTTGGCGGAAGCAGCTGATGATTAGCCGGCTGTACCTAACAGCACTCGCAATTGCAATGCATGCAAAATGCTGCTAAAAAATCGAAGGAATTGCATTATTTTTCATAACTTGAGCACGAGACTCATGAATAATTAAGACATCTTTATTAGGTTACCATCCAAGTTCAGTATGAGTTGCAATCAATTAACTGTAACCACAAAGATTTCACGCAAAATTCATTTTCAGGAATTTGAATTAATTTTTTTATATTGGATTCTTTTATTAAAAAAATTCGAGATTAGATCCCTATATTTTAATATGAAATAACACATAACCCCTCATTAATGCGATAATGCTCATATATTCTAACTACAGTTAAAATGCGAGTCATTTTTTTTTTTGTAAATGGATCAAATGTGAAAAATTGTGAAAACACAAGAATAAAATGTAAAAAATTTAAAAAGTTCAGAGAACCAATCGAGAATGATTTTGTCAGCATGACGCACTATTGACGGCAATTAAAATGTACGGCAAATGTGCTATTTATGATATTTATGGGGGCATGCATTTTATCTCATATTAAATTATATAGACTTAATCATTTTTTTAATGTATTCACGAAAAAAAAATTAAAAGTTTAAGAACTTGAAAATAGATTTAGCATACAGTATAAATTTTGTTAAACTATATTATTTGGGCATTAATTAAATGAAAATTCTTCGTAATAGTTTGTTGACACGTAAAAAAAATGAGTTACAAAAGTATATATATTTTTTTATATTACTTTGATATACTGCACCAAGTTTGGGGAAGAAAAATCAAATAATATATATCATGAAGTAGTTACAAATTGTAATGTTAGTATCTCAAGTAATGTATTGCTTTAATTACCAGTTAAGTTTATTTGGGGCCACTTTGAGAGTCTTCAATTTAATTACTTTGCTAATTATCACCAAGAAACAAACACTATTATTAGTTTTAGTCATTAAGTTTTAATCACCATTTCATCCTTCTAAAGGGAAGGCTTCATTTACAATGCATATAATTTTTCTTTTATAAAAAAAATTATGATATTATTTTGTGGTGGACAAAACATAGGGCAGCATTAGGATATTTGCAATTAATCAGGATTGGTGATTAAATTGTACGTGTCATGTGTGCTTCCATTTTTCAGAAAGGGAATTTTCATTAAATCCAAGGCATAATTAATAAGCTTGAAGTAGACTTCAGTTAGTTGGGACAATCAAAATAAGATTATAACAAAAGTTTTAGGAGCTCTCAACAAATATTATCGAAAATTACCACAAATCTAAAAGTAAAATTTTAGTTGTCTTAAAGGAGCTTCCCACCCTTTAGGATTTGTCTGAAAGCTACAAACTCTTGTATAGTTTGCATATGACATTCACATGCATATGCAGCGAAAATGTTTTTAGGAAAATTTTATTTTTATGTTTAAAAATATTTCTTTTTTGCAAAATAATTACACAAAATTATTTGGGATGACAACTTGGCAAGTAGCACACCCAAGGTATTGGAAGTTGCTACCTCTCTTTCTTTCTTATCTTGATAAATTCCTTATGAGGAATAATAAAAGCTTGAATTATGTTTAATATATATTATTTATTGTGGAGTATTCTTTTCGTTGCAATTATTACTGATAATACTTTATCTATTAAAAGTTCAATGTGAGATCCAAAAACCCAATGTAAGACTCAAAAGCCATAAAGTCCAAGATATGGGGCAGGAATTTCGATAAGCTGAAAAATAGGTGTGTCCAATCGAACCTGTCTGACTGTCACCTGATAACTCACTGACATACTCTATTATCATACCTCACTGACTATTTTTAGTCCTGTCATTCACTTATTCTAACGTTAGAGCAGATCACTCAAATGCCTCTACTAAGTCTCTATAAATACCCCCGAAGTGAAGACCCAAAAAGACACGAGATAAGAAGCTCTCTCTCTACTACTCTCTCTTTCTACATATACATTATCTCTCTAAAAGTTTTTGCTAACTTAAGTTTCGGAAAGTTTTCGCTCGATCCGATCGGGCTAGTCTTTCTTGCAGGTCGTAAGCAATATCCGATCCAAGCTATCTGTGAGCAATCCAATCGAGCCACGTGAAACCTCTCATTTTGATAATCTCGGTGTAGATGATCGGGTCTTGAAACAGCCCAGTTTAGGGTTACCCAATGATAAAATTAAGTGCCTGTTTACGGACAAAAAAAATATTGGAAGTGATAGTTTTCTTGTCAAAATTACATTTTTTAAAAAAATAAATAACAATATATATTTTAAAAATATAAAAAAAAAGGGGTTGGAAATTATAGTGTTCTAGTTAACTTTGTTTTTCTTAAAAAAAAAATCGGGCGCTTTCGGCCTCCCTGGCGTGCCATTCGTGCGCCAGCGCGCACTGGGGCAGGCGCGCGGGCGTCACTATGCGCGAGCAACGCCCGTCGCTTGAACGCAATGCGGGCCCGCACTGGGCGTCGTGCGCCCTTCCGCTTGCCCAACGCCCCAGTAGCCCTTTTGGACGGTTTTTTGGCCAATTTATGTGGTTTTTCTCATTTTTTTGTGGAATTCAATTTTAAAAATAATTTTTCTTTGGATTTTTAAAATTTTTCAGTTTTTTTATATTTTAATGGAAATTAAATTGATTTAATTTTTTAAAAAAATCTGATTTTTTGGAAATATAAAAGGCTTTTTAGAAAGAGAAATAGGAGAATTTTTTTTTAGACAAAAAATTGCTTCTTTTCTTCTTTTTTAAGAGCATTTTTTCTAAAGTTTTAAGTAAATTTTTCTAAGTTAAGTCTTGAGGTAAGGAGAACAATTTTTTGTTCTTGGAAATTTTCCTCTTCTTTTTAACAAATTTTTCCTTGAGACAAAAAAAAATAATTATTTGTTTTTGAGATAAAAATTTTCTTCCATTTTCTATTTTTCTAATCTTATTTTTGCAAATCAAGACAAATAATTTGATCATTTGAGTTCATTCATCAAATCCAATTTTGAGGGTAAGTATTATGTGTTTAATTTTGTAATTTATTTTTTATTATATTTTTTTGTTTATAATTAATTAACAATCATGTAGATTTTTAGATCTATTATTGTTTTTTTTTTTGTGATTTTGTTCATAGATTTAACATGCTTTAATATATTTTATTTATTTTATTTCTTTTTCTTTTTGTTTACTTGATTGTTCGTTTTCTTTATTATTATTATTATTATTATTATTATTATTATTATTATTATTATTATGTGTGTGTGTGTTGATTTATTAACATATTTATTTATTTATTTCATTATGTAATTTAATTTATTTGTCATACATAATACATTTTATTCATTTTAATTCATTTCCATATGTTATGTGTTCAATTCATTTTTTGTTATTAACATCAATTTTATTTGTGTTTTTTTTTTTATTTCAATACTTATTTTTTTATGTGTGAGCATTTTCAATAGCAAATAGGAGTACATGGAGATTTGAAGACGCCATTTTGGTTGGACTTGTCATTTTTAGCATTTTTTATTATTTTTCATCATTTGGCTTTAAGTTGTTTTATTATGTAATATGTAATAGATTTAGTTTATTTTACGCACGTTAATTAAAAATCACCAAAAGGTTTATATTAATAAATTGGAATTTTTTCTAATAAAATGAGACTAATATTCTAATTTCAACCAATAAAACTCACATTTAAAAAAAAAGAGTTAATTTTCTCAAAATGGGATCACTCATCCTGATTCTCCTAATAAATGCCTAAAAATAATTTTTTGATTTTTTAAGTGGCCATAAAGTAACCAATGTTCATATCCTAAATAAATATCCCGATTTGTGAATGTTTATTTATTCATTTGATTTTGCTATTTATTTATGTTTTGTTTGATTTTATTTGGGGGATTGTATTTTTGTCCCAGATTTTAATACCTTTTTATTTTGGGAATTGTATTTTGTCCTAATTTTATTTTTTATTTTTTGAAGTTTGCTTTGTTATTTTATCGCTTTTTTTACCGCTTTCTTTTGATACTTGATTTGCACTTTACTTTTAATGTATGACCGCGTGAGAAGAGAGGTGAAATTTTAAAATTAAAAACCCATTTATAATTAATCAAGGCATTAATAAGAGTAGAGTTACGAATCCTTCTCTAGTTTAGACCCCGAGATTAGACGAACTTTTCCAATTTCTTATAAATTGAGTGACGACTCCAAAATACCTCAAAGGTGCCAAAAAGGTTCATGGGATTAGATGAACTTTTCTAATGTTCTATTGGGTAGGGATTCCAAAATATCTCATGTCGCCCAAGATCAAAAGACGCGAACCCTCTCAAACACTAAAAGCGAGCTCCCCGGGAAGCGATCGGGTTCGGCGCGCGTCACAATGGCGACTCCCCTGAAAAATTTGAAACCTTGCTCCGAAATTGTCTTGCCTAATAATATAATTGGGTTTTTTATAAATTAAAACTCTATCTCTTTTCGAAAATTGTATTTGCATTCATACTAGAGCCTTAAAATTATGTTAGTTTGCACCCTTTCTTAATCCCGGTGTGTTCTCGAAGTACGACTCTACGTTCACTCAATGTAGAAAAATATTAAGGATAATTACCAGCCCAAGTATCGTACCTTATGGTATATCAAATAGAGACCTGATTGGTTGTTATGCTCGTGATGAGCTAGATCCGCTGGCAGAGACCATGGTTGGGTAGCCCTAAAGTATCACCACCTTTGACCAAAACTCATATAATGGCAATAGATACTTCCACTAAGTGAAATGCACCGTAATATCGTGCTTGTTATGTGAGTCGTTATATATTGAACAAAATCAGCTAAATTGAATGGACATTCATCAAACGCTTTCATGCCCCGGTGGGCCTATCTTAATTTAAATGAAGTGTTTAAATACATAATGGCCAAAACCCATACATATGTACATTAAATAAGAGATGTTAGGCTGCCGATTTTTTACCGTGCACTACATGCGTCCATTCTGTTAACCCTTAGATAAAGCCCATCTAGGAAAGATACTGCAATATCTCGTGTGTGAGAGAGACAAGGTTGGAAGGATCTATATGCTTGCATGTATTTGTCTATGTTGCATCAACACGACCGTGCATAGCATTTTGATCATGCATCATCCTAACAAGGTGTGTTCTACAGCCATCATAGATTCGTCCAGGTGATTTAGAGGTCCCGACGGTTGGCTAAGAATGATTCCACTCTTTGGACTACCGGAACTAGTGTCGAATCGGAATTCAGATTCTCTTTCAGAAGGTAGTAAGATCTTTTCTTTAGAATCATTAGCTGAGACAAGTATGGCTAACCCATCAAGTGAGTCTAATGCAACTCGGGTAATGATTGCCGAGGAGGTGGGTAAGAGAATGGAAGAGTTTGAGCCTTGAATGATGGCAATGATGGGCAATCTTGCTACTACCCTAGCGCCACTTGCTGGTCAACAACCTGCTGCTCCGATTAGGGGGCAAGATGAACAAGAGCCTATTAGAGAGGATCCCCCTGTAGTAGTAGACCCACCTGCAGTTGAGCCTAGAGTGCCAGCACCTATAGAGCACAGAGAAACTCCTAGGCCTAAAAGTGACTTGGAGGAAGAGCAAGAGGATTCAATAGTAATAAAGGGGAAATCGCCCAAGCCGGAGGAGATAATGTTGAGAAAAATGGAGGAGAAGTTCGAAGCTATGACTCTCTTGCTGACAGTGGGAAAAGGCATGAGTCCTGAGGACAAGGAGCTGAATCGCAAAGATCTAGTTTCCCAGAATTTTAAGATGCTTGACATGCCGAAGTTTGATGGCACCTCAGACCTGATAGCACATGTGAAACGATACTCACTGGTGATGAAGGGGACAACTCTGACCAGAAAGCAAAAAATTGAGTACTTCTGCCAGAGCCTAACAGGGCCTGCAGTCGATTGGTACCATGGATTGGATAGGAGGTCTAAAGAGGATTGGGAGCTGCTGACGGAAGAATTTCTTAAATAATATGATTGCAGTACCAGGATGGAGGTCACCCTAAAAGACCTAGAGCTGCTTCAACAGAAGTTAGGGGAATCATTCCATGATTACCTTACCAGATGGAGAAATCAGGTAATGAAAATGAAAAGAAAACCCGATACCCCTGAGCAGATAAGGTTGTTCATTAGGCATGCTAACCCACACTTGAAAGAGGCGCTAAAGATGAAGGGGTTAGAGGACTGGGAGTCCCTGAAAGACATAGCCATAGAAGCTGAAGGAGAATACCTAGCAAAGAAGACCAGCAATGTTAATTATACCCGAAGAGATTATGGTAATCAGGGGGCAGGAAAGTCAGTAGGGCCCGACAATGGGAATCGAACTGGAAATGCGGTGGATGTAGCGAATACCGAAGCAGACCAAAAGCATTTTTCCAACCTAGGCAGATCATTGTCTTGGATACTTAAAAGGTTGATGAAGGAAGGTAAGCTACAGCCAATGCCTGCTAAGCCAACTAAAAGTCAATGACGTCCCGATCATCGAGCAGATCTGTATTGTGCCTACCATCAGCATACAGGGCATGACACCAATAAATGTCAAACTCTGAGGAACCATTTTCAGGACCTTATTGATAGCAAACAGATTACCGATCCAGAGCACCACAAGAAGTATGAGAGGAAACCATCTAGTAGATGTGCTTTTTATATTTGAACTTTTTCAATCTTGATGTATGCAGTACTATTTATGTTAATTATATTAATGACTTTTTGGTTATGTTTCTTATGATTTCATTATACATGATCACAACTACAAGTCATTTACATTTGATATTAACTCAATGAATACTACCTCATTTAATCTCGAGATTCTGTTGGCATCTGATATCACTCCTGAAGTGAGATAAACTTGAGAGATGAAAAAAAAAAGAAAAGGAAAAGAAAAGAAAAGATAAAAGAAAAAATGCCTTTGCCTGGACCGAGGATGACATGCTAAACATGCTTCAATTTTCCAACCTAACAGTGATCAAAGTTTCAAGAGCCGTTCCCTTACCTCCTCAATATCTAGGACGCATACAATGCAGCCAAACGAATCCAATCTCCAATCAATAAGAGGTTGTCTCATAAGCTGAATTATCAAATTCAAGACGGACGAAGCTTTAGGCCTTCATAAAAAAAACAAACAAAAACAAAAAAAAAAAGAAGAAAAAAAAAAGAAAAGAAATAAGAGTGAAAAAAGGTAGAGAAAACCCACAATTTTGACCTAAGCCATCTGAGACCAACCTGCAACCCAATCTCAACCATTGAGAGCTACCTCAGGAACCGAGTGGCCAAAATCAACAAAAATAAGGTACAAGTTTTTACATTCAAGGTCCACATGGGGAGCTCATTGTCTACGCCAATTCGAATAATGGATCAAGGTGAAGCCTTATCAAAAAAAAAAAACAGTTATCCCGGTCCATAGTGATGAAAGAAAGTTCAAAGGAAATAATAGGTCCCATGGCAAAAAAAATAAAAAGAGAATAAATGCCCTGCGAGTTGAAAACAGAAAAAATGTGACCTGCCTAAAATTGGGCACCCCGTCAAGGTGAAAACTGAAACAAGGCATCTTGGAAAAAAAATAGGGGCAGAGAGAAAATGTTAAATCATGAAAACCCGAAAGAGCTGATTGATAATAGGAGTTTGATGCTTTTAAGATTCATCTCGAGATTAGATAGAGTTTTGTATTTTTGAGATTAATGCCAAATAATGATCATGCGTGGTGAAATCGGACTGGAACATATGCATTTATGCAATAATATATTAATATAAGCAGAGAAGTTTATCTCGCATACTCAAAATGATTAAAGTTTCAGCATAAAAAGTAATGCATTGTTTCTTTGTCGCATATGCGCAATTTACTATGTATGGCCTCCCTTGCTATCATCATCTAGACACTTCAGCAGATTCGCCCCGTCATCGGCTTCTAGCTAGTTGCCGGCACATTCATGAGGAAAATTAAAGTCCATACAGCCACTATTCAAAAAGGCGAAAGGATATTAGCCTCTCCAGTAAAAAGAAAAACAAAAAAAAAAAGAAAAAAGAAAAAAAAGGCCTTTAGAGATGAAAATCGTAACTGACTCTCTAAACAAAAGTTAGGTGAAAGGGCATGGTGAAAACCTGAAAATAAGCAGTCTGTCCTATAAAAAATGAGATGAATAAAAGCCACTGGAGTGGGTTGGATCCATTTCAGATAATAGATCAGATACAAATTAGGTAACAAATCAGGTAACCGATCATGTAAACCCATACTTAACAATGCAAAATTCGAATAAATATCTTTTAATTTTGTCAAATAATCATCTAATTAATCTGGTCTAATTCAAAGTTCATTTGGTACCAAAATCTATAACTGAAAACTAAAAACAGGGGTCGGTGGTCAGGAATTTCTACCCACAATGTGAAGTGTTGGAATTCAAATATTGTCAAACATAAGCATTTTATACGGCGGTCAAGGAAATCCTACCCGCCGTGTGATACATCACACGGTGGTTAGAAAAGGCTGACCACCGTGTGAACAAGCAAAACCTGAATCACTGATCAAACAGAAGCATTTTACACGGCGGTTAGAGAAATCCTGCCTGCCTTGAAGGTCACCACACGTTGGTTAAAAGAATCTTGACCCCGTATGGATCATCGAAAACTCAAATTCTTTTATTCTGGGCATGATCACACGACGGTCAAACTTTCCTAACCACCGTGTGATATGACTGTATTCATCAGATTTCACTGAAACATAGCTATGCTTTTCTAGAAAATTACTATGTGTTGTTTCATGCTATTCTATCCGTTTGTAACTCAACACAACCAACTCATCCCAGAAAACCTTTCTAACCATCATTTCACAATTACTTAACTATTTAACCATTTCAATCACATTTAGTTTATCAATTACACAATCATAATCAATCTAATTTCTAATTCAAAACTTCTACAAAAACCTCAACTAAATTATTTCCTACTCAGTCAAAAATCATACAAATCTCCTATCAAAATTACTCACCAAGTCAAAACTATTATTAACATTTATCAGAACTCATTTAAAGCATAAATCGTATTTTTGCACAAAACATATTTAAGAGATGGAGAGTTTCCCAAACCTTATTCATGTCTCCTTCTTACTCTTCAAGTTTTTCTCACTAACAACCTCACTTTTCTTCAAATCTTCTATTTATCATGCACAAGGAAAAGAGGGGAGCTCAAGATCAGACCTGAGAGGAAGAAGGAGAGAGAGAGCACGGGAAGTTTCATGAATTCCCAGCTCCTTCACTGACCTCTCTTATATATCCCCTCTAAAAGCACTATCAAATGTTAAATTATAATTGGTCATCATGTAAAATTACCAAGCTAATCCTTCCATCTTCTCCATTGCTTATACTTGCCTTACAATTAATTCAAACTTATAAATTAGCCTTCAAAACTAATTCTTTTAATACAGTTGTGCCACAATTAATAATTACTCAACTTGTCGCTTGCGTCAAACTTTTACAATAATACCGATTTCATCCTTTTTTAACACATACACTACCAATCATGAACATTTAGCACCTTAATTCCTTCGAAATATGTCCAAATACGACTAGGGAGTATTTTGAATCATTACAGTCTAGCTCTTTACCTTGTGATTCACACTTTTTTAAAGATATTTCTACTTACAAGAGATTGATTGGCCAGTTGTTGTATTTGACAAACACTAGGCATGATATTTCTTATCCAATTCAGTTCCTTTCTCAGTTTTTGGCCTCTCCTTCTCAAGCTCATTTTCAAACTGCTACACGAATTCTTCATTACCTCAAAATGACTCCGAGTTAAGGTCCTTTCTTTGCTGCAAATTCCAAACTTTAGCTTCAAGGTTTTGCTGATGCTAATTGGGCTTCTTGTCCACTTACCAGGAAATCCATTACTGGATATTATATATTTCTTGGCGATTCTTTGGTATCCTGGAAGTCTAAAAAGCAAAGTACCATTTTTTGTAGTTCATCTGAAGCTAAATACTTATCTCTTGCAATGGCTACATGTGAGGTACAATGGATACTTTTCTTTTGAAGGATTTCTGTTATGCTCATCCACAAGCTGCTTTGCTTTTTTGTGATATTTAGTGCCATAAATATTGCGAAAAATCCAGTTTTTCATGAGCGCACCAAACATATCAAAATCGATTATCATCTCATTTGTGACAAACTCAAACAAGGGATTACACGGCTTCTTCCAGTTTGATCTGCGAATCAACTTGCAGATTTATTCGCCAAGTCTCAATGCCTTCCAGCTTTCAAACGGTTTCTTTCCAAACTGAAAGTTTTAAACATTTATACTCTTCAGCTTGCTGAGGATAATATGATAAATAAATGTATTTTATTTAGGCTTATTATTCTTCTCTTACTTTACTCCTTTCATTCTTTCTTTTCTCTATATATATTGTTAGTATCAATTAATGAAATGTGGGTTCATTTTGTTCCTTTTCAAAACACTGTTTCACGAGTTTAGCATATTTACTAAAACCAATAATAAGAGGGCGATAATCGAACGACTTCTCATATCTTTTTTTATTTTTTGGCTAAATATAAGTAAATTGAAATTTATAGGCCTGTCAAATTTGGCCCAAGCCCAGAAACCCGCCCAAAAAAAATTGACCCAAACCCAATTCAACCCACCAGATGCCCAATTGGGCCAACCCATAAACAACCCATTAAACACACAGCCCGTTTGGGTGTGTTTCTGTGCCCAACGGGTCTGTTTCCCAACTTCATTTCTTCATCTCTTACCTCCTCCTCTCACCCAGCCACAATCACTGTTTTTTAACCTAACTTACGATTTCCTTCACCCATCAAACACCGCAGACTCTTCCTTGGCTTGCCACCGATCAGAGTCTCTGCATCGCCAACAACGTAAAGACGCTCTCTTCATTTTGATCTATCCCATCCCAAGTTTCAAAGGTAAGCTCTTTTCATTCTGATTTCTATTTATATCGAAATCTCTGTCTGAAATGTGAGATGATGGCAATGATATTGTTGTTTGTGTGTTGTTTGTTTGGTGGAATAATCCTGCTAACAATAAACGTAGCTTTAATGGAGGAGTATAGAACTCAATGGCCTCCTCTAGCTATTTAATCTTAATGGGTATAGTTTCAAAGATAATCCAATGTGCTTTCAGCTTCTGTAATTCATCAAATCACACTCAATTTCTTGACATCTGATAATTTTAGCATTCAATAATCTGACAACTCCTCCTATTATTGCATTCAACATAAAATTTATAAAGTTTTAATTCGAAATTTCGCAGTATGACACAAGGATAGCAACAAATTCAGGTTGAATAAAGGCAATATGGGTTAGACAAAGACAGTTGCTTGGTATCCTTATAATTTAAATCTGTACAGATTTTTTTTTATGTGTAAGTGTAAGCACATGCTTCTATTTCAGAACCTGTAAGCTTATTGCATGAATCCAATCCTACATGTTGAATAAAATTGAACAATTGAACAATAGAATTATTTTGCATAATTGAACAAAAACTAGAGATTTAGGAATTCAATTGAATAAAATTCTGAACATAATTGCTGTCAGTTTATTTAATTTGCTAACTACTATAATCGTGTGTTCTTGTTGTATTGTATTACCATTGCTCCTCTACTTGTGATAATTTGTTAAATTTTGTTAGTGATTTATGATGTTTGTTATTGCTTAGTTATGAAAACTCATGAGACTCTTTACTGATAACCATTCTAAACCTCATGGCTTTGAGATGCAATTGCTAAACAACTAGTTATCAGAGCCACAATTTCGGACTTTCCTTAATAAAACCAATAATCTTTTCATATTTTATTGTTGGCAAACAGATCTTATCTTCTACATATCATCTGTAAATAGAATAGGGTGCTGAGTTGTGCATGTAAATCGATCCTGTTCAGATTACATGTATATTTTATGTAATTGGTAGATGATGATGCATGATCTAATTATGGAATGTAAATTATCCTGAGATTTCTTACTTAGGATGTAAATGATCTAATTGTGGAATTCTGATTTTGTTTGTATTTTTTTAACGATCCTATTTCATTAAAAAGGATTATATAATCACTTAAAAGGTCACTTTCACAGACCTTTCACAGATCATTAAAAAGCTAGTGTGCTCCCAATTTGTCAGTTTTCTTGCAACCTGTTACTTTGGAATTGCATCTTTAGAATCAGTTGGCATTTTTTTTCCTCATAAAATATTGTATCTGTTGATGTATCTTAGAGGTAATCTTATCAGTTATCATTGCAAATGTTATGGTGGCACCAGGGATTCCAGAAATAAGAAGGGCTTTCATTTGGGCATGCAATATGGGTCTGGACGGTGAAAAATGACAACCATGAGTTGATGGTCCCTCTTCATCTTTCTGAAATACCATGAGTTGATAAGTAGTAGCTTAGTGATAAGCAGTTGTGCAAAAACTGACCTTTTGCTTTGCAGTTAATAAAAAGTTTATTCAATGTAGAGGCATTCTTAAATTCTTGTCAAAGTGTTTGTTGAAATTCTTATCAAACTAATGGCCCCTCTTGATGAATAAAAGCACAACGATTTGCATTTCAATTATTTTATCGTCTTGGTATCAAACTACCAATCCACACTGATATGTAGATCCAAACTGTATTGCTTACTTATTAGCTAGGAAAGGATTTTCTGCTGACTTTAGCACTAATCGTCATGAACAATGGATACATCTTTTAAATTGAGCTGAAATTTTTTGTGGAGGCTTAATTTATTATTTTGAGAATTATAGAATTGATTTTGAGGTCGTATATAAGCAAACACATCATCAAATGGGTGTCGACCCACATCTCGGCCCATTTGGGTGTCTACCCGACCCGTTTGGGTCATCCGATGCATTTAAGCCAATATTTTTTATAGTAGTCGTTTTAATATCCCGTTATTATATTTAGAATTATTTTTTGTTAAAAAATGGGTCAAATTGGTCGACCTACATCTCGGCCCATTTGGGCCTCCATCGGGCCCGTTTGGGCCATACGACCTATTTGACCTAATATTTTTTAATAGTAGTCATTTTAACATTCTGTTAATATATTTAAAATTATTTTTCTTTAAAAAATGTGTCAAATTGATCAACCCACATGTCGGCCTATTTGGGCCTCCATCGGGCCCATTTGGGCCATCATTTGACCCATTTATGCCAATATTAGTAGTTTTTTTTACATCCCGTTATTATAACGATAATTATTTTCATTAAAAAATTGGTCAAATTTTTAGCTCATGAGTCGATTCAACCTGTCCAATCTATTTGGACATTTGATCCATTTATGACCCATACTTCATTTAGGCCAACATTTTTATGGTAGTTATTTTAGTATCCGTTATTGTATCGAGAATTATTTTTCGTTAAAAAAAATGTGTTAAATGGGCCGACTCACATATCGGTCCAATTGAGCCTCTATTCGACTCATTTGGGCCATCCGATCCATTTTGACCCTTTTGGACCATCACCTGACCCATTTAGGCCAATATTAGTAGTATTTTTTATATCCCGTTATTATATCGAGAATTATTTTTATTAAAAAAATTGATCAAATTTTTAGCTCATGGGTCGACCCAACCCGCCCAAACCATTTGAGTATTTGACCCATTTATGACCCATACTTTTTAGTTCATTTGTGATCCGCCCATTTATGACCCAACCCAAACCCGCCCAATTTGCCACCTCTAGAAATTTAGTTTCGTAAGATATGCAAAATCATCTTTTTTTTCTTTTCAATTAGTTGGAACGTGTTATATTATGATATTAGTGGGCAATCTTTTTGTGAATGTGGTCATGTTCAAAGGTTACAAGTCGGTGTTTATAATATTTGCGTTTCTTATTCAAAATTTAAATAATACAATATTCTTACATTATGAATCTTTTTTTTTTATATAGCTTACATTATTAATCTATTATTACTAGTTTTTTTTCTTTAACTATTGTGCACGTTCTTTCTATACTCACATAACATCAATATAAAAAAAAATTGGATCAACAATATGAAAAAAAAAAATCTACTGTCAATGAATAAAATGAGATGGCAAGAATATTTTCTATTTTAATTAAAAGTTTTGAGTTTGAATTCTGAAAATGTAATATTTTTAAATATTTGAAAGAAAATTTTGTTTTTTTTTTAAATTTGCCTGATGAGAATCTGAATTAATTAGACTAATAGATTTCGGATACCAGATGAATTCTACCAAATAATTTTTTTAGTTAGTTCATAAATGCATAATAATTTCGATTTTTTTATTGACCTAAAAAGTTAAATTATTTATATGAGAAGAAAATATATATATATATATATATATATATATATATATATATATATATAGGCATAGGCAACCTATATTGAGTGGGGTCAATTGACTCCACTCAACTTAAAAAAAAATTTAAAATATCCTTGATAATTTTCTTTTTTTAAAATTAATCCCACTAAATGACCTCATTGACAATTGATCCTATTAAAAATTGACTCCACTAATATATTTAAATATTTTTATTAAAAATTAATCCACTAAAATATTTTAAAATTTTAAAATTTTTTTATCGACTAATTCAATTTCTAGCTACGTCTTTATATATATATATATAGTCACTCTATTAATTCTATCGATCCAAATTTACCCCTTTATTCCATGCATATGTTTATAATTTTTCTTATTTATCTTTATATTAATACTTCAACGTTTTAATATTTGGCTTGTAATGGTTTTTTTTTTTCCTTAAATCACAATAATGAAGATGACAGCAAATTAAAAAAAAAATGCATTTATTTTTTTAGATGGGTGTGATTGATTGGAATGGAATAAAGACATATACACGAGTTATGTTTCTTTTTCTCATGAGTCATGAATGATTACAATTTACAAACATTTGTCTGTTAATTTTGATTTATATATATCTAATTATGCTAATGGTATATATATATATGTATATAGTAGCTAAAACTAAAATAGAAATTAATAAAATTGACACATTAATTTTAGTGGGTTCCATTTTGGGATTGATAGAGTTTGGGTACGCCCATAACTCTATAATGAATTGAGCTCCAATTCAGATTAAATTTAGTTATTTAATCTGATTAAAATTAGCAAATCGTATCTCAGAAAAAGTTTGAGTTAAATTAGAGTTAGCGCTCTAGTTTTTAAAATCTCTATAAATAGAGGTGAGGTCCTCATTATTTGGTAATGACAAAACGTACACGCCACAAGTCTACTCGTTCCCACTCATAGTTTTTTGTCTTATCTTTCAGGGGCATTTAGATTGTGAACTAGTTGCTCTTATCCCGAGTGGGTAAAAGTCAGACCGGTGACAAAAAAACAAATGGATCCTTGTAGACGCTTTCTCAACGAGTTTCTGCGCTACAAGAGGTAAGTACCATTTCTTAATGTTACCTCCATTAAATTATATTTGTTATAATTTTCTATCATTGGTATCAGAGTTTTTGTTTTTGCGTCCTGGCATGTGGCTAAAAAAACCTAAAATTTTATGTGTAAAATTATTAGATCTGGGATGCATTGAAGACAACAAAAATTTATTTTTTGTGTGAAAAATATATATGCATGTATATTTCGGCTCAATTTCGTGTATGTGTACACCAAAACCCGAGAGGACAAACATGAGTGTTCTAAACGGCTAACTAGAAGTCGGGATTTTTAATTTTTGACCTCACCATTGAATTTAAAGACCCTGAAAACCTCCCACCGATCGGAACCGGAGCGCCAGAATCAGTCGGCAAGGCGGCGAGTGGCTTACACGTGTTCCAATCCATTCGGCGCGTGCGCGTGGGCGGTGGCCCACACACGCATCGCCACGTGTCAGCTGTGATGCGTCACGCTGACACGTAGCCCAATCGCTAAACGCCACGTGGATGGTTGAGGCCATGCCACGTGGCAGAAGAGAGGGGTTAACACGTGGACCAATAATAGAGTGACACGTGGATGACTGTGGTCAAGCCTCGTGTCCCAATCAGATGGTGACACGTATGCCAAAAGACGTGAGATACGTGGCAGACCGTGGTCATGCCACGTGGCTTCGACGTGTCACAGGTGCCACGCGGGCGCCACGTGGTCCAATCAAGTATTGACACGTGTCAGACTGAGGTCTGCCACGTGTCGGTGCTGACGTGTCACGTGTGAAACATGGACCAATGAGACACCGACACGTGGCGTTGACTGTGCCACGTTGGCACCAGGTGGACCAATAGCATTCAGACACGTGGCGTGACTGTATGCGGACACGTGGCACGTTGTGATTGTGACACGTGTCTGATAGAGTGGAAGGATGCGCGTGTGGCACGTAAAGGCGCGTGAGCACGTCTTCCTCTCCCTCGTCGGCGCGTGTTGGCACATGCAGCGTCCTCCAACCACCATTTCAGCTCCGATTTTTGTCAAATAATTTTTTCAAATTATTTCTGATTTTTTGGTCATGTTTTCAAAATTTTTAATGACCAGAAAATTATTTGTGTATTTTTTGATATTTAAATGTGTTTAATTTCAAAATAAAATATTAAAAATTGTAGAAAAAGTATTTTCTGCATTCAATTAATTTTTAAAATATTTTGAAAATTTTTTTGAGCTTCTGTCCTTACTTATTGATTGAAATGTGTTTCAATTATGTGTAATTATACATGAGTGTATAAATTTTTTCTGTAAATATGTTACAGAAATGTTGAATAAGGATGCTAGTTCTTTCTTAAATTGTGCATAGGTTGCTTTAAGAATTGTAAGAGTGCAATCAATAAGTAACATAAAATGCGAAAGAAGATTTGAGCTGATGACATTGATACAATAGTGCATCATAAAATAAATGTGTGAGAACAAATGCAAGAGTGTATTTGAATAAGTGGTCTGAGTTTTGGTCAGAGTTTCCAAAAAGACAAGTATTGAGAAGCAACACTAAAATTCTGTGATGGTGTTGAGAAATGGACGGAGCGTGCATTGTCCATGGCTTCATCAATAGACTTATGAGTCGCTTGATGAATCGATTAAATCGGTCAAAGATATAATGCTAATAACTAAAAGATTTTATGAAATCTGAACTTCAATAATAGTTGAGATAAGTGTCAATTTGAGTTGGCGTTTATTTTTGTTAAATAGGATTTATGTTTCCTATTGATATTTGACATGATGAGTGTCTTATTTTTGGGATTACTGGATTTTATTTATTGGTTAAATAAATGCATTTATTTATTTATTTATTATGATGGCATTTAACTTTATAATAAATGTGTTTGTTTTAATTGTTAATTGCCTTGTGATATTTTATGAGTAAAATGATTGCATGTTTATTAAGTAGAGGCTTAATAAAATCCCCTCATAAGTTTGAGAACTTGATAATCCAATAATTCAGATTTATTATGCATGAAATTTTAACCTATAAGGTTGGACATTAGGACTTAGAGAGTAATTGGATACTATAAGTAGGTTTTTCGAATGTGAGCCTAATAGAAAATTTTACTAGGTTATTATTTCAGATACATAATAAATTGCATGTATTGCCTTCTCTCCCTTAAAAATGTGCAATATTGTTTCATTTGAGATCAGAGGATCTTAATGGATGCTGCTTCCAAGTCAATGACAATTGTGAAATCTGGAATATGAAGATCCAATATATACTTGAAGAGCAAGAGACTCTTAAATCCTCAAGTTCGGTTATGGCTGAAACTAAGAATGGCACTACAGCCCAGTATAGGCGGGACCGAGATGCCTGTGTGGCATGAAAGAAGCAGAATTCAACTGCTCGAATTATCTTGCTAAGTGCAACAGGATGATGACATTACTAAGCAATTTTGCAAGTATCAAAATGCAATGGATCTGTGGATCGCTTTGCAGGAGAAGTTCAGAGATGTGACTCTGAATAAGCTCCGATCATCAATGATCAAATTTGATACATATCAGAAAAAGTCTGATTATTCGATGCGAAAACATCTAAGAGAGATGAAAAAGGAAAAGTGAGCTTAGTGAACTTAGTCATAAGTGACTGATGAGCAGTAGGTCCAAACTGTTATCCGTTCCTTACCCAAGAGTTAGTAGCATGTGAAGATGCAACTAACTCGCATGGATAAGTATAAAGACATTTGAGGATGTCGCTTGTCATTTGAGACTTAAAAGGGACCGTCTGACAGTGATTAAGGTCAATGTCATAGTGTATATGGCACAGTCCTGTTCTAATAGAATTAGTTCTTATTAGAACAAGATAATAAGCTTCATCAATAGGGTAAAGAAAAGGCTTGAGAGCCTGAAAAGCAAAAGGAATAGAATCATGAAAGATCCAAAGGCAAAAAGGAGATAAACTTTTCAAGAGTGAAACGTTTCAATTGCCTATAGAAATGACATTATGCAAGAGATGCATTGTGCCTAAAAAGATACACTATTCTGACTCAAGAGTGAGTGAAATTTATGTATCTAGTTTTAAATTTCATCATTTGTGGGTGATAGATTTAGAACCAATGGACCGTGTAACAAGGGATTGAGATACCTTTGTTATAAAATTTAGGTTCTGTTCTCGCCTTATTGAAATTTGTTTTCAATTTACATTTTGAGAATGACAGTATATGCTTATGCTTGAATGATATATATTATGATTCTGGTTATATTTTGAATGATTTTATTGTTATGGATGTGTACCATGACTATTTGAGTAAAACTATTTTTTCCTTTAATTTTTCACGTAGTTATGAGAACAATGTGAAATTATGGCATACTGAATTAAACTATATTGGACAAAATCGAATGAGTCGGTTAGTCAAAGAAAGTTCAGTAGGTGATTTAAATAAGGTTGAATTACCTACATAAAAGTATTGCCTAAAAGGAAAAACTAGTTAGAAAATCATTCGAATAAGGAACTAAAGCCAAATTTCCATTGCAATAGTTCATTCTGACGTATGTGGTCAAATGAATGTGAGGGCAAGGCATGAGGCCTACTATTTCATCACATTTATAGATGACTATACCAGGTATGGTCATGTCTATTTGTTTTCTCATAAGTCAGAAGCATTGAGTTGCTTCAAGACTTATATGAGTATAGCTGAGAATCAATTAGATAAAAAGATCAAAACTTTAAGAACTGACAGAGGTCAGTGATATCTTACAGATAAATTTAAAGTTTTATGTGATGAAAAAGGATTGAACATTAGTTGTTCATTCCTATAAATCCACAACAAAACGGTGTTGAGGAAAGGAGAAATAAGACTCTCCTAAATATGGTTAGATCTATGATGGCAGAGGCAAATTGCCTATCTCCTATTGGGGAGATGTTTTATTGACTGTCAGATATGTTTTGAACTGTATGCCCTCTAAATCTATCATTACCACAACTTATGAGTTGTGAACTGGTTGACAAGTTGACCTAAACCATTTACAACCTTTGGGTTATATTGCTTACATCCATAATACCTCAATTTGGTAAATTTGAGACCAAGAGGTAAAAGAAGTATTTATATGAGATATTCTGAAGTATCAAAAGGATACATTTTCATGGATAAGCAAGAAAATGGGATAATGACAGAATTTGAATCACTAGACGTCATATTCTTAAGAGGATGAATTTTCTAAGTTGGGCGAGGTGAATTAAGATCTCACTTTCTATTAATTTCAGGAAGAGGAACCATCAGGATCACTCTATCCGAGTGGGAGGGATTTAGAGGAAGAAGGTTAAGACCCTCATCCTCCAAACGATCCGGATGTTCGAGACCTGATTCGAGTGGGAGTATTCTTGATTCCAGTGGCAGGAAAGAATATAGTATTCCTGACTCCAGTGGGAGTATGGAACATGATCCCAGTGGGAGCATTATGAATCACGATGAATATATGAGACATGTTTATCAAGATTCAGAACTACAAAAATCTAAAAGGATAAGTGTTTCATGCCAACGATTTAAAATCGAAAGCTTGAACGAAGCCCTTTTGGTTACCCCACAAGACAAAGAAAGAGCATAAAATATTCAAAAGGCTTTTTCATGCCCATCTAAGAAAAAAATTGGATTAAAGCAATGGAAGAAGAAATGGCATCCATGAGATCAAATCATGTTTGAGAACTAGTTGATCTACTGGAAGGACACAAATTGAGAATAAATGGATTCTCAAAGTAAAGCGAAAGGCTGAAAGAGGTATCGAAAGATATAAGCCTCGGCTAGTCGCTAAGAGGTTTACACAACAGGAAGAGATTGACTATGAGTAGACTTTCTCATCTGTTATAAAATTTACTTATATAAGGTGAATTCTGGCCATAATGGCGAGTTTGGATCTAGAGTTTTATCAAATGGATGGAAATACTGCTTTTCTTAATGGAGAATTAGATGGAATAACCTATGGGTTTCATCGAAAAAAGCAGCAAACATAAGGTTTGCTGATTGATGAGTTCAATCTATGGCCTTAAACAGTCTTCAACACAATGGTACTTGAGACTTCATCATACAGTCATGTCGAATGTGTTCAACATGATTGATGAAGATCATTGTGTTTATAGTAAAAGCTCTGAAAGTAAATTTATCATTTTGGCATTGTATGTAGACGATATACTTAAAGTTGAAAATGACAAAGGGTACGCAAATGAAATCAAAGATTGGTTATTGTCCAACTTTGAGACAAAGTATATGAGTCATGCATATTATATTCTTGAAGTTAAGATTTGAAGAGATCATTCGAGAAGATTGTTGTCTGTTTCTTGAGAGAAATATATTAACAAATACCTTGAGCGATTTAATATGCAAAACTGCAAACTCATATATTACCCCATTGCCAAGAATCAGTTTCTTAGCAAAGATATGTGTCCTAGGATGCCAGTAAAAAGAACGTATGAGGAACGTTCTATATGCCAGTGCCATGGGTAGTCTTATGTATGCAGTGTTGTATACAAGACATGATATATGCTATGCAGTGGGCATGATAAATAGATATCAATCTGACCCAGGCAAAGCACATTGGAAGTAATTTAAATGATAATTATATATCTTAAAAGTACTGCAGACTATTCCCTCTATTATCAAGAAAATGATATGCATTGAGAGAATACAGAGATGTTGATTGGGCAGGAGATGTGGATGAGAGAACATCCACTCCAGGTTACATATTCTTGTTTGGCAAGAGTGCCATCTCATGGAGTAACAAGAATTAAACCCATGTAGCCCTATCAATAGTGGAAGTTGAATATGTCACTTCCTCAGCTGCAGTACAAGAGACAGTTTAGCTAAAATGGTTTGTAAGCCATTTAAGAGTAACTGTCTCAGAGGTATCAGTGATAGTCTATAGTGACAGTTAGTCGTTGATAGCTTATAGTGGAGCTAAGCATATCGACATTAAGTATCAATATACGAGAGATATTGTTGCACGAGGAGAAGTGAACTTACAGTACGTTTCTACGCATGCAGATCCATTGAGTAAACCTGCAATGAGAGATGTGTTTTGAGAAATACATTAGATCTCGAGATTTACGTAGAATTTAATTGGTACTGTTATATTTTATATAATCCCTTAACGTTATTATTTGTGAATAATAACCAAAGTTTATTGTTGGTAATACATGAGTGTGAATATTTATGTGTAAACATTTACTGTTATTGATATGAGATCGAGCATGTCGGACAGAGAAGTAGCCTACTCACAAGGGTATTTACCTTATTTTTGTCAATGAGTTGGCAAAAACTAAGATGAGGTGATTTTTGAATATATGAGAATGATCGAGAGCCTGTTCAAAATAAAAGTGCCGTCTTGCAGAAATTACAAAATGAGTCTTGTTAAGATACGAGATAAAGACATACATAAAGTTGTATGCTTTGGATTGAGATCCAAATAAGGATTGTGTGGAATTCGATGGTAAGTTATATGTAACTACCATGTTATGTCTAAAAAGCCAGAAGTAGTCCTTAAGTAAACGGACTAAAGTTGGGTGCTTCGGTACATCGCAACCTTACGCTTCTGTATGGTGTTTGATATACACATTATTGAAATGTGAGACATGCGCTCCTTTAAGTGAAGGAAAGAACACCATAACACATGTTTTATATCATGTGTTTTTGTGTGACCACAGGGATGGGAATTTAATAATATTACTGATCTCAACTTTCCCTATTGTGAGACCCTATTTACATTTCTACCCTTAGAACCCTTAACTTATCCCTGAAGTATGGTTCAATGTGGCTAGCTTAGTTGGTTTTTGAGAGGTCCGGGAAAAGTTTAGGCTTGGAGGATCTAACTAGAAAAGCGAGTTGAATCATGATGGATGTCATACAGTAAGAGGGGAAGATAGCTTTTTGATCACTTTCATAAGGTTTCGTGGTTCACTGGCTAGCTTATTATAGTTTTTATGAGTAGAAACATAATAGTGAATACAAAAATTGTTTTTTGAGATCATGAGTTAAAACAGTGAATGTGAGAAGACAATCTAGGGTTAGGCATACATGAAGAAGAGGATCTTATTTTCCGAGACGCTATATATCCCTAATAGGTGTATAGCACTAGTGCTCTCGAGGTATGCTGGTCACACAATCTATCTGTCAGTATAACTGAAAAGTAAGACTGAAATGCATTCCGTCATGTGCGAGTGGGAGATGATAGAGTTTGGGTACGCTCATAACTCTATAATGGATTGAGTTCCAATCCAAATTAAATTGAGTTATTTAATCTGATTAAAATTACTAAATTCTATTTCAGAAAGAGTCTGAGTTAAACTAGAATTAGAGCTCTAGTTTTTAGAATCTCTATAAATAGAGGTGAGGTCCTCATTATTTGGTAACGAGAAAACGTACACGCCGCAAGACTTCTCGTTCCCACTCACAGTTTTTTGTCTTATCTTTCAGGAGCATTTAAATTGTGAACTAGTTGCTCTTATCCCGAGTGTGTAAAAGCCAGACCGGTGACAAAAAAAACAAATAGATCCTTATAGACGATTCCGCAATGAGTTTCTGTGCAACAAGAGATAGGTACCATTTTTTAATGTTACTTCCGTTAAATTATATTTGTTATAATTTTCTATCAGGGATCTTGTTCACAGAGTTTGGCTTCAGCGGCTTTACAAGATGACATAAAGCTATCTATGATTCTATATGAATTAGATTTAATTTTTAAAAACAAAATGAAAAATTGGAGTCGATATCTAAAACTATAGAAATTATTAATTTGCCAATTCCAAAACAGTTAAAAATTCGTAAAGAATATGGTGATGGAATTGAAAATAATTAAATATGATCAAATTGATTAATTTGAGATGTCTAGCTTATTTCCCCTAACTAAAGGATATATACCCACTAACAATTGGTTCACATTAAAAGCTTTAATGAAAAAAAAATCCACTTTATATAGATTTTACTTTATAGCCCTAAAATAAATACTCTATGTTCTTTTTTATATGTAATGTTTGAATAAAATTTAAATTTTATTTATTTATCATTTTTAAATTTTTAATAAAATTTAATTTTTTTTAATTAAAATTGATTAATTAAATTTAAATTTATATATTAAATTACTTAATTTTATTTTAAATTTAAACATAATTAATACTTGTTAATTATAATAAAAATAACAAAAATAACACATAAAATATAATGGAGAAAGTAATTGATGATTAGAAAAATCTAGCAGTATTCTTAACTTAAATTAAAAAGAATAACAATAATATGCATAATTTTTTGTTATAGGTTTTTAATTATCTATTAATGGATCATTTTATAATATTTGTCTTTTTCTTTTTTTTTTAGGGTCAATGTTTATCATTATAAAAGCATTGATGCGCACAAGGAATAGTCAATTAAATGACTTTATGTGCGGTCTAAAAGGAAAGAAGTACCTCTGGAATTGGAAATATGCCTCAGAATATTATTGGCTAATTAATTTGATATATAAATATATCCTTCTTTTTTTATTTTTCTTTTTTTTTATGACTCTCACCATCGGATCCATAATTAAAAATTGAACTTGAAATTTCATTTAATAGAATTCGAATTCTTAAGACGGACAACCATTGGTATAATATACCTTTTCTTTGTTACTCTCTCCATTTTTTATTATCTTTCATTTTTAGGTAAAATTTAAATTTTATTTATCTGTTACTTTTAAATTTTCAATGCAATTTAATTTTCTCTTTACAAGTTAATTTTCATTTTCAATAAAAATTGACCAATTAAATTCATTTTTTTACATTAAATCGCTCAATATGTATTGAATCACTCAATTTTTTTTCTAAATTCAAGACTAATTAATATTTCTTAATTCTAATGAAAATAACAAAAGTGACAATTATAAAAGAATGGATGGAGTAACTATTTTCGGTAATTAAAGAGGAGTATGAGAATAAATACATTCTCAGAAACATTCTTTTTAATTTTTATTAGAAAAAACATTCTGGAAATAAAAATATAGGTTCTCCACTTCTTGTCCAATCAATATTGAAAAAATAATTATTAAAAAATGAGCATCTATTATTTTTTTTAATTAACCAAATTGTTAGATTTTAACTTAAATTTATTGGCACTCAATTATTAAGAAATTTTATTTGTCCTCAAAATCGATAATCCTTTGGGATTGGCATGCTGGGTGGCACAATTCAATTAAAGGGTTTTGTCATCTTTGGATCGTGAAGAACTTCTACACGTGGAGAGTACATTGCCATAAAGAATTGGAATTGGCTTTGGTCTTTTGCCAAAGATATTGTCCTTAATGCACATGATGTCCACTACTCTACTTCTGGTGAAAGTTGAATTCTATGTAAAATAGAAATTTTTTTAATTTACCGACTTCGTATTTATATGCTAAGTGCATAATTCCATGAAATTTGTAGGACGGTCGGGTGTATTTGGATTTGGATTAAGAGTTTTGAGAGAAAATCTCGTTATTTCTATACTATTTAAATTAATTTATTTTTTAGTTTATGGAGTAAATTTATGTCGAATTACGTAAATTTTGTGAGTTTTATTTTCTTAATTTTTATTTTAATTGATTGTATTAGATTTACTCATATAAATATTTTTTACTTTAATTCTAACAGGTGGTATTAGAGTTTAATTAATTAATCAATATTTATTTGGATTAATTATGGGATAACAAAATTTGAAATCGAAAAATTAGATAGAATGCACATTGGAAAGTCAAGATGAAAACAATTCTAACACAAAACAGTTTACATATAGTATTATTAGGCAAAGATAAATTGCCTAGAAACTTGACAAGTAATACAAGCAAGATTTATTGATGAATTTAATTACTAATTTGGTTGTACAATACCTGTCGTTTTTTAAAAAATTTTATATTTAATTTTATATATCGTTTTTAAATTTTTAATATAATATTAATTTTATTTTTTAATTTTTAATATAATATTAATTGCATATTCAATTTCTAATATTAATAAAAGCAAGCATAGTAATTTGCAACGATTGAGTTATTGAAAATGATTTAGATCTATAATTTTTAATATCAATATATTAAAACAATAATAAAGTCCGAATGGAATAAATAATAATTAATTGCCACTGATACTATTTATTTAATTTTCAATTAATTTTATGCGTTATTAATTTAATTAGACGAAATTTAGGTAAAAAAGATAAATAAAGTTAGTGTGGTCAAAAGATATTCAATGATACATATCCAATAGAGTAATTGTGATGACCTAAATTTAAAAAATAAATAAATAACTATTTATATTTTAAATAAATCATTGGAGTCAACAAATCCTACTTTACTAGAAATAGCTACCGCTACGTGTCCATGGAGATAGCTAATACTGAATTAGAAATAATAAAATAATAAATTAAATTAAACCTAAAGGCTGCTTTCCTATTCAAGATAACAATAGATTTCTGTTGCTGTCTTTATGAAACCGTGTTTGAATTATTCTTTACATTTACACATCCAAAACTGCTCAACCTTTGTCGCAAACCACACGCATTGTCTTTATTATTTATTACTAAATTTTCAAAGATTGGTCTGTTTTTGAATTCTTCTATATACTTAATTAATTATTAATAATTATTCTAAACAACTTTTATTCAGAATACATCAGCCAAACAACTATCTCCAGCTATTTGCTGATAACCCAAAAAAGCTTAGATTTTTATCTTCATTTTAATATCTTAACACTGCTTGAAAGTGATTGTGACATTATTTTAAATCAATTAGTTTATCTTTTATATATTATTTAATGTTACCAAACAAAATTTAATTAATTTGATTCTATATTGCTTGCTTTGTTCACGAGATTCTTGATTAATTCAGCAAACTTGGTTTGCTTTTTAATTTATTACGATCATGGTTAAAATGAAATTGGATTTGGGACCAGTACTAACTAGCAATTTGACTTTGAATATGATGGAATCAATTCAATCAACGTATATTTTTTTTTCCTTTATGATCTTAATTAGAAATAATGACAAGTAATAATTTTATTGTTAAAAGAGTTATTATGTTCAATTTTTGTTTCGCGTACGTTGTTGAAAGCGCTATGTATCTTAACTATAAATTTAATAGTCCCGACTTTATTTTAATCGGTGCTTTATATTTTAAAAAAATCAAATTCAATATCGGAGGGTAATAAAAAAAAAAAGATATAATGACAAGTAATTTTCTTGTTTAAAGATATTTTCTTGCCTGCATAATTTCTTGAAGCAACAATTTTGCCTTTTTGAGGGAAAATGACCAATGCAATCAACAGTCACAATTAATAAACCCATGCTAATAAAGATAAGAGCATTATATATTTCTAAATTATTGTTTTATAGTATTATTTATTTTAATTTTGCCCCAAACAAATACAGAGAGATGATAATTTGGGGCACATTGATAGGGAAAGAAGCTGAATCTTGTACTCTTTCTACAACTTGTTAAAGATTCTATATAGATTCCATCAAGAAAGCTCTTAATTCTGCAATATAATTGGCTAAGCATATACTATTTGAGCAAAAAATTGTGTAAATTATCTTCAATTTCCAGCTTGTACGCAGTTGGCAAATTATGAACCCTACGTTTAAAGATACTCCTAATTAGGAATCTTTTATGTCCAAATAAAATTTGATTCTGTTCTAAAGAATCTTTACCTCAATTTGTATAAAAAGTTGTCCCTAAGCATCTTATCTTTCCAATGGATGTATGTATGGTCGGTATTTTATTTGGGTCCATTTCTCCATTACAGTTATTTTTCTTTTGAATTTATTAATAATCTTTGCGTCTAATTAATTAGTTTAGTTGAGTCGTTATAGCGACATTAATTGTTTTTTAACACATTTTAATAATGATGAATTTGACTAATAAGAATATATAATGCCACTGCCAGTATCTAATTAAACTAGAAAGAGTTAATTATTTATTTATTAACAAGAGAATGGCACATGTTTAAAGTTATCTACATTTCGGTAAATAAATGCTGATGAAAGATATTGAATTCCAATTCTCGCACTTTATTTTCTTCTATTATAAAAATAAAAAGTCCCCATATTTTAATTTAGGTAGGATATGGCATAATTACTTATGCAGTTTTCCCTCCAATCAAACTGAAAGAGTTCTCAAATCAAAATATATGTTAGGCCACCTCCCTTATCTAATTAAACCAAAAACATTATAATCAAAAGAATCAGCACTTTGGCAGTGATTTTTACATATTTATTATACTCAACAACATATAAAAATTAATAACATTTCTAAAACTTTATTGCCATTTGGATGTGTTTCTAAAATAGTATTTCCTCACTTTTTTTATTGCAAAACAGTTTGACAATACTCGAATTCGATATTTCACGGTACTAATCACGAGACTTATTAGCAGTATCGTATCTTTCCATTATTGATAACATGAAGTGTCACTTAATTAGAACTGCAAAAGTAACGACCAAAAATTAATTTGATAGTCAGTAGTATTCAATTAAAAGTACGAATTATTTTAAATTTAATTTCTCCTTTCAATATTTATGGTTGGTTTATATATTTGTTTTTTGTAAAAAAAAATAGAGCCACACATATAATAATAATATGGATTTATATTTTACACTCATAATGACCAAAAAATAAATTGAGGTAACAATTTCAGTAATTTTATATTTAATATTCACATTTTCCAATAGAAAAAAAAAATAGTTTGAGGATTAAAATTTTCAAAATGGATAAAAGATATTATGAGTAAATTTGGTATGAGTGCGTATTTGATTTCATAGAAAAGAGAATATGTACAGAGAAAGTGAATATAAATTTAGGTTGACAGATAGTCTTTATTTGAACAAGTATGATATGACAACATTATAATGCTGCTATAAATTATCCAGACATTCAAATATTATGCTTTAGAAGTTCGCAAGCAACGATGAATTTACCATTACAATGATCAGTCAGTCCATCAATAATAATAATAATAATAAAATAAATAATTTCCCAAATTCCGAGGTGTGACTAAGAGAAATTGGCATATTTGAGAGGATTTTGCACATTGTCCAGAGCCACGATATGATGCTTACGAATCTTATCTTTGCTATTCATTCTGCAAATTATTATGGCCCCGCACCGACTGTTTTTCTTCTTCAAATTTAACTGTTAATATTACGAGAAAAAATCGAAATCGAACCATTATGTATTTTTAATTAAGTACTGTTTATCAAACTATACACAAACATCATAAATTTAAGAGAAACATTCATAATTTATTATTGTGATTTGATTATATATATATATATATATATATATATATATATATGTC
Organism: Excoecaria cochinchinensis; assembly: GCA_947683425.1. NCBI lineage: Eukaryota > Viridiplantae > Streptophyta > Magnoliopsida > Malpighiales > Euphorbiaceae > Excoecaria > Excoecaria cochinchinensis. Next base: position 2,822,148 of record CANTUQ010000167.1, on the reverse strand, counting down.
AAACATAATAATTGAGTTCGTAAATTGATCTTTTCGTGGCGGGAAACAGAATGATGATTGATTTTACTGAATTTCGTCACCTTACTATATGGTACGCACTCATAAATAATAACAAATAAACTGTTATATACTTCTAGCCGTGGAGTTTTGGTTGTGCAATAATATTGTCAGTGTGCAGATCGACTATACAGATACTTACAAACATCATGTGCACAAACGTAGTAAAATGGAGAAAACTTATTGCACCACAATTACCCCTTTGTTGACTAGGAAAAGAAAAACATCGTATCCGTCCCTCAAATTATCCATTATATATATACGAATTTGATGGATACAAATATCTTATAATTAATTGTTGAAGATTTTAGCCATTACTTCCATATAAAATGTCTACTTAATTAATTCAAAATAAAATTAAAAAAATTTATAAATTCAAAATTAACTTTTCTTATAAATTCAAATATTTAACAAAAAAAATTCAATTGTTGTGGTTAATTTTTTACTCTTATTACTAAAAAAAGTAGTAAAATAAATAAAAAATGATTAATATATTGATATTTAATAATTAATAGTTTGTTTAAATATATTTTTTTACATACTATATTTTTAATTTTTTATTAATAATTATATTTAAAAAAATAAAAATTTCGAATTAATCCGATCGAATCAGTTGACTTCTAACTCAATTGATAGGCGAATTGACGTTCGGTCCGATTTTTAAAAATATTGCTATGTACATGTACATGTGGATATACGGTTGAACTGTCAATCCATATTATTAGGACTCCATCTTAATTGAATCATAGTTCAAAGGTATTAATTTGTCTGTCACATTTTTCAAAAATAACTATTTTGTCCTTAACATTTTTCAAATATGATTGTTTTGCTTTTTAATTTCCTTTTTAAAAAAAATATTGAAAAATCTTGATTTTATAAAAAACTATTAGCAATTTACTAATTTGCCTCTTTTTTTTTCAAAGTTAAGCATTTAATTTTTATTTGATCAAAATTAAATTTATCACTCTATTTAGATGTGGCAAATGAATTGAGTTAAACGAGTTTAGATTGGGTTATAAAAAGCCTAATGTTCAAATGGATTGATGGAATTTGGATCGATCAATGGGTTTACTACATGTTGACTCAAATAGATAGCATAGTGATCCAAATAGGTTACATGGTAACTTTAATGGGCAAAATTGTGGCTCAACCCATTTAACTTTTTATTAAATGAAAATTAACTCTTGATACAATTACGACATACTAACCGGATAAACCGAGTTTAGGCCAAAATGGGTTGGGACTAACCGGAATTTGAAGATGTTTTTCTTCACAAGCTTGCATATATAAAATATGAGCCTACTTCGAGTTGGATAAGGTTCAAGCCGGAATGGGCTAGGTTCGGGCCGGCCAAAATGGATAAGTTCGGATCGGCCCTAATCGAAATTTGAAGATTTTTTTATTTTTTTGTACAATCTTACAATAATAAAATATAGGTTTACTTCGGGTTAGGCTAGAATGGGTTGAGTTCAGATCGAGCCTGAATGGATTAGGTTTGGCAGATCCTAACCAAAATTTAAAATTTTTTTCTGCACAAGTCTGTATATATAAAATACAAGTCTATTTTGAGCTGAACCAGGTTCAGATCGGGTCAGGTTTGGGCTAAGCCGGGATGGATTGAATTCGGGCCGATCCTAATCGAAATTTGATAATTTTTTTCTGTACAAGTTTGCATAAATAAAATACAAATCTACTTCGAGATGGGCTAAATTCAGGCCGGACCGAGATGGATCGAACTTGGGTCGGGCTGGGATGCATGTAACACCCCTATCATGCACATAGTGCGTTACCACGACAGGTGAGGAATAATTTTGATGGCCAAAAAGGAGCTTGAGCATAATTTTGATGGAGATTGAAGAAGCTTGAGAAGCCAAAGGAATGGCTGAAATGAAGAGGAGGGAGGCCAGATTTCTTGGAATCAACATCATGTCTTTTAAAGTCATGTTTATCCCTTCAAATCCTCCATCAATCCAACATAACCAAATGGCACAATTCTATTGGTCCTCAAGTCAAACCTCTTAATTGATCCTTTGACCCATCAAAACTCATGCTTAGGTCCCTTAATTAAGCTTAATCCAGGTATGGTCCAACTAAAAACTTAATTAATGCAATCTAGCCCCCAAAAAAATCAAATGATGAAACTACCCCTAACAAATCAAATAATATCGGATACATCCCAACATGCAAAAACTCAATCGAAAAGCACAAACTCGAGCTCTCTTGTATCTCGAGCATGTCCAATATAACTGGGGTACAATTCGGGGCCTTACAATGCATATGTTTGGATTGCGCCTAACTGAAATTTAAAGATTTTTTCAGTATAAACCTACATAAATAAAATGCAGGCATATTTTGGGTTGGGCCGGGATGGATAAGGTTCAGATCGAGCCTAACCTAAATTTGAAATTTTTTTTCTGCACAATTTTACATAAATAAAATACATGCCTTCTTTGAGCTGGGATGGGATAGGTTGAGTTCGGGCAGAGCGAGATGGATCGATTCGAATCTAGCCTAATTGAAATTTGAAGATTTTTTCTGCATAAGCCTACATAAATAAAGTACATGCATATTTCGAGCATAACCGAGATCAATCGGCTTCAAGTCGGGCTCAACTGAAATTTGAAGATTTTTTTTCGTACAAACTTATATAAATAAAAAAATGCCTACTTTGGGATGAGTCGAGTTTAGATCAAACCGGATCTAACCAAAATTTGAAAAAAATTTTCTGCACAAGTATGCATAAATAAAATACAAGCTTACTTTGTGTTGGACCGAGATGGGCCGAATTCTAATCGAGGTCAGGTTGATTTTGGGCTTATGAGTCAGGTTTGGGCTAGGCATGCTTGTTATAAAAAAAAATGGTAGTTCTTATAAATTTGTTATTTTGACCCCCTATTGGGACATATGAAACATGCCTTTCAGGATAAAAATTTAATGGGTCATTTGAGTTGGCACATATGTGCATGCTTCTCGATTAGATTAAGTTTGGGTCAATTTTTTTGGGTGGGTTTGCATGAGATTTTTGAGTATGATCCAATTTGCCACTTCTAACCCTATGGTGCATAATAAATAAGGGTAGACATATAAATTTGATTCTCAAACTCATAAAATAACACTTAAAGTGTGACCAAAAAATAGAAAAAATGACTACTTAAATTTGGACAGAGGGAATATATAACGGTAAAAAAAAATACATAATAAATATATAAATATTCCTTTTTACAAAATAAATAAAGAAATAAAAGCAATCTAAAAATTAAAATTTTGTTGTTTTAATATATTTTTTCATTAGATTATGCATAGTATTTTATATTTTGTGAAAAAATAAATATATGTGACTAAATTATCACTATATTTTACAAAATTATTATGCTAAATTATAAGAAAACAAAATGAGCAAAATAAAAATTAAAGGAGTAATTCCAACACTCTTCATAGAAATAGAAATTAGATATTGCTCCTTTATTTAGTTTTAAAATGGCTTGGTGTTGCTTTAGTTTTAAAGAGGCTTGGTGTTGCTCCTTTGTTCTTTTTTATTTTTTTCATTTTTATTTTAATAATTTAGTCATATGTATTGACTTTCTATAAAATATAAAATAAAGAAAATTTCTTTATTTCATTTATAGAATTATTTCTTATTGGGAGCACTATGAAAAATTTTAATGTTTTAATTAGATTGTGCCAAGTGTTTTAATTTGAAATATGCCTAGTTTTTTTTTTTAATATTTTAGTTTTATTATTTTAATTAGGTTAGCAATTTTTAAATAGACTGAGAAAAAAGTTGGTAGACAAATAGCAATAATTTACAAAACATTAAAGGAAAAGCAAACATTTTTACAAAATTTAAAAGGCGTTTAATTACCTATAACTATAAGTTGGTGGAGAATGGAATCCATTGATAATGTAGATTAATAATGTGTACACGTATGCCATGTATGCATAGTATCAGCCATATTAACATACACGTCAACACCGTTTAATGGTATTATTAAAAAAAAAAAAAAAAGTAGCACAGAATTTCAAAATTTTAAGGACATTTTTGAAAAGAAAAAAAGTTGAATGGTAATGTATAAATTTTTGACAAATTAGTATATTTTTCCTTAATTATATTCCTAAATAAGTATATAAATAGAGTTTGAATAAGTATTATTTATGAAATATTTCTGATTTCACTCCTTCCAAAAGATGAGTAGTCTCAAACTATATAGATATTGAAGTATTAAACCAACAAGCTTCCGTTAGGGATTTTGTTGGGCCAGAACTTTTAACATTATGTTCATCTTTTCAAATCCAGAATTAAATCTCAACAATATTGAATTCGACTTCTTTTCGATCTAATACTATCCTTTAATTTGTGATAAAACAAGGTACTTATTATAAGCTGATATAGAATTAACTTTTATAAGATGGTGCTTATTATAAGCGGTTGTCCAAGCCCAAGCCCGGAGATAATTTCTTAAGCGTTTTCCATATATATATATACATGATCCCTTTTTTTGTTTCTGAACTTGGATGGTAGACTCATAACAATCCATTCATGAACCAAATCTACCATAAATTGACATATTCCAAGACCAGAAAAAAAAAAAAAAAAAAAGAAAAAAGAAAATCTAACGAAAGTTTGCCATTGGTTCAGGCATAGATAAATTCATCGGTCTAGCTTTGAGATTTTTGTGCAGGCCAAGGGCCAAGCCAGTTGATTAGAAGTTATACAAGAATCTATACCCATTCCTATATATGCTGTTTCAAACACGATGGATCAGAAGTTTCACAAGAAGCAAACAGAACCAGCAGAACCAAATACATGGCATTGCCCCCACATGAGATGCGGCAATTTCTTGAGATTGCTTAAAATGGATGATGATTAAGCTAAAATGAATAATATGATTAGCATTCTCAAGTGATATAACAAGAAGGATAAATCTATTTCAGGAGCTCCAATTCATTGTGATTTCATTTGAATAATAAATACTATGGTTTTCTCAATAATAAAAATTAATTAATTCCACAAAATATCGTAAATAAATTTCAAAATTTATTGCCATCATTGCCATCCATATCCCAAATGAAGAAACATGGTAGAAGCTTAGAGATAATAGAATCGGAAATATCTAGTACATACCATTCCAACATTTATTTATATTTAAAGTAATATGAGAAGGAAGACATGATTAAAGAAGATAAGGGAAGGTCTAGAAATGTCTTGTATCCTTTTGCTTTATGTCTTGTCCAGACTCCCAGTAGAAGAGCTAGAATCCTCCTCTTACTACTATATATAGTGTGTTTATCTAATTCAAAACATTGTGGAACTAACAAAAGCTCTATAAATATAGGTCCTACTTACTGATTCTGTTTGTTTTTTTAAGTTCAAACATGTCTCTCATTCCATTCCTCAGCAATTTTTCTGATCCACTCTCCAGGCATCACTTGGAGGTGGATCCCTTTACCGGCTTTTTCAACTTTGCTGCTTCAGATTTGCCAGTCTCAGCCCGGGACACTTCAGCTTTCGTTAACACGAGAATCGATTGGAAGGAGACCCCAGAAGCTCATATTTTCAAAGCCGATGTTCCCGGGCTCAAGAAAGAGGAGGTGAAAGTTGAGGTTGAACAAGGCAGAATCCTTCAGATTAGTGGAGAAAGAAGCAAAGAGCAGGAAGAGAAGAACGACACATGGCACCGTGTAGAGAGGAGCAGCGGAAAGTTTCTAAGGAGGTTCAGGTTGCCTGAGAATGCTAAGATGGATCAAGTGAAAGCTAGCATGGAGAATGGTGTGCTTACTGTGACTATCCCTAAACAGGAGACAAAGAAACCTGAGGCCAAGGCCATTGAGATCTCTGGTTAAGTCCAGTTCTGATCTTCCTATGAAGCTGCTTCAGCCTCCAGCATTTGAGTTCTAAATAAATGTTTGTGTGTGAGATGTATCATGTATTTTATTTGTGTAAAACCATGCTACGTTGATTTCTTTTCCCAAATAAAACGTTCAAATTTATCAAGAATTTTCTCCTTTCAATATATCTATTATCATATATGTATTTCTAGCTTAAAGCAAGCAAACTTTCAAACAAATAGATAAAGGATTAAGCAAGCGGTAGACAAGCAATCTCTATCTAGAGATAAGAAAATCAGTCGTGCACAAAAATTTCCAGCACTAATTTTGATAAACCTTAGATACGTATTACAATTGAACTCCCCACGGATATATATATATATATATATATGCATGCCTCTGATCTCATTCAAAATAATTGGTCCTCTACTAGACAAATAAGAAAATATCCGAACAAGCTCCTAATAGGTGTAGAATATTTAATTTAATATCGGATCAGGTATAAGGATATGCAAATTTCTTGTAGACTGCATTGTTTATTTTCACGTATGTACAGACTACTGTGAAAAAAAAAAAACATATACTGATCAGTTACTATTAATTCAGGAATATATACATAAGCATATTGTGTTATACAGGAACATACCTTACCTTTTTATTAAAGGTGTTAAGGCTTGGCTAGACTGCAGTCCACCAACAAGTATCACAAGAACAAGTTTGGTCGAAATCTAAAACTTATATCTTTCCATTTTGTACGCCGCCAGATAATGGAATCATTTAGTGGCAAAGGTAGGATCTTGGGCGATATGAGAAAGTGACCGGCCATGCAATAGTTGCAGATAAATTCTTTGTTAGTCCAATCAGTTTCTTAGTGTTAAGAACTCCTTTGCATTCTGAATAATACCCTTATCAAATGGATTTGCAAACCTGATCGTTGAAAATCTTCCACCTGTACTATAAAGAAACTTAAGATTTCTTTTTCCTTTTAGCGTTGATTCTACCAGCATTTAGAACACACAATACAGAAATCTATTACCTGGTTGGGACTGAATATTGATTTGAAATTCTGGGTATTTCTTCCAGTTTATCTGAACAAAAAGAGTACATTGGTCAGATATATTTATACTGCAAAACGAGTGCATTCATTTCCTACTCTTTTTTTTTTTTCCAATTATCACGATTCACTAAGGAACTTACCCACTCATCAGTCTTAATATTAAAGCATACACAATATACATGCCATGCCATAAAAAATGCCTGGTCAGAAAAAAGGGTAAATATTAGATGTTTCAACAAGATACTTTTCATTGATTATAACTATGGGTTTGAAGAAAAATTATAAGTTCAATATGAAGAAAAAACATATTTACCTGCCATATGACTTGAAGTAGAGTGAACATCAATGTGCTGATAACAAAACTTCCACCAAGATCAATCTATGTAAGATAATAAATAAACAAAAGGTTCGCATGTGTTGCAGAGGAAATTAGAATACAATGATCAATATAAATTTAGGATCAGACACAAAACAATAGCAACTCTGGTAATATTAATTAAGGGCCTACCTCAAACCTAGTTCCACCTAGCATATGAGAACCTCTGGCAACTGGAAAAAAAAAAAAATGAAAGCATGACAAGCATTAGTCAAATGCTGCAGATGATTGCTCCATAAGTTTTGAACCTTAACAAAAGCATGCAGAGCATGTTGTGGAATATTTACATTTAGATATATAATGATTAAAACATCCAAGCTTCAAAAGCACCAGGCACCCAAGATATATCCTTAACAATCTAGGGTTAATTGTCAAGAAACTTTGATCATTAACAAAGAGTGAAATATTTGAAAATATATCACGGCCACATCATGCAACATTCATTGAATTTTTTTATTTTTTTTAAAAAAAAAGAACGAAAAGGACATAAGATTCCAGCCTAATCTTACATTGAAAGGAGCACATTATGTAAGTAGCTTCAGTAATAAGAAATCCAAGTAGAAGAACCATGAAGAGGACATGATTATTCTGCCCTGCACAGCACAATTAGCTAAAGTATTAACAAAGCATCAATGCATCAAAAGCTGTTTTGTAAATGACTGTTCTAAGAGATGGCTTTAGTCAAACCAACAAGGATATTATGCAGAATGACAATAATCACCAATACAATTCCCAAAAGCAGGACAATGGTGGTCAAACCCCTTGATATATGCTTTGCAGCTCTTACAATATCTAATCCTCTTTAATTCTACTGAACCCTGTGAACCAGTAAGACATCAGTGCAAAACATATCACAAAGAACAGTAATGGGCCGTGCCAATTGGAGGCAGATAAAAATAAAGCAGGGGAATGAGGAAGTTGCCAGTTTTTGGAAGAAAAAGAGAACTAGAAATAATAGCCAATAAACAATTATAACCTGAAGCCTTCGAATGGCATTGGATTAAACTAGAAATCAGCAGGAGATAAGTGCAATATAAGAACTCTAATGTCCAAAGAGTTCCATGTGCTTATGTTAGATAAGAAAAGGAATCTATGCTAAGGGAGAAACTGAGAGCATCTAATTCATATGGCACCAGAAAGATAGAACCAATAAAAGTTCAATAATTGTACACAACAAAATACCATCGGCACCGCAGCAGATAATTAGTTAAGTTTACATTTTAAAGTTCCAAAACTATTTCACACCTATGCATAAGGATGTTTCGGCATACATTACTGGGCAAAAATCACAAACCAAAGCTACCTTGCCAATTCCAATCTATTTGTTAAAATAAAATGGTGAGTCGACTGGATTAAATCCCATGAACATAAAATAATTGAAAACATAAGAACAATTGAATTACAGCAACCAGGTTCATAAAATAAGTTGGAAGGTTGACTATGTTGGTCACATTATTAAATCACTTGGCTCGGTTCAAAGTTCAAACTTACAACCTCATTTTGAGCTTCAACTTCGAAGGCTTCAATATCATCATGCCTGTCCGAATGGAAAGATCCAGTAGGTACAAAACCAGGATCACTTAACAGGATACTGCCATTAAGAACATTCAACTTGTTTTATGTACGGATAGAAAAGAACTAATCAAAATAATCTACATTCCACACACCCAGCTCAACATCAGAAGCAGAAACATGAGAGAGAGAGAGAGAGAGAGAGAGAGAGAGACCTGCATAGACCAAGGAGGAGCATGACAACTTCTCCATTAAACACGACATCAATGAAATGTGGAATGGCTGTAGAACATATGAAAGTGTCATTATTTGCATGAAAACAAGTGCAAACTTTAGTATTCCACTTTAAAACCCACACTCTGTTCATACAATAACATTAATCTGTTCACTGAACCCCCAAGGGCATACCATTTCCCCCTAACTTTTCTTGGCCTCTCTCACTTATCAATTTTCATAGCCATGATCTTCACACATCCTAGCAGTTCAGCCAACAACCAAATGCAACAACAACTAAATGCAACAACAACTAAAACAAATGAAAATCTGAGCCTCATTATTAACCAGAATAACTTCAGCAGCACAAGTTTCCTTTTTTATTGATCATGTAATAGCATCCAGCAATCACCATCTCAAAATTGATTAAAATAATTAAAGCAGATGCTCAATAATTTAGCAAGAAAAGAATTATGAAGTATAAGAACTGTAATTACCTTGTCGAACGAAAACGAAATAAACAAGCCAAATGAAGAGTATATTGCAGAAAACGAAAGCGGAAGCCGAAGCATAGACTCCAAGCAGCCGCTTACAAAATCTCCCAAACCCCAAAACCAACAGAAGCAACACAACTGTAGAAAACGAAACACAAGCAATTAATCTGAAAGCATAACAAAATTTCAAAACGCATATACATAAAAAGGGGGGAGTCAGTGGAAACCTGAGAGTGCGAATTGGAGGGGAAGAGAGGAAGCAAAGAAAAAGCGAGGAACAAGAGAGAGTGTAGATTGAGTGAATAATACCAATACAAAAGAAATTGTGGAGCGACCAATTAGAGCTGAAAGCGTCTCCTTCTTCCTGATCTGACCATTGATTTCTTGCATTTCTTCTTCTATTTCTGTTATCTGTTATACATGCCCAATTTGCCACATAAATGATGTCTGATACTTCAATCTTCTATTAAAAGCCCAATGGCCCGTAGCCCTTTTTTTTTTTTTTAATGAGTAAATTACACCAAATATAACTTTCAAGATTTTTTATTTTAAAAATATATATTTTTTTATACTTTTTCATAAGTATCACTTTTTAAATTTCTATTTTAAAAAATATAATTTTTTTTCTTCACTCACCGCACTCTACTTACCATTCTCAGTCTTCTTTTACTCCGTCTCTTTATGCTTCCATCTCTCCGGCATATTTCTCTTTTCTTTTCCGACATTCATATTTCTATTTCCTTTTGACACTCTTTCTACTTTTTCGGCTGGATTGTAGTCCGGTGTGATTGTTTTCCTCAATTTTTGTGCTATAAATTGATTTTATTATATTTCAATCAATTTTCTTTTTTGCTGCCATGAGAATTGCATGCATAAAGATTCAATATGAAGGCCATGGATTTTGTGAGGGATTTTACAATTTTCTTCTCGTTTAGGTTGTTACTCATAGTTTTACCGAATTTTATATTCTTGATTCTCATTTTTCTATTTTTTGTGTAAATCCCTTATAGGTTAGTGGAATTGACTGAAATTTTTTGTGCAATTTATTTTTCGTAGTTTCATTTGGTTCTCAAACTTGAGAGATTTCTGATTGTTGTACTGATCACAGGCTTGATTGTGTATTAAACTTCCATTATTGATGCAATTTTTACTAAACTCTCGTTCTAATTCTTCATTCATGTTGAACTTACTCGACTTTCGCTTCGTCCAGATTTGTATAACATCCATGCTCAAATACCAATCTATTTTTTTTCCGGATGCAGATCTATCTACCCATTCCGTTCATGGGATAAATGGTGCTTATTTTTCTTCCTTCACTTTATTTTTATACTTTATTTAGGCAAGAGGGAGTTATAGTTGATCCAACTTGTTCACCTTATAAGCTTATTGATAAACTTCTTTTAAGCAGTGGGTTTGAATTTGTAACTAATATAATGAAATAACAACATGAATATGAAGTGACTATTTTGGTTTGATTTCGTGATTTGCTCCCTTTACTGATAATTTTTTTTGAAAGTCATAAAAAGAAGAAGCATATAATTAATATCCTTGCTGTGGTTGAATGTCAGCGACAAGAAAAAAAACAAGCATATCATGGTAATAGACTTTTATTTTTATCATTCGCAAATTTTAACAATAGCAGTGATTATTTGAAGTTAGTTAGGAGTAGAAATAGTAGTATATTAATATAACTCGGCTAAATTAATTATATGCTTCTGAGATTTCATACAATCGGGTTGCTTATGTCGCCATAAAATTCTATAAAGAGAAGTTCTTGAAACATGACCAGGAGCGATTCTCCAAGTATTTGCAGGATGTGAAATCAGGAAAGGCTAAGATTGTTGGTGGTGCATTCCTCATTATGTCTTTAAATGATGATGGTGGTGGGCAAGTAGCAGAGCTGCAATGGAAAAGAATGGCGGATGATCTTGTGAGTCCCAAATATATGATCTAAAGGGGGGATGAATAGATCATTTCATAATTTTTTCGTGATCTGAACATATTAGAACACAGACAATTGATATGCAAAATACCACATCATGATAAATCCATTTTATGCAATTTTACTTAACATAATTTTTTATTAGCCTTTACCATTACAATCAACACATATGGACGAAATTATTAGTGAGAAAAAATCAGAAATTCATTAGATTAATTAATATAGAAAAATCAAGTTCATCTCGTTTTTCCAGAACACATCTAATTTTCTGACTCTGTTCTATAGAGCACAGAACAGATACAGAACAGTTAACTTCAACATAAAAATTATAGAGCACAAAGTAAAAAGAGAGTAAGGGATAGAGAATTTAACACCGCGATTTATAGAGGTTCGGCCCTCGCCTACTCCTCTCCTTACAATCCGTCTTAAGAGTTTCTCTCTTTTTAATATGATTCTATTTGCGGGTAAGAGTCAAAAGCCTGTTACAAGTAGCTACCCCAAGTTTTTCTTCCCAAGTGAAAACTCTAAAAATACTTAATCATTTCTTCAAAGTAAAATGATCAAAACACTTAGCCCTTTTTCCCAAGTAAAAGAACCTAAACACTTGCTAGTTTATTTTCATAGGTTCTAGCAACCTAACCTCACCATATTATCTCAAAAATTTGATAAGCCTCACTAACATGATTATAATATAAAAACTATAATCATATTAAGGAGATGTGATCGTGAATGCACATAAAGGAATGAAAAACTTATAAGATAAAACCCAATCAGAACAAAAACGTTTTTCACTCACTTTAAGAACAACTCAACAAAAACCCATTTTATAATCATGAAAATATAGTTGTTGGGTGTGAACTAAATTTCAAAAATTATTTCCAGCTTAGAAGAGATGCATATTTGTGTTTCCTTTAGTAAGAGAAAATCATTTGAAAATGATTTTATGTCTCTTTAGTTAACAAAATCAGCCTGGTAAGATTTCTTTTAATTTTCATGCATCAATCAAATCAGCTCAAAAATATATCTCCAGATTTATGGTTTCATTAATAAAATCAGCTCAAAATAATATCTCTAGATTTATGCTTGCATTAGTCAAAGAAATCAATTTTGATAAATCAGAAATTTCCTTTCCTATAATTGTGGAAAATCAGTTTTGAAAAATATAATCAATTCTCTTTCCTTAGATAAAAAAACCAATATGAAAAGTATTCCAGATTTTGTTTCTTTCCTTTTGTCAATAATCATGTATATAGAAAATTTGATTTTTGGAAAGAAATAATTTTAAATAACTTAGATATGATTTTGAAAAACATTTAAATGCAGTAAGTATTTAAATTCAATCTGAAAAAAAAATATTCAAGAATTTTTCTTTCGTTTTTCAAAAAGACATGTATATGAAAAATTAATTTATGAAAAGAAATAAATTTAAATAAGTTAGGAAATGATTTTGGAAAGATATTTGAATGCAGTAGATGATTGTGGGTGTGTGAATCCTCAGAATTGATTTTACAAACATTTCCTAAAGAAAAGTAATCAACAGATCACGTCAGATCTGATGAAGCAACAGATCACACCAGGTCTGATTGAAGTAGAACACATCTGGACTGTTCTGTTCAGAATAGAGCACTTAACTTCAGATTTATTCTGTTTTTAGACCTGCACAATTTAAACTATAAAGGTCCAAAACTTAATTGATAGAAATGTTTTGTTAATCATCAAAATTCAAGATTGAGTTTTAGCCTTTTGAGCCAACATTCTCCCCCTTTTTGATGATGACAAAACATTCACCAATTCAAGTTAAAGCTCCCCCTATATGTATGCTCAAAAACAGTTAAACAACAAGATTTTAAAAGCTCCCCCTGAATATATGCTAAAAAACAATTTAAACAAGAAGATAATCAAATAATGAAGCATAAATATTCAGATATCAATTTCATGCAATGAAGATCAACAATATATCACATATGTGTTTCTTCTCCTACACATAAAATATGTATATCTTCTCCCCCTTTTTGTCATCAACAAAAAGTGTAAGAATAGATCACATATATAAATTACTTCCTGCATAAGGTAATTAGCATCAATTTTATAAAGGAATCTCATTAATTTAAACTTCAGTCCGTATTTCACTTTATCACAGCTATCGCATATCACATCATGTAATTCTTAATTTTAAGCACATTCTGCATTTATTAAGCACAAAGAATTAATTTTGCATAGTCACTTTCACAAGAACAATTAATCATCACATCAGCATAATCAAGATCAAGCATATCAAGATCAAATAATCATCAAATCTGCATAATCAATCCATTATTTCCACTATTAATCAACCTGCATAATCAAACAATCATCCTACACAAACAAATTTCATCCATTTATTTTGCACTTATATATCGCCGCAATTATTATTTTCTCTTCAAGCAAATTTTTTTACTTATCAATTCAACCTGCAGCAATTCCATATATCTGAACAATCACATTTTTACTATCAATCATGCATAATCAGGATCACATAATCATTCTGCATCTTCACAACTTAACCATTTATTCTGCATAGTTGCATGCTCAACTAAAAATTTGATTAAAAATAATCAAGTTAAATAATTTAAGCATCAAGTCATTTTGCATTATCAATCAATTATCCTCTGCATAAATAAATTTTGTCCAACCTGCAAATTTCATCCTGCATAACCTAAATTATCTGATCAGGACCAATCAAGACCAAGATCAAATAATTATTTTACCATTCTCCCCCTGAATGTATGCATTTGAAAATAATTTTGATCAATTATCAACCTGCATGATTACATTATATTGCATACCATATATTATGATATATTAGCCCTATCAAAAATACTGCAATATAGACAATCATATATTATTTCTCAATTCTTGTAATCAATTCAAGCATGATCAAAAAATTAAGTTTAGTGCATTCTGCATAATCAAGTATCTTATCAATCCTGCAATAATCACATCACATATCATATCTTGCATATATTTGATCAAGTCTCTCAACTCAATCAATTTTGCATTATTATTTTCATAAAATAAAATGATCATTCATACTCATAATTCTGCATAATTACCTTTCTTAAGATCAAAAACTGCATAGCAATTAAAATTAAGTTGCTGCATGAATTAAAAATCTGCTGTATAAAAATAATCATCAAAATCTGCTCACTTAATTATGCATAACTTGTATAATATCTGCACACTGCACACTTATTTATACCAAATCTGCATACTCTGCATATACATAAAATCCCGCACAATCTGCACATGCATAAATACTGCACAAAATTTCTGCACATCTACACTAACACAAATACTGCACAAAAATTCTGCACTTCTGCACATGCATACACATTCAATTTTGCACAAAAGAAATTCTGCATACATATAATTTCTGCTCAATAAATAATCTGCTGCACAATTTAATCAAGATCAAATACATACAATTTCTGCATAATTAATAATTTGCTGCACAATTTAATTAATTAATCAAGATCAAATAATCAAGAATTAATCAAGATCAAATAATCAAGATCAAAATATTAATTAAGATCAACGGCAAACTCATTCATTCTGCACAATGATAATTTGCAGTATAATTCAAAATGAATATTTCACAAGATCAAATCAATATGATGCATAATTCAAAATTGAGAGCATTTTGCACAATTTAAATCAATTCAGCAAGATAATAAAAATCAAGCATTCTCACAAATTAAGCATATGTTTAATTCAACCTGCATAATGTCATCATTTTCACAATTCAGCTTGCATAAACATAAATCAAACATCTTCAAGCATATCAACAATCAAGCACACAAGATCACACAAAACTAAATAATCATCAATTCATAATAATCATAATATTCTGCTACAAAGAAATCAAGATCAGATAAGCATTCTAACTAAATACTCAAGATTAAGCATAATCGAAGAAGCAATTCATATTATTAATTATGCATAATATCAGCCTGCACAAAAGCAAATTTGTATAATCTCAATATCTTTTAGCTCAACATGCAAAAATCAAGTCTACTGCATAATTCAATTTGCTGCTCAATTAAAAAGTTAAATTTGCACACTTCAAATCAGTTTTGCAGCATTTTGTACAAATCAAGCACATTTGTTTTCATAATATTATAATCATATATGCATATATTTATTTTTGCTGCATAATAACAAATCTGCATAACATATATTTTGCATTAAAATCAAAAATCTGCAGCATAATGTCAATATTCACACACAATTCTTCACACAAAAATTATGCATATATATCATAAAAATTCTGCAAAATTGCACAACCAAAATTCTGCAAATACACATTTTGCAATATAATTAAAATATCACAACTCTGCATATATCAATTCTTCCACATCTGCACATTTAATTTCATAAACTTAATGTTGCATAAATTAAAATATTATCACAACTCTGCATAATCAAATGAATATTTCACAATTAAAATCAATCAAGCATGTAATATCATCATAACTTTGCACAAATCAATTTTGCATCAATTCCCAATTTTTTTTTTCACCTGCATAATATTCAGTTAAAAAAATTTTGCATGCACTTTCAATCCAAACAATCAAAACACATTTTAAGAAACAAATGCTGCAACAAATTAAAGTATCAACTCCTTTTTTTTTTTAAATATCAGCTGCAATATATCAGCACATGATCAAAGTAATAAATAATATATCACATGATCAAAATAAATCAGCAGCACAAAGATAATCATTCTTCTCCCCTCTTTTTTCTTATTTTTCATTTTTATTTGTTCACCAAAAAAAGAGTTGATGATCTGTAAGTAAGAGATTAACTAAAACCAACCACTCAAAATGATCAAGACATATCACAAAAATAGCAAAATAATAAATCAAAAATATTATCAGCACTTCAATCCCATTTCAAAGTATCCAAGAATATTTATCATCTTAGTTCTAAAGAAGTCTTTTAACAGAAAAGGATAAATAGCAGAATCATAAAAATACCTTGCCATTGAATTCTTTCTAATCGATCTGCCACTGATCTTTTTATTGCTTTCAGTTATGCCCAATCTGCTGATTTTGGGATGAGAACTTACGAATTTCTTTCACTTTCAGTATTGACATTTATTTGGGTTGCTACAATTTCTCCTTTTCTTCATTCACACAACTGAGTAGTACAACCCAATACTCTGTTGCCCGACAATCGACCCGACTCATCAAATGATGGAATCTAAGCCGCATAATCAGTAAACCGACAAATTACGCTTTTTCTTTACTGAAAAATTCAAAATTGAAACAAAACTATGATTGGGCAAGAGAGAGGAGTTGAGAATTTTGATCTTTTTAGGGCCAATATTGTTGGCTTGGCGATTTTCACTCTTGAGATTTTAAAAGAGAGGAATGGAGTTAGTAGAGAATTGGTTTGGAGAAGAAGATAGTAAAAATATGATTTTTAACCTTATATACATAGAAAACCGAGATTAGAATAAAGACAAGTTTTTATTTTAAAAGTGAGAAGTTATTTAGAAAGAGAAAGATTAACCAAAACAAAAGATATTAACTTCCTTTCTTTTGAAAAAAAATTAAAAATATTCCCTTATGTATAAAAGAGAAAAGTTTATTCTTTTAGAAATCAAAATATCAAAAGTGGAAAGTTTAAAAAATGTGAAATTGACCAAAATTTTAAAAGCAAGTTTTTTCTTTTGAACCGAAAAACATGTGCACCAATATATGATAAAATAAAAGATAAACTCCCTTAAAAACAATGTCCATTAAAGTGAAAGTTAAAATATAATAAAGAAGAAACTCCATAACTGACACTTTTAAAGAGAAATAGAGCAGTAAGATGTCTGCAACTCAATTTAAAATATGTACCATAAAACACAATACAGAAAAATAATTAGAGCATGCCAAATATATTTAAATACAAGATAAATTAAATAGAGAATATGATTACCTTTAGAATGAATTTTCTAATATATCCGTACCTGATTCTCTTCTTATCTTGTAAAATTTCTCTTCTTTTAATGGTTTAACAATTATATCAACAAGTTGGCATTCTGTTGGGATACAAAGCATATTTTCTCTTTGAACAATATCCCTCATGAAATGGTGTCTGATCTCAATTTTTTTTTTCTCTGAGTGAATCACTAAATAAAAAAGATTCCATCCTTGTTTTGATTTATTTGTAGTCCCAAGAAGAAAATTAATTCTCCCATCATACCCATCTCAGATCTTTATTGAATTTTCAATTCCTTGCACATAGAGATGTTAGCAACCCCAAACACAATATCATTCATATAAACTTGCACAAGCATAATATAAGTTCTTTTATGCTTTATCACCAAAGTTTTATCAATTTTATCCTTTGAGAAACCATGTTCTATTAAGAAAATCATATCAAGTTCTAATAACCTATTTTAAATAATATAAGGCTTTTATTAATTTAAAAACATGATTTGGATATTCTGGATTTTCAAAATATTGTCCTGCATAAACTTTCCATTTAAATTTCCATTTAGAAATGCACTTTTAATATCCATTTGATAAAACTTAATTTTCTCAAAATATGCAATACACAATATATAAATAGCTTCTAAACATGCAACATGTGCAAATGCTTAATCAAAATCAGTACCTTTTTCTTGATTGTAGTTTTGAGCCACAAGCCTTGTTTTATCTCTTATCATATTTCATTATCCAGCTTGTTTCTTGTTTCTTTTAAATTGACTTAATTCTTCTTGCATTGCAAGAATCCAGTTGTCATCATCTTAAGCTTCCTCTGAATTTCTTCATTTTTGTTACAGCCAAATATATGAAAATAACTGATGTTTGGCTTCCTTCTTTTCCACAGCTCATATAGAGTTTTTATTTCGAATAACTCTAATTAAAACTCTATCGATAATATAGCTTGATATGCTTACAACTTCAACCCAAAAATATTTTGGCGGATTACTTTCCTTTAACATGATTTGTGCCATCTCCTGATTCGATATCTTCAACTTTTGCAACCTTCTTCTATTCATAATTGGCTTATACTGAGCATATTATATTTCAATCCGAGACATTCTTAATAGTTGGGTTGGATCCAATGTTTCCAACTCCAATTATTTTGCCTTTATTTTTGTCACAAAAAATGACAGTCCCTCCATCTTTAATAGAGAGTTCAGCAAACTTCTTTTTATCATAGCCATGTTTCTTGAGCAACCATTATCAAGATAACATTTGTTGTTCTTGTTGCTCTTAAACAAACCTGCAAGATAATTCTTAGGTACCCACTTTATTTTGGGTCCTTGGGGTTAGTTTTTGCACCAAATATTTCATTTCTAGTTTCATGGTTCTTTCCTTTTTCATTTTTCTTTTAAAAATAGTCCCTTGCAATGTGCTCATTTTTACCACAAAAAATACAATAAATTTTAAGTAAAGATGCAAATGAATAATTGATTAACCTATTTTCATCTTTTATCACATCCTTGAATAAATCTCTTAATATTAATATTTAAATCAGCAAATTTCATTTCAAGCTTCACACAATCACATGATTTAATGATGATCTCATTTTTCAGTTCATTCCAATCCTCAAGCAACTCTAGATATATATATATATATATATATATATATATATATATATATATATATATATATATATTTACGTTCTTCTTGAGAATATTTTAATAATTTTTCAACATTCCTTTTTAGATTATCATGTGACTCTATCAAACTTTCATGATCTTTATTTAATTAATGCATGATGAGCAACCAAAACATCAAAATTCTTTTTGTTTATCCTATGATATTTTATACAAAGTTCCTCAAAAATTTTATTCAGATCCTCTAGATTTGAATCAGATTCACTTACTTCACTTTTAGATTTTCCACGATTAAGATCAGTGTCGTGTTTTGCTTTTGCATCAGACATAGCCATCATACCGGTATCTTTTGGGTTCTGATCTGATTCTGAATCCTTGTTGTAATTATCAATATCGCTCCACGTTGCCATCATTGCTTTCTTCTTGAGCTTTTTGTCTTTCTTTTTTTTTTTAGAGATCATAGCAAGTTCTTCATCAGAAAAATTTTCTCTAAAATCATCAGCTAGAGCAACTCTTTTTTGCTTCTTTTCTTTCTCCTGACTTTATAGTCTTTCCAAGTCCTTTCATGGAACTTGTAATATTGACAAACATTAACACATACAAACGAGAATCTTTGCCTTGATTAGTTCCTTCATAGGTTGCTACTAATTTATCCCACATCTCCTTGGCAGTGTCACAAGCTGAAACTCTGTTAAACTCATTAGCATACAAAGCATTGGATATTTAAAATATCAGTTTCAAAATACTCATTTTGTCCCTTAAGAATTTCAGTGCCATTCTTGATTTTGGTTGGCGGTTTGAATTCATTGGTTGCCATTCTCCAGCTTCCCATGTCTTGCATTTGAATGAAGTGCCTCATTCTTGCTTTTCAAAATGAAAAGTTATGTCTGCAAAATTGAGGATGATGTGTTGATGATTGTTCTTCAGCAAAAGTTGTGTTCAGGTAATTTATTCCAGCCATCTTTGGATCTCTCTAGGTTGTTAGACCTGTAAATAATGAGACCTGCTCTGATACCAAATGTGAGTCCCAAATATATGATCTAAAGGGGGGGGGGTGAATAGATCATTTCATAATTTTTTCGTGATCTGAACATATTAGAACACAGACAATTAATATGCAAAATACCATCATCATGATAAATCCATTTTATGCAATTTTACTTAACATAATTTTTTATTAGCCTTTACCATTACAATCAACACATATGGACGAAATTATTAGTGAGAA
This sequence comes from Excoecaria cochinchinensis, assembly GCA_947683425.1. Lineage (NCBI taxonomy): Eukaryota > Viridiplantae > Streptophyta > Magnoliopsida > Malpighiales > Euphorbiaceae > Excoecaria > Excoecaria cochinchinensis. The sequence continues at coordinate 2,801,843 of CANTUQ010000167.1, read as the reverse complement.
AAAATCAGAAATTCATTAGATTAATTAATATAAAAAAATCAAGTTCATCTCGTTTTTCCAGAACACATCTAATTTTCTGACTCTGTTCTATAGAACACAGAACAGATACAGAACAGTTAACTTCAGCATAAAAATTATAGAGCATAAAGTAAAAAGAGAGTAAGGGATAGAGAATTTAACACCGCAATTTATAGAGGTTCGGCCCTCGCCTACTCCTCTCCTTAAGACAATCCGTCTTAAGAGTTTCTCTCTTTCTAATGTGACTCTATTTGCGGGCAAGAGTCAAAAGCCTGTTACAAGTAGATACCCCAAGTTTTTCTTCCCAAGTGAAAACTCTAAAAATACTTAATCATTTCTCCAAAGTAAAATGATCAAAACACTTAGCCCTTTTTCTCAAGTAAAAGAACCTAAACACTTGCTAGTTTATTTTCCTAGGTTCTAGCAACCTAACCTCACCATATTATCTCACAAATTTGATAAGCCTCACTAACATGATTACAATATAAAAACTATAATCATATTGAGGAGATGTGATCGTGAATGCACATGAAGGAATGAAAAACTTATAAGATAAAACCCAATTAGAACAAAAACGTTTTTCACTCACTTTAAGAACAACTCAACAAAAACCCATTTTATAGATCATGAAAATATAGATGTTGGGTGTGAACTAAATTTCAAAAATTATTTCCAGCTTAGAAGAGATGCATATTTGTGTTTCCTTTAGTGAGAGAAAATCATTTGAAAATGATTTTATGTCTCTTTAGTTAACAAAATCAGCTTGGTAAGATTTCTTTTAATTCTCATGCATCAATAAAATCAGCTCAAAAATATATCTCCAGATTTATGCTTTCATTAATAAAATCAGCTCAAAATAATATCTCTAGATTTATGCTTGCATTAGTCAAAGAAATCAATTTTGATAAATCGGAAATTTCCTTTCCTATAATTGTGGAAAATCAGTTTTGAAAAATATAATCAATTCTCTTTCCTTAGATAAAAAAACCAATATGAAAAGTATTCCAGATTTTGTTTCTTTCCTTTTGCCAATAATCATGTATATAGAAAATTTGTTTTTTGGAAAGAAATAATTTTAAATAACTTAGATATGATTTTGAAAAACATTTGAATGCAGTAAGTATTTAAATTCAATCTAAAAAAAAATTATTCAAGAATTTTTCTTTCCTTTTTCAAAAAGATATGTATATGAAAAATTAATTTCTGAAAAGAAATAAATTTAAATAAGTTAGGAAATGATTTTGGAAAGATATTTGAATGCAGTAGATGATTGTGGGTGTGTGAATCCTCAGAATTAATTTTACAAACATTTCCTAAAGAAAAGTAATCAACAGATCACGTCAGATCTGATGAAGCAACAGATCACACCAAGTCTGATTGAAGTAGAACACATCTGGACTGTTCTGTTCAGAATAGAGCACCTAACTTCAGATTTATTCTGTTTTTGGACCTGCACAATTTAAACTATAAAGGTCCAAAACTTAATTGATATAAATGTTTTGTTAATCATCAAAACCCAAGATTGAGTTTTAGCCTTTTGAGCCAACAGATCTTGCCTAGAAAGGGAAATTGAAGAACCGTTTAGCCATTTACGATGTGTCTGGTAGAATGAAAGGTACCCCAATGGAGGTATTTGTGGCTTTGGGTGTATTAGTTTCTGAACTGAGTGAGGATCCATGGAAAGGAAAGCTCATATCTTTATCTAAGAATCCCACCCTTCAAACAGTTCATGTAACACCCCGATACCTTTTGGAAGGATACCGGAGCGCCACACACACAAGATGCAATATATATGCGGAAGCGAAGGCAAAAAATAATAAATATTATAAGAATAAACTTAATTACATAATGCGAAAATATGCATTAAAATACAAAATTACAAAAGGATCCTTATCAATTACATAGTCATATAACAATATTCTATACAAAAGCATATACAAGAATATAGGAGCCAAATTACAAAAAAAAAAAACCACTCTAACTCTTAGTGGCCGACCTGCAGATGGCCGACTCCGAGAACAAACCTGCCACCTACATGAAAAAATACCCATACTAAGCAATAACGTTTAGTGGGGAGAAACAGAGACAAAAGACTTCTAACGAAGTCACAAATAACCAGAACAAAATAATGTAATAAACACAAAAACAATAATACGGAATTTGCAAAGAATAATTACAATAACTCAGAGTTCAATAATTATAAACTTAGCACACCCATTAAAACGATGGTACACTAACATATCTATGCATCTCCAAAACATTCAACTACGTAAGCATTACCAACATACAATGACGTCACATCAAACAATAATTCACTACACTTAACGCAATACTCATGTACTTACACACATAGCATATTTTAGCCCGAGTTCCCATCAACAGTGGATACGGGTACAGAAGATACTAATAGGACACAATATTTGAACACATAAAAGACATAAGTCCCAAAACATTTTATACCCGAAGGTAGCAGAAGAGACTGAAGTCTCTAAAATAATTCACTAAGACCCAAACAGGGCCAACAGAAGCAGTTGCACTTAAACACTTTATAAGCATGCTTATCTATCAACTACTATGACCATTCAGGCTTACGCACACACTTTATATCATAACGCGCAAACTATACAATAATCAAAGATCACACCATTAACAAATTTATATAACCAAAACCAACATATTAACATACAAAACAATAGCTCATATGATTAAAGTCATAAACCAAACATGAGTGAGAAGCCATACAAAATACAGTAGATAAAACATTTCTGAAGCATAGGGGAGGGTCGCACTCACTACAACCCGTCGCGCCCACGATAGAGGTAAAACTCATCCAAAGTTGCGCTCGCGATAAGTTCAACGCTCGCAAAAAATAGCCAACAGGCCTTTGTCGCGCTCGCGACAGAGAGCGGTAGGTCCGTCTCGTGCTCGCCCGTGAAAGGGCACTCGCGAGATAGCCCTGCCAGACAGGAGCTCGGCAACCGAGCTCTCTGTCGTGTTCGCGACCGATGGCGCTATGGCAGGAGATCGGATGACCGAGCTCTATCGCGCTCACGACCGAAGTCGTGCTTGTAACAGAGACGAGCTCCTCACCCCTGCTCTCGAACTACACTCCTCTACCTCCAACTACAACCATCCACAACTCAGAATTCCAAGCATACTACTCAAACCAAACATCAAATCCACTTCAAAATATGCTTATAATCATATTCATAACAATTTATACTTATTAGAAGCAATTAAATAGGCAAGAAATCACAATCAAGGCATTAAACCCAGAATTTAATTCTCATCTCATACAAATTCACTTTCATCATCATCTAACAAAATTACTTCTATTACTTAACATATACACAAGCTCAACTCAAACATGTATTAAAACACAATTAACAACTCAATATTTCCAAAATTTAGACAAATCACAAAAATACAACAAAACCATATAAACTCCCAAACCTCTCAAGATGCCTCAAAACCAATGCTCTTCAAGCTCAAACCTTCTCTTTTCTTTTCTCTTTTCTCTTGTTAGCAGCTCCTTGTAAGAACCAAACCAAGCCAAACAAAGCTCATTAATCCATAACTAACAAAGCCCAAAACTAGGAAAACGGTGAAGAAGAAGAAGCCAAACCCCAAATCGAACTTACCTTTCAATAATACACTTAATCACTTAAATCACAACTTCAAATCCAAGAGAAACCACCCAAGAAGGGAGAACCAATAGCAAGAAATGAAGAAGAAGAAGAAGAATAAGAAGAAGAAGAACGGGAGGCGTGAGCAAGAAGGAGCAAAATTTGATTTCCTTGCTTTCCCTCTCTCCTTCTGTCATTTTTTCATTAAATACCTCCAACCACCCAATCTTAGGTGGCAAACTCTTATTGGTCTAAATAAAATATCCTTGTCTTATATTTGTTTTGGTCCTTTCTCAATTACCTTCTAATCACTTAAACAAAATCTTTCCTTTAATACTTTATTTTCTCTTCAATTTAGTCCTTAATTAATTCAATTCTCACTTGTACAATTACAATTATACCCTTAATAACCCTATTAACCATACAAATCCTACTAGGCCCTTTTTGGGATGTTACAGTTCAAGGCGAGACTCTTCTGGAAAAAAACTGAATTTGTTAGAATCATGGAATAAGGAATCGAGACTGATTTAGAAAAGGTGTTTGATCTAATTCTACAAGTGGCTATTAATGGGAGATTGAAAAAGGAGCAAATGACAGAGAGGGTGTTTGTATTTAGTGACATGGAATTCGATCAAGCATCTACGAGACCATGGGATACTTATTATGAAGTTATAGTGAGGAAATTCACAGAGAAGGGATATTGAAATGTAATACCAGATATTGTGTTTTGGAATTTGAGAGACTCCAGGGGCTACACCAGTGCCTGCATCACAAAAAGGGGTGGCCATAGTGAGTGGATTTTCCAAGAATTTTTCTGAAGTTATTCTTTAGATGGAGATGGTTTCATAAAACCTATCTCTATTATGGAGGCAGCCATTTCTAAGGAAGAATATCATGATCTCATTGTTATGGACTGATAATTTTCTTTGTAAATAGTTTTTTTTTTGGAGTGAGAGTTAGTTTTCTGAGCAACATGAACATTGTTCATGGAGATGTAACTTTGTTTTTAAAATGAATTGGGCTAACTCTTCATTTATTTTGAACTTATGTTATTAATATCTTACTTCAATTTCAATTTTTCAATCTCGAGAAATAGTATGCAAATCTTCATTTTTTGAACATAAAACTGCAAATCAAGATTGGGTTGTTCGTATTTCATCTTTTGTTGAATTTAATTTCTAGTGTGAATATTTTATCTGTTGGTTAATCAAATAGAAAAATATTCTATTCATAATATTTTTATATTGGTTGTTAAGAAATTATATGTTTTATATTCTTGCTAATTCCTTTTTGCATTTGTAGTTTGGCTGCATTATGTTTCAACTGTTTACTTTGAATTTTTCGTCATCATGTTTAAAATAAATAAAGAATTTGAAACTTCAGTTGCCTTAAATAAAAATTTTATCAGATAACATGTTAATAACAAACAAAATTGTAAAGTGACATTTGCTACTGGCTACTACCACTAAAAGCTACTGGCAAGATAAAACAACAGCAGCAGTTTTCTTCTGAAGCTTGGACTTATTGGCTTGTCTTCAGATAATATGTTAATAACAAACAAAATTTCAAAGTGACATTTGCTACTGGCTACTGCTACTAAAAGCTATTGGCAAGATAAAAAGAAACGGCAATAGTTTTTTTTTTTAAGCTTGGACTTATTAGCCCCGACAAACTTGTTAACATATTATGCATCCTGTTTGATTTCATATCTGATATACCAAATCCAACTATCCAGTCTTAAAATCAAGGTTCAACTTTGCCTAAAGAGCAATTCTTGATATGATTTTGTATTTTGTCTAGCCACATATACAACTAATATATAACCTCTTAATCAGTGATAACAATTATATATTTCTTTTGAATAATTATCATACATACAGTATGGAAGAATGAAACATAATATATATAGATGAATATGTTAATATAAAGACTATTTTATTGGAATCAACATGCTATATATATAATCCAAACTAACAAATAAAACCCAAAAATGAGTTGTGCTTCTGCCACAAGAAAGACATGCATTTTTTAAATAAAAAGTAGTAGATGTGTTAATCCTGTCATTGAAACACAAAAACTCATACTAATTAATGCAATTTAAAAGTCTTCCATTTGCATAGCAGAAACACTTTTGCACTACTATTCTATGAAACCATTAGTTTCTTGATCGATATTGTTCTCTTCACCAAAACAACTATCTTCGCCAATGATTGGGTCCTGATCCAACATCTGAACCTTCTTTCCTGGCTTAGAAGGATGTTTATGCTTCCTGGGTACCTCTGGTTCTTCTTGAATAAAATTCATGTCCATATCCACACATAAGTATGCATAAACTCTCACGGTGCTTGGAATTGCGAAAACCTAAATCATGGCATCTGGTAACCTAGTAATCTAGTAAATGATTGGATTTGAAAAATGTAAAGTTGAGTGCTTGCCCTTCTACTACCTAAAAATCCATTGGCTAAGTTAAATCAAGTGCATATAAAAGCTAAATATGAAAAACAAAACCTGAAAGGTTTGCATATATATAAAATACAACAAATGTGCATTTTGCTACGTATCAAAGAAGGCAATGTTACTCAATTTGGTAAACATGCGCTTAAACTATTTCTAGGGCCTTAAGAAACCCACAAATCAGTGCTGCAAATAACATTATTGCCATAACCACAAATAGTATACAGCTAGTAGACACACAGTATGCAACTAGTACACACACAATATGCAACTAGTACACACACTATACAACATACACACTCAGTATACAACTAGCACACACACAATATTCAAGAAATACATGCACAATATACATCAAGTACATGCACAATATACATCAAGTACACGCACAGTATATATTAAGTACACATACAGTATACAAAAAGTACACACACAGTATGCAGGAAGTACACATACATTATACTCACAATATATAAGAAGTAAACACACAGTACACATCTAGTACATACACAATATATATTATTAAGTACACTCATAATATACAAGAAGTACATGCACGGTACACTCACAATATACAAGAAGTACATGCACGGTACACATCTAATATATACAAAGTATACATCAATTAAATACACAGTATGTATTAAGTACACGGATAATATATTATGCATTATATATCTATTGTTCTGCATGTACTATATCAAATAATAATACATCAATAAAACTAAAAATATAAAAGAAATTAGATTATTATGCCTATTTTGTCGATCAATTTTTCGCTGATATTCAGGTATCTAAAGGTAATAACATATACTCTCATAGTAATGAAGTGACAACCATTGGAAAATAAATTTTTAGATGCCCAAGACTACTTTTGGTACAAAGTAGCTTTGTAGTTGCTGTATAACATCAAACATTCTTGATGTAATCAAAGGGGAAATTCACTCTTTTTTTATACTCTTACATTTGCTGGTATAGTCATGAAATATGATTATGCAATAAAATTTGAAAATCAAAAGGTTAAAATGATGTAAACAGTTATGTAGGTTTGCTTGAAAAGCTGCCAGTATTAAAGGTTATTGCTATAACTAACATGGCAACAATTAAGAAACTAATTTGGTTAGCATGGTCAAAATAACGTTGTCAACATTCCATAGTATACTAAATAAAAAAAAATAATCTCTGCGAAGTTTGAATTGACGGAGATTAAGAATGTAAGATTACTTTAGTAATGACACCTCTTGCTATGCCATTCAGTCATGGAAAATTAAACATAGAAGAGCATAAAAGAAAGGTTGGAAATCACATAATTACCTCAGTAGGATAAGCATTTAATATAGGTAGGAACCGCTTTCGGCAATACTTATTGAAAAGAACTATAAGAACTAGAAGAGGAATAGTCAAACTAGAAGCTAAAGGAAGCTCCTTCAACCAAATGTCCCAATTGCTATGACTTGCATCAATATCAAAGAAAAGATTGTTGAATTGTGCACTATAGGCCAAAACCTTCCACCGATTTCATACTTAGGAGCACAAATATTCAATAGCTACAAAAGAAATTTTTAAAAAAGATGACTAAAAATAGGCTGAATCATTAACTCTTTGAGATAATACCCTATTTGAAAAGAAACCAATCCTACAAAAGTTTATTAGCCTATAAAGAATTGTGATCGACAATTTGATTTTTGAAGTCCAGCGGGGGCAGTAACATTAAAAAGCAATTTTACAAAACAAAAAAGAAAGAAGAAAAAGATGAAACTTGCTCATTTTCCATCAAAGATAGTTCAGGAAAAAGACCCGGAAGCTTACTTATTTTCCATTAAGGCTGCTATGCTAAAAGTAAACTTTGTTAATCCTTAAATGCATCTTCATGACTTGTAAACTGCTTGATTTTATAATAAGAGAAAGGCAAACACTGCAAGTGCATCATATATAGGTAAGAGAGAATGCAGGGAAAGAAAGATTTCCTAATTTCTTATATGATAAAGTCCATTTCTCATAATTTTATTATTCCAATTGCAATAATTGATATCATGTTAAATAAGAAATAAATGCACAATATACAATAAGTGAACGCACAATATACATGAAGTACATGCACAATATAAATCAAGTACACAGACAATATATAATAAATTTATACAGTATTGTGACGCGCACTGAACCCAGCAAGAGCCCTCGACTGAATCCGCTTTTAGGATTCGAGGGACTGGTTCGTGTCTTTTTGATCATGGGTGTCATGAGACATTTTGGACGCTTCCTTCCCAATATAACATTAGAAAGGAACATCTAGCCCCACGGTACCTTTGGGCACCTTTGAGGTATCATGGAGTCGCCACCCAATTCACGAGGAATTGGGAAAGATCTCTAACCTCTTATTGGTCAAGACCAGAGATTGGTGTTCGGAACTTCACTCTTATTTATGCTTTGGTTAATTATAAATGAGTCTTTGACTTCTTATAATTCTACCTCTCTTCTCACACGATCAATGCATTTAAATTAAAGGCGCACAAAAAGCACGTAATGAAAATAAAGAAAAGCGATAAAGAAAGCGGTAAATGAAGTAACTAAAGAAAGCGATAAACACACCAAGCACACAATTACAAGGGAAATAGGGGCGAAATACAACCCCAATAAAAGGAGATTAAAAATATAAATGGGGACGAAATACAATCCCCAAAATTAAATAATGTTACCCTAAAATTAATTACAATGGCCCAAAAGAAAATGAACATAAATTTAAAAAATCAAACAAAATCAAACGTGAGAAAAACATATATAGATCGGGACATTCGTTTGGTTTAGGAATATTGGTTTCTACGCGCTTATTTGAGAGTTTAGGAACATTGGGTTCCTCGCATTTATTTGAAAATGGTTCAAAGAGTTATTTTGATTTGGTGGGTGAAAACCGGGATGAGTGATCCCATTTTTGGAGAAAATTTAACTCTTCGTTTATCGTGATATTTTTCATCGCTTGGCTAAAACGAGGGACATCGGTCCCAATTTTATTAAGGAAAATTCTAATTTAATTGTAAAAGTATTTTTATGATTTTTTATCCCACGCGTGCACAAATTAAATAATTATTTTGCAAGTAAACACAAAATGAGGAGGAATATAGAAGGATCTTACCCAACCGACGTGATCCTCTACGCGTCGTGACCCATCTGGGGAGTCACGGGGTATGCATGCAATGCGACTCAAATTTTAATCATCGGACAGAAAAATAATATTAAGAATGTTAGTAACAGTTTTTAAACAAAATTAATCAAGTAAGGGCAAAATAAATATTGGACACAATAATAATAATAATAATAATAATAATAATAATAATAATAATAATAATAATAATAATAATAATAATAATAATAATAATATGCCAAAACAGAATAATAAATAATAATGAATAAATACCATGATACAATAATACTAATAATAATAAACAAATAATAGCCGTAATAATAATACTAATAATATACAACACAACATAATAGTATTAATAATAAATAGACCAAATAATAGTGGTAATAATAATACTAACTGTATGAAATAAATAAACATAGCATAATAATAATAATAATAATAATAATAATAATAATAATAATAATAATAATAATAATAATAATAATAATGGTGAGGAGGCCAACAGCAACTACAAACAATAACTAAAAAAAAACCCAAGTCAAATAAAACAATCATAGAGAAACTATACCAAGCAATAAGATTTAAGAAACCAACAGTTGCAACAATATTAGAAATGTTAACAGATGAACATGACAAGAAATAATAAAATTAATAACTACAAATGATGAGTAAATAATAAAATTAAGATGGTTCCAAAGTGTTTACCCTTAGAAATTATTGATTGGAAGGTATAATGTGTGGATCCGTTATCCTTGTCGACATTTGTGATGAAAAATATTTGAAGAAAATATAAAAATTCGTGTTTTGAAACAAATTAAAGAAAATAAAATATTTTGATGAAAAATAGAGAGAAGGAAAATTAACTTTGAATTTTTGCTTGAATGAAACGGCTGTTCTCGGTTGAGAGAAAATGGAGTTTTCTTTTTTTAAATAAAAATGCCTCAAATGAAAACAAGGTTTTTTTTTTAATTTTCTGTCTTGGCCAAAAATCGGAAGAGACCAAAAATTGCTTTTATTTTTAGTTAACCGAGAATTGCTCAAAAATGTGAAAGAAACGGGAAAGAAAACAGACTGAAAAAGAAAAAATCAAAAAACGTCAGGAAACAGCGACCGCGGCCAAAACTGGCCGCGTGTGGGGGGGCAGGCGCGTGCCCAAGGGGGGCGCGTGTTGCCTGGCGAGGCACGCCCCTAGCCAATGGCGACGTGCGCCCCAGTTGGGCGCATGGGCCCTCGGCGATGCGCTCCCCAGTGGGGCGCGCGTAGGCAACTGCAGCGAAGCAGCGTGCGCGCAGGCGGGCCAGAAAAAATAAAAAAAATTAAAATAAAATGGAAATAAAAATAAAAACGAAAATAAAGGGAATAAAATAAAATAAATAGATAAATAAAAAAGAGTAAAAATGCAAATTTTTGAATTAAAATTTTTAGAGTAACGAAGGAGATTTTTGACAAGAAAAACATCATTTTTGACACCTTGGCTTGTGGCATGTATCATTTTCATCATCGGGTAATTCTGATCTTGGACCGCCTCGGGACCCAGTGTCTACAGTTGCCCCCGATTTTGAAAAACCTAGAACTTGGGTCTCTGGGTGAGCCAAAATTCAGAAAAGAAGGGAAGGGACACGTACTTGAGGCGGTCGCTTTCCCAGACTGGATGGAATTATTGGAGTGGTCGTTGCCATGTTGTCGGTGTATTGTCTTTGCAGCGGTATTACCGTGATCGTGCAAACCCTTCGTAGAGCGGTAGTGCCGTCATCGTGCAAACCATTTTGAAGCGGTAGTGCCATGATCGTGCAAACCTTCCGTAAAATGGTAGTGCCGCCATCGTGCAAACCCTTCTAAGATTCGAAGCAGTAGTGCTGTGATCATGCGAACCCTCCGGGGAGCAGTAGTGCCGTCATCGTGCAAATCGTTCTGAAGTGGTAGTGCCGTGGTCGTGCAAACCTTCCGTAGAATGGTAGTACCGCCATCGTGCAAACCCTCCTGAGATTTGAAGCAGTAGTGTTGTGATCGTGCAAACCCTCCGGGGAGCGGTAGTGCCGTCATCGTGCAAACCGTAGTGCCGTGATCGTGCAAACCTTTCGTAGAATGGTAGTACCACTATCGTGCAAATCCTCCTGAGATTTGAAGCAGTAGTGCCGTGATCGTGCAAACCCTCCGGGGAGCGGTAGTGCCGTCATCGTACAAACCGTTCTGAAGTGGTAGTGCCGTGGTCGTGCAAACCTTCCGTAGAATGGTAGTACCGCCATCGTGCAAACCCTCCTGAGATTTGAAGCAGTAGTGCCATGATCGTGCAAACCCTCCGGGGAGCAGTAGTTCCGTCATCGTGCAAACCGTTCTGAAGTGGTAGTGCCGTGGTCGTGCAAACCTTTCGTAGATTGGTAGTACCGCCATCGTGTAAACCCTTATTAGATTTGAAGCAGTGCCCCCTGGGAGCCCTTTGATTGATTGTTGGATTGGTATTTTGATCGATGTCGTCATTCGCCTTTTGTCGGCATGCGCATTGATTCTCTATTTTTGCAAGACTTAGAAAGCCAAACACGTAGGAAAAAAATAGTGAGCATGCACGTGGGATGCATATGTATGCAGAAATGCAGGATAAGAATTCATCTGAGTGAATTTGTGGACGTAAGCCGGTTTGGTTGTAATTTGCAGTAGGATCGGTGTCCCCTGGAATTGCTTTTGAATTTCATGCCTCTAGGGGATTATGAGGTTCTCCTCTGATACCTGTAGTCATTTTTTGAAGGTAGTGCGTCCCTCATGGATTTTCACACTAGTTTTTTTTTTAGCGAAAAATGGGTCCTGTTCGGATTTTCACATAACCCTATGCCTTATTTTTTGCCTGAAATGGACCCAACCCAATCCAGCGGCTTTTATTAATTTTATTTTTTGATAGGACAGACCGCCTGTTGATAGGAGCTAAATTGAACTATAATTTAGTATTTATTTTGTGTGAGTTTGTGTAATTAATTATGTAATTGTGTGTATAATTTGATGTGATGTATTAGTTTATGATTATTTGTACCAGTTGAGTGTTTATGCTGTTTATTGTTGTTTTTAGGTGAAAAATGAAGAGAAGAATAGATATAGAATGAGAAGATCACGAGAAGAAGGAGCAGATCACATTTCACTCAAGGATCACGCCGTGACCAGGAGTCACGTGACGTGACTTGCTAAGAGAAAAAGAAGGAGGAGGAAAGGAAGAAGGAGCTGTGAGAGAGACGAGTCACGCCGTGAGCCAAGGTCACGAGACGTGACTGAAGAAGAGAAAGAAGAAAAAGAGAAAAAAAAGAAGGGAAGGACTGAAAGAAGAAGAGTCACGGCGTGAGCAGTGGTCACGCGACGTGACGCCACAGAGAGGCCAGGAAAGGAAGGGAAAAGAGAAGAGAAGAGAACGGAGGCGAGGCAACGCGAGACGTGAGCGCCAGTCACGCCACACGCGAAGAAGAATCACGCCGTGATGGGGAGTCACGCGACGTGACTGGCCAGAGAGGGAAGCGAAAACCGAAGAGAGGAAAGAAGGAAGAAATGAGCAAGCGCGTTCTGTCGCGATCGCGACACCGTTGCGAGCGCGACAGAAACGACCGTTGGACGGTTTTGGGCCAAAAATCACTTGGAAAATCACCTTCTTTCACCAAAATTTGCAACCATTCTCAAGGGACATCTTCAAGGGACATCAACTTTCAATTATTATCTATAAATACTTAGTTTAACTGTAATTTTAAAGGTGTGTGAAATATTTTTTATAAAGTAATTTTCTGTATTTTAGTTAAACAATATTCTTTAGTTTTATTATTTAGTTTTATGGTTTGAAGAAGAAGATTAAGGAGAAGGAAACTTATTTCAAGAGATTGAGAAAAGGGTTGAAGAACTTCTATCTTATTCTCTTATTTTTAATTCTTCTCCAATATTTCTATGAATATCATTTTAATGAATTTGTATGTTATGATTATTTCTATTTTCATCTACTTTAATAGTCTTTCATTGTAGATTTTCTATTAGTATCTTTTGTTTGATCTTTACAAGTTAAAGTAATTCGAGAGTTTGCTTTATCTGACATCTAATAGAATTTCATTATTAAGATATATTTAAGAGATTGGTATATTGAGATAATTGCTATAGGTTAGTGTCTATTCTTAAAATATGTAATTAGAAACCTCTAATTCATTAATGAAAATTGTGAGTTAGAATTTTAATTGTATGTTTTAGGCATTTTAATTCATGTCGAGAGAGTGAGTTAAAAATTTATTCTAACTTGGCTTGCATGAAAGATGAATAAATGTAAATCAAAATGATGGATCAAATTCATTATGTTTAGTTCTTCATTCATATACTATTTATCTTCTTCTAATAAACATAAATTAGGTTCAAATTAAGTAGTTCTAATTCAACCATCAAATTTATGATCATTGTAAACAAGATTAAAATCAATTAGTAATAGTGTGCAACACGTTCCCTGTGGGATCGATATCTAAAGTACTATTGCGGTACACCGTATACTTGCGGTATGTTGCATCATTAGAAAATGCACAACAAGTTTTTGGCGCCGTTGCCGGGGAACGGTTGTTTGCCATTGTGAAAATTGATTTATGATTTTGGATTACAATATTTTCTTTTGTTTTAATTTATTTGTTTGTTTTCGTTTAATTTTGTGTTTTGTTTGTGTTTTGTTTTTGGCTTACAGAATTTGTGGTTTACTTAGTTTTATTTTCTTTTTAAATATATTTTATGTTGTGTTAGATTTGTATAGATAGATTTATGTATTAAATTTTGTATTCTAGTTTCTTATGTTACTAACACATTTGTTTTTATTTTACAGATAATTTAGTAAGATTAGAGTTGTTAAATTATAAAAAAATTAATAACAAAATAATTAAAAAAAAAAAAAAATTTTTTTGCAGACGTTGGCTTCTGTCGCGATCGTGGCAAGAATTGCGATCGCGACAGAAGGCGATGAAGCAAAACGCAAGAGAAAGTGCGAGGGAGCACGTCGTGATGTACCTTCACGTGACGTGCTTATCTGAGGAGTGGAATTCGCCCAGGTATGTGGAGAGCGTCACGCGTCGTGACGTTTCCTCACGACGTGACGCGTTAAGTGCAGACTCAGGTAAGTTTTAAATGTTTTCTTTATTTTCTGATTTCACTTATTATTATTTTTTCTATTATTTGGTTTTATTTTATTTTCTTTTCTGATTTAGATTATTAAATTCAATTACATTAACTTAATTTTACCAATTAAGTATTAAAACACAGGAAACTAAAAAAATTAAAAGCGGGAACTCTAATTTTTAAACCCTAACGTCGTGACCTTTCCCCTTCTTTCTCATTTCAACTGTTCTCATTTTACCGTTCTTTCATTTTCCCTAAAACAGGTCACGAGTACAAGACCCTCATTAGCCACTTTTTCTTCTTCGTTTCCTCATTTCACCAAGAAATTTCGAACTCTTCAATCCTCTGTTTTCATTTCGTTCTTCTAGTTTTACATTCCAGCATTGTATCTCTATTTCATTTCTTCTCTTTTCTTCAATAATCTAGGGATTATGAGATTACCAGGTTTGTCTAAATCTTTTCATTTTTTCTTTTCTTCTTTACCCTAGCTTATTACATTTCGGTATTTTCTTGCATAACAGAGTTGTATTTCTTTTGTAGTTTATTATCTGTTTCTATATCTGTTTCTATTTCTTTTTCTTCTGTCTATTTGTGTTTTCCTTTAGTGTATTTCGGTTGCATTTATGTATACCTAAATCACATTTCTTTTGTAGTTTCTTCTCCGTTTACATTTCTTTTTCTTTATTCTTTTCTGTTTTCCTTTAGTGTATTTGTTTTTGTTGATTTCTTTCATTTGACTGTATATTTATTTCCCTATAGTTTCATTATCTGTTTAACAAACTCAAGTAAATATGGTGAGAACAAAGAATCCAACTGTTTCACGAATTGACCAAGAGGAGCAGGAAGCTACAGAGGAAGTGAATATTGCTGCTCACTATGGTGCTCTATTTCCCATTTTATCTGTAGACGAAGGCAGTAGGTATTTACTACTTCGTAATAGGTATTTGATGCGCTGTAAGTTTTTTCCTGACTCTTTACTTAATCAAATTGGTATGCTAGAAGTAGTTAATGACATGTTAAGGGTATGTGGGTTGTTTAAATTTGCTTCTATGCATGAAGTTGTGCGTCCTGATTTAGTTTTAGAATTCTATACCACATTGAAAAAAAATGATGATAATGAGAATTGGTTAGACTTTAGGATGGCTGGAAAACCTTATACTTTAACTTATTTTATGTTGCATAGGATATTTAGATTTTCTCAAGCTGGTTTAACCGAGCCACCTAAATCGTTTAAGCCACATGAATTTTGGACATTTTTGACTGATTTGCAAACTCGTTATAGGGCTAGGGATGCTAAATCCATGTTTATTAAAGATTTAAGATATTGGATTTTGCATAGGATTTTAGCTTCTCTGGTTTTTAATCGATCTGAATTTAATAGAGTTTCCTATAATGAGTTGTTTTTAATGTGGTGTGTACATAAACGCAAGGACGTATGTTGGCCTTTTTGGATAGTAGGTCAATTGTTGCAATGTGTACATAAGCATGATTCACCTTTAACACATGGGCATGTTATTTCTAGTATTGCAAATAATTTAATTGTTGATCTTGATGCCTACTATAGAGTTTTTCCTTGCCAGTATTTTAATAAGACTATATTAGTTCGTGGAGAAGTTGTTAGCAATGATTTTCAGGAAATTCCGGCACGTGCTCGATCATATTGGAGGGATATTGCTGGAAATGCTGCACCACAAGTTGAGGAACAGGAAGAAGAAGAGGGTGAGGAGCAATCTAGTGGTGATGCTTCAATGCCTGAGGTTCCTACTGCACCTGAAGTTGGCTCATCTAGCCAAACTGTGCCAGTAATGTTTGATCAAATTCTTAGCAACTTGCACCATATACAAGATCAACAAACTGTTTTGGCTAGAAGGCAAAGGAGGTTAGAGTACAAGTTTGATCAATTCATCACCCAAGTTGGGTTTCGGGTTCCATCGCCTCCACCTTCACCATGATAGGGGAGTTTTCTTTATCTTCATTTCATTTATTTCTTTTTACTTGTTTTTGTGTGTCATTCCTACACATTGAGGACAATGTTGGTTCTAAGTGTGGGGGAGTGATTGTGTTATGTGTTGTGATGTTTGTGATTGTGTTTGTGAGTTTGTATATGTATTATGTATGTCAAGTGCATGATTATTTTTGTTTGTGTGTTTTTATATTTCAATTAGGCTTTTTAGTAAGCTTTATTATAAAACATTGTTTATTTGGTATATTGTATAGGTTGTTAGGTCATTTATCTTTTATGCTCATTTTTATCAGTTTTTCAAAAATTTTTAGCATGTATTTTAAGTTTTTCAAGTTATTTTGTTTTACTTATTTCAACATTATAGATTATTTAGTCTTTTTAACTAACCATATTTTTAAAGTTAGAATTTACTCATTTAGTTTATAATTTTCAATTTCTAGTTGTTTAAGGAAACTATAGCCATAATACTTACCTTTTATCTTTTCAATAATGGATGAGGACTAAATTTAAAAAGAAAAGTTAAAAGTGGGATGGAGCATAAAATGCACCCACTAAAGTCATAAAAAAAAAAAAAGAAAAGCAAGATATATATCAAAAATTGCAAAAATATGGGATGGAGCGTAAAACGCACCCATATACTTTCTCTTGCTAGAACTCAAAAAGAAAAATCAAAAGAAAAGAAAAAGCAAAGTCTAAAAATGCCATGAGATTGGATTAAGGGTAAGTGAGCTTAAAATGTCCTAAATACAGCTAGTTGCTTGAGAATTTTAACTTTATGATTAATTTTCTTTCTTTAGTTCATGTTTAGTTTTAATAGACTTCATACTCTTTATGTTGGCATTAGTAAAGTTAAATAATTTGTTGAATTTGGGATGCATACTTTTAAATTTTGACTTACTGATTTTATTATGAGTGAATGAGATATTTTGGTTCTTTTCAATTCTATTACATGTGCTAAATAACAGTGTTTTGTAATTTGTACTGGTTATTAAATTTTCTTATTTCTTTGATCTTGCTTGAGGACAAGCAAGGGTTTAGTGTGGGGGAATTTGATAGGAGCTAAATTGAACTATAATTTAGTATTTATTTTGTGTGAGTTTGTGTAATTAATTATGTAATTGTGTGTATAATTTGATGTGATATATTAGTTTATGATTATTTGTACCAGTTGAGTGTTTATGCTGTTTATTGTTGTTTTTAGGTGAAAAATGAAGAGAAGAATAGATATAGAATGAGAAGATCACGAGAAGAAGGAGCAGATCACATTTCACTCAAGGATCACGCCGTGACCAGGAGTCACGTGACGTGACTTGCTAAGAGAAAAAGAAGGAGGAGGAAAGGAAGAAGGAGCTGTGAGAGAGACGAGTCACGCCGTGAGCCAAGGTCACGAGACGTGACTGAAGAAGAGAAAGAAGAAAAAGAGAAAGAAAAGAAGGGAAGGACTGAAAGAAGAAGAGTCACGGCGTGAGCAATGGTCACGCGACGTGACGCCACAGAGAGGCCAGGAAAGGAAGGGAAAAGAGAAGAGAAGAGAACGGAGGCGAGGCAACGCGAGACGTGAGCGCCAGTCACGCCACACGCGAAGAAGAATCACGCCGTGATGGGGAGTCACGCGACGTGACTGGCCAGAGAGGGAAGCGAAAACCGAAGAGAGGAAAGAAGGAAGAAATGAGCAAGCGCGTTCTGTCGCGATCGCGACACCGTTGCGAGCGCGACAGAAACGACCGTTGGACGGTTTTGGGCCAAAAATCACTTGGAAAATCACCTTCTTTCACCAAAATTTGCAACCATTCTTAAGGGACATCTTCAAGGGACATCAACTTTCAATTATTATCTATAAATACTTAGTTTAACTGTAATTTTAAAGGTGTGTGAAATATTTTTTATAAAGTAATTTTCTGTATTTTAGTTAAACAATATTCTTTAGTTTTATTATTTAGTTTTATGGTTTGAAGAAGAAGATTAAGGAGAAGGAAACTTATTTCAAGAGATTGAGAAAAGGGTTGAAGAACTTCTATCTTATTCTCTTATTTTTAATTCTTCTCCAATATTTCTATGAATATCATTTTAATGAATTTGTATGTTATGATTATTTCTATTTTCATCTACTTTAATAGTCTTTCATTGTAGATTTTCTATTAGTATCTTTTGTTTGATCTTTACAAGTTAAAGTAATTCGAGAGTTTGCTTTATCTGACATCTAATAGAATTTCATTATTAAGATATATTTAAGAGATTGGTATATTGAGATAATTGCTATAGGTTAGTGTCTATTCTTAAAATATGTAATTAGAAACCTCTAATTCATTAATGAAAATTGTGAGTTAGAATTTTAATTGTATGTTTTAGGCATTTTAATTCATGTCGAGAGAGTGAGTTAAAAATTTATTCTAACTTGGCTTGCATGAAAGATGAATAAATGTAAATCAAAATGATGGATCAAATTCATTATGTTTAGTTCTTCATTCATATACTATTTATCTTCTTCTAATAAACATAAATTAGGTTCAAATTAAGTAGTTCTAATTCAACCATCAAATTTATGATCATTGTAAACAATATTAAAATCAATTAGTAATAGTGTGCAACACGTTCCCTGTGGGATCGATATCTAAAGTACTATTGCGGTACACCGTATACTTGCGGTATGTTGCATCATTAGAAAATGCACAACACCTGTTCCCAGGTTTTTACCCTGTCCTTTGGCCTAACTTTTGCTTAGAGCGCTACTCACGGTTTTTATCTCTAACGGCCTTTTTTTTTACGAGAGAAGTCGGAGTTGTTGCCTAAGATCTTCCAGGTACGGTCGGCATGTGCTTATGTCTCGGATTATGGCTGTATGAGCTTGGTTCTTGTCATGGAGATGCTGTAGGATTGGCCTTACGGTGGATAGCAAGGTGGGTCGGCTGAAGTGCTTGAGTGGATGGAGCGTCAGAGGGTAGATAGTACCAATGCGCGAATTCTATGCCGGAACCAGACAACTTTGAGTGTGTAAGATGAATTGCTCTGGTCATACTAATACATCTTTGCATAAATGCATATATTTCAATCTGATTTCATAACACATGATCATTATTTGGCATTAACTCGAAAAATATGAGACCTTATCTAATCTCGGGATAGATCCTGAAAGTATCAAACTCCTGTTATCAATCGGCCCTCGCGGGTTTTTTCGATTGAATATTTTCTCTCTTTTTTATTTATATTTTATTTATTCTTTATTTAGCCTCTGCCATGGACCCTCATTCAGTTCGTCGGTGTTGATCGAATTTGCTTCCATCTTCGTTAGCCAAGAAAGCTGCTCCTTCGGAGAGTGGTTCTTTTTCGTATCGAAATCTTGTTCTAGTCCCTTGCGCAGACTGGTTGAGGTGATGGCCCAAGACCTGTTCCCGTTTAACGTGCTTGACTACTGTAGCCATTGCTTCCATGATTGCCCCTCAAATATTTTGTTGTGCTTTAACAGGCAGCAGTGCTTTTGCCCCCACATGTCGAGGAATAAAGGGTGACACTTGTAGGGGTTCCGACTGTAGAGCCCAGCATGGGTTTCCTCCATAGCCTTCTTGGCCTTCCTCTTGTTTGGTATCTCAGTTGTATGTCATCAGCTCACCTCTCGTACTACACACTCTTTATACTTATGGACTGGGTGGATGGCTCATGGATTAGTCTTTGGGTCTTTTTCAGTGCCCAAGGAGAATGGAAAAATATAGGTATATCTCTCGCACTGCACACCTTCTATACCGATGAACTGGGTGGATAGCTTGTAAATTTGTCTTTAGGCTCTTTTTAGTATCTAAGAAGAATGGCAAAATGCAGGCATGTGTAGACCAACGGGATTTGGGCAAAGCTTGCCCCCTAATTTTTTTCAAGTTTTTTTTGCTCCCCAATTTTTTCTTTTACAAGCTTCGCTCAAATCCTAAAGTTTACACATATGTGCACTTTTCTTCTCAACCATTGGGACCATTGTTGTTTGATCTAGTCGGGCATCGTGTTTCAGTAAAAATTTTGGCCCTGTTCCTGCTTAAGGGTCTCCCCTCTCAACCATTTCTGCCCACCTCAGCTTGAGTCTTCCGAGCTTCTGTGTCACCAGTCCACGATCAGGATATGTTGGCATAGCGTGTTCAACGGCTTCATAATCACCTCCTGACACATCTTCGTAGGTCCGAGCAAAGACTTTTTATTATCATTATTATTTTTTTATTCTCTCAAAATTATCCTCTCTTCAGGAGTTATACCAGATGCTACTAGGATTTTATTTGGATTCTCCAAAGTTACGAGATTAGATGGGGTCATATTAATTTGATTAATGTCAAAAATGAATGAATGCCTCGTGATCATGAGAAATGAGATCATTAGAAACACCATACAAATAAACAAAAATTGTCCATCATATTGAAATAATCAAATTATCATAAAGAGTTCTAAAAATAAAAAACAATAAAGCATCTAAAAAAACATAGCCTTCTTGTAGTTTTGGCAAAATATGTCACTCAGGTGGGTTTGGCCCGATCATATCTCTGGTGGAGGGACTGCATTGTAGCCTGCCTTCTTCTTCCTCTCTCTCTTCTCGGGATCCGTGATCTACTTGGTATCAATAAGATATTGGACCTTATTCCTCAAAGTTCGGCAGTAATCCGTCAGGTGCCCAGTGTGCTGATGATAGGCACAGTACTGGTCATCCCTTTGTCCCGGCTGTCCTTGAGTCACAGCTAGTCTAGGTGTCAGTGGTCTCAGCTTACCTTCCTTGGTCAACCTCTCCAGTATCCAGGATAGAGAACAGCCTAAGTTAGAGTAGTACCTCTGACCTTGTCCTACTCCGGTGGTTGAAACCTCGGCTGTCTTACCATTTCTGCCATTACTGCTCCCAGCCCCGCCTGATTTGTACCCTGAATGGTTCCTAAAGCTTCTCCCAGCAGAGTTATTCTGGCTTGCTTTCTTTGCCAGGTAAGTCGCCTCAGCCTCTACAACAATGTCTTTGAGCGACTCCCAATCTCTAAGCCCCTTGAAACTGAGCAAGTCTCTTAAGTAAGGAAAGGAGTTTCTGATAAATAATCTGAGTTGATTAGCGGTGTCGGGTTTCACTTCATCTCTATGACCTTGTTCCTCCACCTAATGAGGTATTCGTAGAATGACTCATCATTCTTTTGCTGTAGAAGCTCAAGGTCCTTCAGAGTGACCTCCATTCTAGTGCTGCAATCATATTGCTTCATAAATTCATCAGTCAGGAGGTCCCAGTCCTCTTTGGATCTCCTATCCAGTCCATGATACCAGTCTATTGCCGGACCCGCTAGACTGAGGCAAAAATAATCCACCTTTTGCCTCTTAGTCAGCCCTGTGCCCTTCATCAACAGGGTGTATTGCTTGATGTGCGCAGACAGGTCCGATGTTCCATCAAACTTTGGCAGCTCAGGTATCCTAAACCTTTGGAGCAGTAGCTCCTCATCCCCCAAATCTCTGTCTTTGGGGTTAATTCCCTTACCAGCTGTCAGTAAGCGAATGATTGCCTCAATTTGCTGTCTCATTCCTCTCATGGCCTCATCTTCTACCCTGGGTGCTCTACCCCTCACGGCTTGATGTGCTGCTACTTCCTCAACAACCTCTTCCATCAGAAAATCCTCATTGGGATCAGGGACCCTTGCCCTCCTTGGCTCAATGGGCACAACAGCAGCTTTAGGTTCGTCTACAAGTTGATGGGCATCGACTCCAGCGAGGGGAGCCTCCCCACCAGCAGGCGGTTCAGCTTGCCCCCGAGGAGGGGCTACCAATGGCTATGGAGCGACAGGTGCTTGTGGAGCAGGGGGCTGAGCAATCCTTTCGGCCATGGTGCCTATCATTTCTAGCATCCTTCGCTCGAAATCCTCCAGTCTCCTGGCGAGGTCTTGAGTGGTTAGGTTTCCGATCTCTTCTACCATTGAGAATGACTCACTACTTATTGAGAGTGACTCAGAATCCCAAATAGGCACTAGTTCTAGCAATCCAAAGGGCGAGTTTGTCCTCACTAGTCGACCGTCAGAACCTCTAGTCCACTTGGATGAATCTATGGTGGCTGAGAGATCAAAATTATTAGAGTGATGCATGGATGACATATACAATGCATGATCGTGCCATGCAAATGGTCTTTGATGAGTGCGAGATCAATGGATTACCACAATATGATGGGATGCACGAAAGAAATTACATGCAAGATGATATGTACACGTGAAAAAATAATATGCAGACAAAAAGATATATACACGCACAGGATGATATGCACATGTGAAAAAAATAGCATGCAGATAGAAAGGTATATACACACACAGTATGAGATAAAATATATTGTTACTTATATATACATGTATTTATTTTATTGACATGCGATGCATGAGCATGCTGTGCAGTATTCACAACCACATGCAAGCAAATAGATCCTTCCAACCTTATCACTCCCACACACGAGGTCGTGCGGTCTCTTTCCTAGGTGGGCTTCATCCGAGGGTCAACAGGGAACCCATCGAAGACGTGTGGTGCACGGTGAAAAATCGGCAGCATAACACTCTTATCTAATGTACATACGTATGAGTTTTGGCCATTACATATTTGGACAATTTAGTCAAGTTAAGGTGGGCTTATCGGGGCATGAAAGCCTTTGATAAAGAACCACTTAATTTGCTTGATTTTGTTTAATACGTGACGGCCCACATCACAAGCATCGTATTAAGGAGCATAGCACCTAGTGGAAGTTTCTATTTGCCATTACATGAGCTTTGGTCAAGGTGATGATACTTTAGAGCTGCCCAAGCATGGTTCCTGCCAACGGGTCTAGCTCATCACGAGCATAACGACCGATCGGATCTCCATTTGATATACCATTAATGGTACGAGACTTGGGTTGGTGATTATCCTTAATACTCCCCCTACAATGAGTGAAAGTAGGGTCGTACTTTGGGAACGTACTGAGGTAAGATAGGGGACCAACTAAGATAGTTCTAAGGCCCTAAAATGATGCAATGCAATTTTCGAAAAGAGATAAAATTTTAGGTTTTAAAAAGTCAATTATATATTTTAACCAAAATACTTTCAGAGGAAAGTCTCAAATATAGTCCCCAGTGGAGTCGCCACTGTGACGCGCGCCGAACCCAGTAAGGGCCCTCGACTGAATCCGCTTTTAGGATTCGAGGGACTGGTTCATGTCTTTTTGATCATGGGTGCCATGAGACATTTTGGACGCTTCCTTCCCAATAGAATATTGGAAAGGAACATCTAGCCCCACGGCACCTTTGGGCACCTTTGAGGTATCATGGAGTCGCCACTCGATTCACGAGGAATTGGGAAAGATCTCTAACCTCTTATTGGTCAAGACCAGAGATTGGTGTTCGGAACTTCACTCTTATTTATGCTTTGGTTAATTATAAATGAGTCTTTAACTTCTTATAATTCTACCTCTCTTCTCACACGATCAGTGCATTTACATTAAAGGCGCACAAAAAGCACGTAACGAAAATAAAGAAAAGCGATAAAGAAAGTGGTAAATGAAGTAACTAAAGAAAGCGATAAACACACAAAGCACGCAATTACAAGGGAAATAGGGGCGAAATACAACCCCAATAAAAGGAGATTAAAAATATAAATGGGGATGGAATACAATCCCCAAAATTAAATAATGTTGCCCCAAAATTAATTACAAGTACCCAAAAGGAAATGAACATAAATTTAAACAATCAAACAAAATCAAACGTGAGAAAAATATACATAGATCGGGACATTCGTTTGGTTTAGAAATATTGGTTCCTACGCGCTTATTTGAGAGTTTAGGAACATTGGGTCCCTTGCATTTATTTGAAGAGGGTTCGAAGAGTTATATTGATTTGGTGGGTGAAAACCAGGATGAGTGATCCCATTTTTAGAGAAAATTTAACTCTTCGTTTTATCGTGATATTTTTCATCGTGTGGCTAAAACGAGGGACATCGGTCCCAATTTTATTAAGAAAAATTCCAATTTAATTGTAAAAGTATTTTTGTGATTTTTTATCCCACGCGTGCACAAATGAAATAATTATTTTGCAAGTAAACACAATATGAGGAGGAATTTAGAAGGATCTCACCCAACCGACGTGGTCCTCTACGCGTCGTGACCCATCCGGGGAGTCACGGGGTATGCATGCAATACAACTCAAATTTTAATACTCGGACAGAAAAATAATATTAAGAATGTTAGTAACAGTTTTTAAACAAAATTAACCAAGTAAGGGCAAAATAAAAAAAAAAAAATAATAATAATAATAATAATATGCCAAAACAGAATAATAAATAATAATGAATAAATACCATGATACAATAATACTAATAATAATAAACAAATAATAGCCGTAATAATAATACTAATAATATACAATACAACATAATAGTATTAATAATAAATAGACCAAATAATAGTGGTAATAATAATACGAACAGTATGAAATAAATAAACATAGCATAATAATAATAATAATAATAATAATAATAATAATAATAATAATAATAATAATAATAATAATAATAATAATAATAATAATAAGAATGGTGAGGAGGCCAACAGCAACTGCAAACAATAACTAAAAAAAAACCTAAGTCAAATAAAACAATCATAGAGAAACTATACCAAGAAATAAGATTTAAGAAACCAACAGTTGCAACAATATTGGAAATGTTAACAGATGAACATGGCAAGACATAATAAAATTAATAACTACAAATGATGAGTAAATAATAAAATTAAGACGGTTCCAAAGTGTTTACCCTTAGAAATTATTGATTGGAAGGTAAAATGTGTGGATCCGTTCTCCTTTGTGGTGAAAAATATTTAAAGAAAATATAAAAATTCGTGTTTTGAAACAAATTAAAGAAAAGAAAATATTTTGATGAAAAATAGAGAGAAGGAAAATTAACTTTGAATTTTTGCTTGAATGAAACGGTTGTTCTCGGTTGAGAGAAAATGGAGTTCTCTCTTTTTGAATAAAAATGCCTCAAATGAAAACAAGGTTTTTCTTTTAATTTCCTGTCTTGGCCAAAAATGGGAAGAGACCAAAAATTGCTTTCATTTTTAGTTAACCGAGAATTGCCCAAAAATGTGAAAGAAACGGGAAAGAAAACAGACTGAAAAAGAAAAAATCAGAAAACGTCAGAAAACAGCGACCGCGGCCAAAACTGGCCGCGTGTGGGGGGGCAGGCGAGCACCCTGGCCAATGGCTGCGTGCGCTCCACTGGGGCACGCGCTTCGCCAGCCACAGGGGGCGCGCAGCCCCTCGACGACGCGAGCCCCAGTAGGGCGCGCACAGGCAATTGCAGCGCGCGAGCAGGCGAAGGTGCACTCGCGGGCGGGCAGAAAAAAATAAAAAAAGTTAATATAAATTAAAATAAAATGGAAATAAAAATAAAAATGAAAATAAAGGGAATAAAATAAAATAAATAGATAAATAAAAAAGAGTAAAAATGCAAATTTTTGAATTAAAATCTTTAGAGTAACGAAGGAGATTTTCGAAAAGGAAAATATCATTTTTGACACCTTTGCTTGTGGTAAGTATCATTTTCATTATCGGATAATTCTTATCTTGGACCGTCTCGGGACCCGGTGTCTACAAGTATGCAGAAAGTACACAAATATTAGACATTAAGTACACTCATAATATACAAGAAATACACATCTAGTATACACACAGTATACAAAAAGTACACACACAGTATACATCAAGTACACATAACAATATACATAAAAATTAAAAATTAAAAATAGGAAAGAAGCATTTTATATGTACGTAAATGCATTAAAAAATCTTAGCTCTAGCAAAAATCATAAATGTTTAGCAAAAAGTATCAAAGAAAACCACAAAAACTTAGCAACAAAAACCTGTTCCTTTATGTATTGCTTATTGATTCTAAAATGCCTACAGAAACAGTAACCATCAGTATATGTGCATTCATATATATACATGTATAAAACATTTGGCAACATCTTATGGAGGCACTTTCTTTTTAATTAAGTCTTAAGACAACTTAATCACTTGCTTTTCAGTGTCAGGAAATATTACTCAATAAGCTTGGATAGCCTCTTTATTAATTCACAAAGTGCAATATGCATTTCATATATTTTAAAGCCAAAATTCAAGAAAATTACAACATTCAGAACATAAATATCACATGAAGGCATTTGCATAACCCCTGTTGATATGAGCTTGAATAGCTCATATATTGGTTAGGTTATATATAGGTTTGTGATGTTATATGTTTAGTTTTAGTTATTTTTGTGTATAATTTGGTATCGTTTATGTGTTGTTTTGGTTTTGTGTGATTATAGGAGTAAGAGGAAGAAGAACTTGGAAAAGGAAAGCAAAGGAGCAAGGAATCCATCGTGCTATCACGAGCGCGACCTTGTGTGGGTAAGAAGAAGCAAGGAAAAGCAGAAGGAAGAAGCTGAGCAAGAAGAGTCATGCTCTGTCACGAGCACGACATAGGTCGCGAGAGCAATAGAGGGAGGATTTGCATTCAAAATTTAAATGAAGCTATAAAGGGACATGACCTCTCACTAAGGGTTGTGTACCTCTAAAAGGGTACTTAAAGGGTCAAATTGGTTTGCAAAAGGAATATAAAGCCAATGAAGATTAGAGGATCAAGAGTTAGTTTTTCAGTTTTTCTAAGAGTTTAGAGATAGAATTTTTAGAAGTTAATTTTGAAGAGAAGGCAAAAGTAAGGAAGAAGAAGAACTTTTAATGAGTAATGGATTGAGAGATCATCTTTTATTTATCTTGCAATTTCTCTTTTCTTCTTTGTAATTCTTCAATGATGATTTTAGGAACTTGAACAATTATGTTAGTATTTATTTATTCTCATTAATACAAGTAATCTTTAATCAATTGCATAATTCTTAACAGTATTATTTGCATGATCTTTATAAGTAAGAATATAGTTCGAGAAATATATTTTTACTTAAACCTAATAGAAATTCATTGTCATAACATTGTTAGGGAGACCAGGATGATTATGATAGTTGTTATAGGTTGATTTATATTCTTAAAATGTGTAATTATAACACTATAATTTTATAATGAGAGTTAAGGGTTAAAAATTATACTTGCATGTTTTAAGCATTCTATTTCATGTCGAGAGAGTTATTTAGAACTTTATGTCAACTTGACTTGCATATTAAATATTAATTTCAGACTAATTGAATAATTATCAAGTTTTACATTTATTAAATCAAATCATTATTATTATTTGTCTTCTTTGATCATAATTAAAGTAGGATTAATAAATAACTTAGTTATAATTTAATATCAATAGTTTAATCTTTTTATCCAAATTAATGAATTTTGTAAACAATATTGAGATCAAATAATAGTGAGTAATAACCCAACATTTTTCTTGTGGGAATGATATCTTAAGTACTAAATGGTAAATCGTGTACTTGAGAATTTAACGTACAACAAGTTTTTAGCCATTGCCTGGGATTATGTTTTGTGTTTATTGCCATTATAATTCTTGATTTAAGATTTTGGATTACAATACTTAGTTTTTGTTTGTTTTGTTTTGTTTTACAGAATTTGATTGCTCAAGTTTATGCTTAGGACAAGGAAGTCTAAAGAAAAACTTAAACCATTAAATCTGAAAATAGAAAGATTCCTATCAGAAAGAAGAAAATCAGCCAAAAAGAAATTAAACATGGATAGAGAAAATCAAACACCAAGATTAATAGATTTTGCTACACCAGCATTGAGTGGAACTCATCAAGGAGCAGTTCGTCCTGCGGTAAATGCTAATCAATTTGAGATGTAGCCCTCTTTATTACAAACGGTACAAAATAATATGCAATTATATGGTTTGCCAAATAAGAATCCTAATACTTATTTAGAAAATTTCCTTGAGATTTGTGACACATTTAAGATAAATGGTGTACCATCAGATGCTATTAAACTTAGGCTTTTTCCTTTTACTTTAAAAGATAACGCTAAAGCATGGCTTAATTCACTTTCACAAGGATCAATAACCACATGGGACCAATTAGCATAAACATTTTTATCAAAGTATTTTCCTTTATCTAAAACTGCTAAGATAATCAAAGATATCACTACTTTTACTCAATATGAAAACGAATCTTTGTATGAAGCTTGAAAAAGGTTTAAGGAACTTCAACGTAACTATCCACACCATAATCTTCCTAAGGAATTACTCATACAAACTTTTTATAATGGGGTGAATCATACAACTAGGGGAACAATAGATGCAGCAGCAGGTGGATCTCTTATGAGAAAAACTACAAATGCTGCTTATGAGTTACTTGAGGAGATGGCTACTAATAATTGTATGTGGCCTACTAAAAGAGCAAAGGTATCACTCTCTTCACCTATTAAAAGTGTTCATTCTATTGATTTAATTTTAGCTCTGCAGGACCAAGTGGCAGCATTGACTCATAAGATTGAAAATATGAGTATGGGAGCATCTCCACCAAGTTCTTGAAATATATGTGGTCAACAAGGGCACAACAGCAATGATTGTGGTTTAGGTATGGCTAATACGGAGGAGCAAGTTAGTTTTGTACAAGGCCAAGGACGTGAAAACCCTTATTCTAACACCTATAATCTTAGATGGCATAGCCATCCTAATTTTTCCTGGGGTAGTAACCAAAATAGAGGAGTAGGGAGATTTTAACAGCCACAAGATCATTTTAGAGCATTAGAAGCTAAGATGGACAGATTTCTAGAGGGTATAAATTTAAAAATTACTTCTCAAGATGAGAACCAAAAGAAGCTAGAAACAAATTTTGATCAAATAGCAAAGAATCAAGCATCTTCCATTCATAATTTAAAAGTTCAGTTGGGACAACTTACAAATGCATTACCTTCAAGAATTCAAGGATGTCTTCCAAGTAATACGGAGGATAATGCAAAAGAGCAATTGAAGGAAATAACATTGAGGTCAGGTAAAAAATATGTGAATGATTTGATTTTGGATAATTCAGTTGAAATTTTGCAAAAAAGAAATGCAAAGAAGGAGACATAGCCTTCTGTCGCGAGCACGATGCCAGTCGCGAGTGCAACAGAGGAGATTCCAGACAATTTCACTAGCGTAATACCAACCGCGGGCGTAACAGAGGAGAAAGAGCCTTCTGTCACGGGTGCGATAGAAGGGGCAACAAAAGCTAGTACTCCTAGAGTTTTTCAACCTCGTCCACCTTTTCCCTAAATGCTCAAGCAAAAGGATCAGGATAAGCATTTCTTAAATTTTCTTGATAAATTGAAAAATTTGCATATTAATTTATCATTTGTTAAAGCTATTTCTCAAATTCCTAATTATGCAAAATTTTTAAAGGATTTAATTTCAAAGAAAGGGAGTTGGGAGGATATTTCAACTGTTGCACTTATGGAGGATTGTAGTTCAATTATTACAAATAATTTACCAACCACATTAAAGACCCTGGTAGTTTTACTATACCTTGTAAGTTAGGTGACAAACAATTTCCAAGGTGTCTTTGTGATTTAGGAGCTAGCATCAATCTTATGCCATTATCTATTTTCAAGAAGTTGGGATTGGAAGATATTAAATGTACTTCTATGGTTTTGCAACTAGTTGATCAATCTATTAAGAAACCATATGGCATTATTGAAGATGTGCTTGTTAAGGTAGATAAATTTATTTTGCCAGCAGATTTTGTAATACTTAATTTTGCATATGATGCAAATTGCACTTTGATTTTAGGTAGATAATTTATGAATATTGGTATGGCATTAGTGGATATTTCAGAAAGAAAGTTAATTTTGAGAGTAAGAGAAGATAGTGTTAAATATCATATAGATGAAGCACTAAAGTATCCTATCGATGAGAATATTTGCATGAAACTTGATCTAATTGATGTTTGTGTGTTAGAAACTTTGGAGAATAAGGATCAAGTAGAAGCAAGCATTGAAAAAGAGGATTAAGAGGAGGTAGAGCAAGATGATAGTCAACCTGAAATTTTGAATAGAAGTGTTGAGCCGTTACCACCATCCATTGTAAGTCCTCAGCTTGTTGAATTGAAAGATTTACCGAGCCATTTAAGGTATGCATTTTTTGGTACTCATCACACATTGCCAACTATCATTTCTAGTAAGGTTACTTTGAAGCAAGAAAATTTACTTTTGCAAGTTGTAAGAAAGAAAATTAAAAGTATAGGATGGCAAATTTCTGATTTGCAGGGAATCAGTCCCAATATAGTAATACATAGAATTCACATGGAAGAAAGTTACCAACCTAAGGCAGATAGGCAATGGAGACTTAATTCTAATATGAAAAAAGTAGTTAAAAAAGAAATAATAAAATTACTTGATGCTGGCATAATATATCCAATTTCGAATATTTCTTGGTTGAGTCTAATTCATTGTGTTCCTAAAAAATGAGGAATGACTGTAGTTCAAAATGAGAATGGTGAGTGTAGACACCGGGTCCTAAGATATCTCAGACTAAGGTTACCCAGTGATGAAAATGATTGCTTGTTCACAGGCAAAAATGTTATAAGTGATGATTTCCTTGTCGAAACCCATTTTTTAAATAAAAAATTAATAATTATTTTGGTTTTTTGGGTTATTGTTGACCTGCCACGGTGAGATGCAATGCCTATGTGCAGGCTCACACTGCGCAACATGCAACGCCTCGCCTTGCGCAGCGAGAGGCACGACCTCCTACGCGAGGCTGTACCTCATGCATGCGAGGTGTGTGCGGCCTCTTATGCGAGGCCGCACCTCACCCCTGCAAGGCACGACCTCCAGCGCGAGGGGCACACCTCGTGCATCTCCTACCTCGCCGGGATTTCTGGGATTTCGTTTTTTCCTGGATTTTTGTGGTTTTAAGCTGAAATTTGAATAAAACTTAAACTTTTTTTGCTGATTTTGAGGAGGATAAAACTTTTTATTTTTAAAAAAAAGGATAATGACGTACTTTTAATGGGATTAAAAAACTCTAAAAAAACCTAATTTTTGGGGGAAAAAGTCATATAAAAGGAAAAGTTAGAACTCCACAGAGGGAGGATGAGAACGGCGACACCAAAATTCGGAAAAATAAGATTTTTGAGAGATATGAAGGTTTTCCAAAATTCTAAAATTGTTTATAAGCTAAAGAAATTAATTTTTTGTGTTTAATACTCAATCCTCATCATCTGATTTTTGAAAAAAGTAAAGGTTTTGAACTTCAGTTTTTAGTGAGAGAAAACTTTGATCCAAGTTTTCTTTATTCCTTTTCTTCAATCAATTGACGAGAAAATCAAACCTTTCTTCCTTTGCAGCCAATATCAAACCTCTGAGGGTAAATTTACGGGTTAGAGCCAACCCTCTTTATTTCCTTATTTTGTGTCGTTCATTTGTTTTTTCCATTGTAATTACTGAAAACTACTATTAGTTTATTTGTTGTTGTTTGTTATAATCAATATGAACTTAGATTAATCTCATCAATTTACTGATATGATTGCAAGGAATGTAAGTCGAATCTATAAAATATCTAGCACTAATCTTGTTTTTCATTTGATTCTACTTTTGATCATTAATCCACTTTGTTAATTCCTAGTGTTTTTTTTTTATCAAACTTTATTTTTCTGTAGTAATCATAAATATTTTTCTATTTCATTTAGTTTGCTAACATTGTTTTTTTATTCTTATTTTTGTTTGTCTACCAAACTTATTTATCTCACTTCGAGTAATATTACTGGGCAAACTGGAGAATCAAGAGATTATCAGTCTTCAAGTTTGGTTTGCATTTTAATTTCTATATTTTCTTTATTTTATTGTTTTGCATGTTTTATACAAAGTAGTATTTAGATGTGTTATTTTAGAGAAACTCATGTTTTTTACAGTAATAAAAATTGGGATTTTTATTAATAAAATAGGACCAATATATTAATTTTAGCCAATAAACTTTTATTTTCAAAAGGGAGTTAATTTTCATAAAATGTGATATAATTATCCCTATTTTTATTGCCCAAAATAACTCTCAGATTTTTTTAAATTAACACAAGAGAACCAATGTTCCTAAAATCTAATAAATGTCCTGATTTGTGTATTATGTATTTTACTCATTTTTTGCGTATTATTTATTTTAGGCCCTTGTAATTAATTTTGGGACAATTTTATTCATTCATTTATTTATGCTTTTTTTGGAAAATTGTTCTGTTCCATTTTTCACTTGTAATCTATTTATCGCTTTCTTTATTGCTTTCTTTACTGTTTTCCAAAAATACTTGAAATGCGTTTTAATTTTATTGCATGATCGCATGATATGAGAGATGGGATTTCAATTGCTAAAAAACTCATTTATAACTTAACTTGAGATATTAATAAGAGTGAAGTTCCGAACACCTTCTTTGGTTTAACACCCCTGAGGTTAGATGACCTTTCCTAATTTCTTGTAAATTGGGTGGCGACTCCAAAATATCTCAAAAGTGCCTAAAGGTTTCATAAGATTAGATGAACTTTCTAATATTCTATTGGGTAAGAAATCTAAAATATCTCGTGTTACCTAGATCAAAAGATGCCGACCATCTCGGGCCCTAAAAGCGGGCATCCAGGGAC
Source organism: Excoecaria cochinchinensis (assembly GCA_947683425.1). NCBI lineage: Eukaryota > Viridiplantae > Streptophyta > Magnoliopsida > Malpighiales > Euphorbiaceae > Excoecaria > Excoecaria cochinchinensis. The sequence continues at coordinate 2,768,993 of CANTUQ010000167.1, read as the reverse complement.
CCCGACTTCCTTTCGGGTGCAGGTAGCGCGCGTCACAATGAGTTAATGCCTACTCAAACCACTACTGGTTAGAGGGTTTGCATTAATTATAGAAAGCTAAATACAACCACTAGAAAGGATCATTTTCCTTTACCATTCATTGATCAAGTGATAGAATATTACTGGTCATTCTCATTATTATTTTCTTGACGATTTTTCTAGTTATTTTTAAATTTTTATTTACCCTAGTGACCAAGAGAAAATAACATTTACTTGTCCTTATGGAACATTTGCATATAGAATAATGCCTTTTGGATTGTGTAATGCACTAGCTACTTTTCAAAGGTGCATGCCTGCAATTTGTGGTGATATGATAGAGAATATCATGGAAATATTCATGGATAATTTTTCTGTGTATGGTGACTCGTTTGAGTTATGTTTGCATAACTTAGACATGGTTTTATCTAGATGTGAGGTGTCTAACTTAGTACTTAATTAGGAGAAGTGTCATTTCATGGTTGCAAAAAGGGATAGTACTGGGTCATAAAATTTCTAATAGAGGCATTGAAGTAGATAGGGCCAAGACTGAATTGATTGAGAAATTACCTCCACCCTCTACAATTAAAGGTGTTAGGTCATTCTTAGGACATATAGGTTTTTATAGAAGATTTATTAAAGATTTTTCTTTAATTTCTAAACCTTTAACTAATCATTTAGTGGAAAAATGTGCCTTTCAATTTTTCTGTTGAATATATAGAGGCTTTTGAGAGTTTAAAAAAGGCTCTTGTGAGTGCTCCCATTATTACTTCACCTGATTGGAGTATTCCTTTTGAGATCATTTGTGATGCTAGTGACCTAGCCGTTGGTTGTGTTTTAAGTCAACGTATAGATAAACGTTTGCATATACTATGCTAGTCACACATTGACGGGTTTTCAATTGAACTACACCACTACAGAAAAAGAGATGCTTGCTATTATGTTTGCATGTGATAAATTTCATTCTTAATGATTGGGGTCAAAAGTTATTGTATATACTGACCATGCAGCTCTTAGATACTTGTTTGCAAAGAAAGATGCAAAGCCTCAACTTATTCGATGGGTCTTTTTATTACAAGAGTTTGATATTGAAATACGAGATAAAAAAGGATCTGAAAATTTAGTGGCTGATCATTTGTAAAGGTTGGAGAATGATCAAGGACCTATGGGAGATTCTGATGAAATCAATGAAGTGTTTTCTGATGAAGCTTTGATGTTAGTAAGACATTTAAGTACTCTTTTATATGCTGATTTTGCTAACTTTATTGCAGCAGGAGTTTTGCCACATGATATGACCTATCAACAAAGAAATAAGTTCTTTTCGAATGTTAAGCATTGCATTTGGGAGGAGCCATTCTTGTTCAAAATCTGTGGTGATAGAGTAATTTGATGCTGTGCAAGTGAAGAGGAATATGTTGATATCTTAACCCATTGTCATTCAGCTTTGTATTCAGGTTATAATGGAAGCACTAAGACAGCAGCTCATGTGCTTGAATGTGGTTTCTATTGGCCAACATTATTTCAAGATGCAAGATCATTTGTTACTCTTTGTGATCGATGCTAAAGGGTTGGCAACATTAGAAAGAGAGATGAGATGCCACTATCAAACATTTTGAAAGTGGAGGTGTTCGACGTGTGGGGCATTGACTTCATAGGTCCCTTTCCTACTTCATATGGGCAGAATTACATCTTGGTAGGGGTAGATTATGTTTCAAAATGGATGAAAGCAGTGGCAGCACCAACCAATGACTCAAAAGTGGTAATTACGTTCTTGAAAAAGCTATTCTCTAGATTTTGAGTGCCAAGGGCCATTGTAAGTGATGGAGATACGCATTTTATTAACCGTTCTTTTGCTTCATTATTGCATAAGTATGGAGTACACCATAGAGTAGATATACCTTATCACCCACAAACTAGTGGTCAAGTAGAAGTGTCTAATAGGAAATTAAAATGGATCATTGAAAAGTCTGTTTTAAATTCAAGGAAAGATTGGGCACATAAGTTAGATGATGCACTATAGGCATATCATATAGCATTCAAAACCCCTATTGGCATGTCTCCTTATAGGTTAGTATTTGAAAAGGCTTGTCGTTTGCCGGTTGAATTGGAACATAAGGCATATTGGGCAATTAGAGCATTAAATTTTGATCTTAACAAGCTGATTCTAAGAGATGTTTGCAGTTAAATGAATTAGACGAGTTACGTCTTATTTTTTATGAGAATGCAAGAATATATAAAGAAAGAACTAAGAAATGGCATGACGCTCATATATGTCATAAGAGTTTTAAAGTAGGGGATAAGGTACTCTTATATAATTCTAAGTTAAAATTATTCCCCAAAAAACTTAAATCTCGTTGGAGTGGTCCATTTGATGTGACTTAAGTTTTTTATCATGGATATTTAGAGCTCAAAAATGCTAAAGGAGAGTTATTTAAGGCAAATGGCCAAAAGTGTAAAGTTTATTTGGAAGGAAGTTTCCATGGTAGAGAAGTTTCATGTATCTCTCTTGGTTTGGTTGAGGAGATTGATTTTTTTTTCTAAATGAATTTTCTTTTTATTTCATTGTTTTCTTTTCTTATTATTTTGTTTTGAATTATTATTTCTCGTGTTTTAATTATTTTCGTGTTTTACACAGTTATGTAATTTAGAAAGTTTGCTTTAATAAAAAAATCTCTTATTTTTCACAAAAGCTTATATCGCGAGCGCGACTATAGTCACGCTCGCGACCCTGTTCATCTCTCTTTATATTTTTTTGAAGAATTGCTTATGTCGCGCGCGCGACATCCATCGCGCTCGCAACTCTGTCAGTTTGTTTTTTCAAATTTTTGCATGAACGCTTTTTATCGCGAGTGCGACAATAATCGCGCTCGCGACCCTTCACGGACTGTCTTAATTTTTTCAAATAATTGCTTTTATTGTGCACGCGACAGTGTATGGGATTTTAAATTCTGGGCAAAATTTCAAACTTTTTAAACCCCTCTTTTCCCATTTCAAACCTAACTCTTCATCTTCTTTACTAAATTTCAACTCACTCTTTCAAATTTTTGCATTTTCTTTGAAATTTGGTGCATGAAGAAAATGGCTGACAAGAGGGCTGGGAAGGAGGCTGCTACATCCTCATAAAGTCTAGGTTCCACGGTTCTCTCTAGGCTGTATAAATGTCCTCTTCCTCTATTTTCTGATGAGAAAGGTAAGAAATTTGAATATTTTGCTAAAAAAGATATTGTGGGCATGTTGCATTTAGATTTTAACCTATTAGAAGCCTTGTCTGTTAGTGAGAATTTTGAAAAATTGTTAAAATGCATGAAATGGGAATAATTTGCACATATGATATCATTTGTTAGGAGGGATTGGGCTTTGGAATGTTTTGTTACTTTAGCATAAGTAGACAACAGAAAAGTTCAGTTTAAATTTAGGCATGAGGGCATTGAATACACCTTTGGTTTTCTTAAGATGCATGACCGGTTTGGGTTTCATTTGGATAGGCAATCATTTATGCCTCAGCATTTTGTAGCTAGTGACTAATGGAAAAAACTCATGGTTTAGGAAGTTATCAGCCTAAGAATTCTTCAAATAAGTTGATTAAAAATAATGCTTATTTGCTTTTTCACAAATATACTTGTTAAGCTTTATTTGGATGTGTTGAGCACAACAAAATCCAAACAAAGGATCTTTTTGTGCTTTCCATGTTGCAAGCTAAAAAGATGCCATGTTCAATTTTATTTATTTTTGATGGGTTGTATAATGCCTTGATTTCGAAGACCAAGATGTTGGCATGGGGCATATGGTGACAGGTATTTTCTTGGGTTGTTTGGGCCAATTATATGGTTTTGAGCTAGAAGAAAATGAGCGAATTCACTTGCTTGATGTAGTATTTTTTAGGAATTCGCAATTGATTAATCGAGTTGGTTGGCCACCTCAGTTCTTACCCTATGAGGAGCGCACATCCAAGACAAATGTGGGCAAGGGAAAGCAAACGGCCCAAGCACCAGCTACTGTAGCTTCCTCCGACAATGATGAAGAATCGAATTCTGATGCTGGGGATGAAGCAGGGGGCAATTTTGCAGGTTGGTAGCAAGTTCTTACACATTTGGATGCTATGGATGCTGCCAACCAGAGTTTGGCTACAAGGGTGGATGGTATTGAAACTCACCTTCAAGATTTGAGTGGCAGTTCCAAGTCCATGCACTGCAAGTTGATATCATTTTTTCGCAAGCAGAATGTTCATTTCACACCTTCATTGCCTGGTTTGCTTAGTGGTCATCCTTGAGGGCAGTTTTCTTACTCCATTTTTATTTGTTTTTGCATTTTGATTGTCCTATTTTTCTTGTACTTGCTAAGTTGTGTTTTCTTTTTCTTACACAGTGAGGACATTATTGATGTGTATACGTTTGTTTTATATATTAGGTTAACATGCATGATTGTTAGTAGTAGGTGTTATTTCATTTTGAATTTGATGTTATGCATGTTTGTTTTACTTTTATTTTCCCCACATTTATAAGTAGGTTCTTTACTTGTTAATTTTTACTATGTTTGAGGTTAATTTTGATGTTAACAATTAACTTTTGTATGCTCAATTGGTAGAATTTTAAAGTTTCATATAGCATGTGTTTTAGATTTTCTTTTTGTCTCTTTTTAATATTTACAAGGTCTATAGAATGTTTAGTCAATTTTATAGTTAAGCTAAAATGCTAGGATGGTAGGATTTAAGTATAGGTTCTAAGGATTTAAGTAGCTGTGACGCGTGCCGAATCCCGTGGTCCCCGAAAGCCCGCCTTTAGGGCGATCGAGAGAGATTCATTAAAACTTGTAAGGTATTTATAAGTGCGTCTATTTTGGGCAACAAGGAGGTTTCGTGGAGTCGCCACCCAATAAAATATTGGAAAAGTTCGTCTCGCCTTAGGGAGCCTAAGACGGCGCATAATATCCATTTTGGGCAAACCAAAAGGGATTTTGGAGGCGATCACCCCAATAGAACATTGGAATGACCCTCTAACCCTATGGAGCTTAGGATTGTAAATTAAGCCTTTTTACAGGACACAAGAGGTGTCTTGGAAGTTCCATTCCAATAGAACACTGAAATGGTCCTCTCGCCTCGTTGAGCCCAAAGACCAGAGATGGTTCGTGAATTTCCATTTATTCATATCTTGGCTAAGTTTATAATCAAGTTTTTAATTTAAAGTTTCATGCCTTTTCTCATTCAATTTTTAATGTAATTTAATTTAACGCGCATGTCAAACATATAAATAAAGCGGTAAGTGAAAAAACGAATTTAAAATAAAGCATATGAAATATATTACAACAAAATTAGGGGCGGAATACAACCCCCATTTGTAAATAAATACAATTCATACATAAATCGGGCTATTAAAAAAAATGAGGACATCGGTCCTCTCATGCGTAATTAAAGAAAATAATTTTAAGGTGACAATTTATTTTGAATGAAAAAAACTAGGACATTGGTCCCATTTTTATTAGGAAAAAATCCAAGTTTAATAAATAGAAATATTTTTGTGACTTTTTAATTAGCGTGCATAAAAATAAATTTATTATTACAAATTACATAATAATAATAAAATAAACCCAAATGAAAGCCAAATAATGAAAAAAGAATAAAAAAGAACAACATCCAAATGGTATCTTCAAGTCTCTATGCATTCCCACTTGGCAAAAACTAACACATAAAAATGAGTATTGAAAATAAAAACAAATGAAAATGAAGTTAGTAATAAAAAAGAATTAAACATATAACATGAAAATAATTAAATTAAGGCAAACAAAATTGCATCATGTATGACAAGCCAATTAAAATGACATAATAAAAATATGCAATTTAACTAATTAACAATTTAGCATGCATAAAAAGAATATCATAATAATAATAAAATTCAACATGCAAGAACAAACATATAGTAATGATGATAGAATTTAACATGCATAAAAATATAAAATAATAACATTAACACCCAATCATGCATAAAAAGTATAAAATACATAAAATTCAGCATGCATGAAAATATAAATAATAATAGTAATAATAAAATTAAACAAGAATAATGATAATAATAATAATAATACTAATGATGGTAATAACTACAATAATAACAAAGAATATGAACAATCAAATATAATAATAATAATAATAATAATAATAATAATAATAATAATAATAATAATAATAATAATAATAATAATAATAATAATAATAATAATAATAATAATAATATCAAAGAAGATGAACAATCCAATTAAATATGGAACAATAAAATGAAAAAATAAAATAAGTCAATTATGTTAAAACATGTTAAATGATAATACTAATAATATATATGAACAAAAATGATGACAATAATATGAACATGAATAATATCAAAGAAGATGAACAATCCAATTGAATATGGAAGAATAAAATGAAAAAATAAGATAAGTCAATTATGTTGAAACATGTTAAATGATAATACTAATAATATATATGAACAAAAATGATGACAATAATATAAACATGAACAAATAAATAAGAAATAAGAATAAAAAATAATAATATGAACAATTAAAAAAATAAGAAGTAAGAATATGAACAATTAAATAATAGATCTAAAATAATTTATATGATAATTAATTAAATAAAAACAAAATAATAAGAAAATAAGAAGAAAATAATAGAACTAAAAGAATTTACATGTTAACTAATTAATTGGAGACAAAAAAAATGAAATTAAAAATTAAATTAAGAAATTGAGCCAAAAATATTTACTCTCAAAATTAGCTTGATGAAATGAAGATAAGGAGATCCAATTTCTTGTCTTCATTGTAAAAATAAAGTTAGAAAAATAATATATTGAAAATGGATTTTTCCTCAAGAACAAATAATTGATTTATTTGTCTTAAAGTAAAAAAATTGTTAATTGAAAAGAAGAAAGTCACTAAGAGCAAAAATTATTATTTTTTGCCTTGATAATCTTCTTGGAAAAATTCTTTAGAAATTGAGAGAATTTGTTTGAGAGAAGAAAAAAAAAGTCAAATAATTTTCTAAAGAAAATCCCTTCTAATTCTTTCTCCAAAATTCCCTTTTATTTTTCCCCAAAAACCAGATTTTTAATTGAAGAATTAAATTCAATTAATTTCAATAAAACCAAAAAACTGAAGAAAATCAAAAGTTTGCAATTTAAAAAGTTTTACCATTGAATTCTACAAAAAAAATTGAAGAAAAATGAATTTTTGGGGCCAAAATGGCCAAAAATCGGAAAATGGGTGACAGGGGTGAGGGACGCCCCATCGGAGCGCCCGACGGACGCGTGCCGCACGCGCGCTGGGCGCTGCGCGTCACCCAGCGCGCGGGCGAGCGCGCCGGGGCACTGCGGCGCACGCCCAGTGCTGCCGTAGCCCGACGTTCGCGCGGAATTTTTTTTTTTTCAAATTTTCTATAAAATACAAAAAATTAAAAACTCTCTTTTTTTACCCCAAAATAATTTTTAAAATATTTTTTAAATATTTTCAAAATACATTTTTATTCATTCCTAACAAATCAAAACGACAAGAAAATTATCACTTCTAACTTTCATTTTTTTTGCCTATAAATCGGCATACTTAATTTCATCATTGGGTAATCCTGATCAAGGCTGCTTGGGACCCGGTGTCTACAGTTGCCCCCAATTTTGGGGAGACTAGTGTGTGGGTGCTTAGGTGAGCCAAAATTCAGGAAAGGGAAAGAAGCGCGCACTTGAGGCTGCCTCCTTCTAGCTGCTCCCTCGGGAACAGTGCTTTGATTTGAACCGTGAGTTGCACTGAGTCGCTGACAAGACTACAAAGTGCTAGGAATCACCCTAAGACAGTGATGCGCCGAGTCTGCTACAGACTTATAAAAAACGCAAGAAGAGGATTGCACCGAGTCTGTTACAGACTACTAAAAGTGCAGATGTTATCCGTAGATAACGATGCGTCGAGCTTGCTACAGGCTACAAAAAATGCAAAAAGAGGATTGCGCTGAGTCTGCTACAGACTACAAAAAGCGCAAGAAAGGACTGCGCCGAGTCTGCTACAGACTACTAAAAGTGCAGCTGCCATCCGTAGATGACGATGCGCCGAGCCTGCTACAGGCTACAAAAAACGCAAAAGGAGAATTGCACCGAGTTTGCTACAGATTACTAAAAACGCAAGAGATGCCCTCTTAGAGGACTGCACCGAGTCTGCTACAGACTACCAAAAGTGCAAGAGATGCCCTCTTAGAGGACTGCACCGAATCTGCTACAGACTACTAAAAGTGCAAGAGATGCCCTCTTAGAGGACTGCACCGAGTCTGCTATAGACTACTAAAAGTGCAAGAGATGCCCTCTTAGAGGACCGCACCGAGTCTGCTACAGACTACCAAAAGTGCGAAAACCGATGATCTTCCTTTAGATATTTCCTGCAAAGTCATGTGCACAGAAATATATACAAAAATTTAAGTATATATAATATGAGATATAAATGTTTGTATGCGTGTATGATATGAGATGTAAATGTTTGCAAAAATAGATTGACCCTATCCTAGGTGGTTAAGGGTCTGCTGAGGATATAGCTTGGCTGCTGCATCGCACCTCCAAGAATCTGAAAGAGTGACATCTTGACTTTAGGGACTCTGACCCCAAAACATTTTCTGAGAGAGACATCAAGTGTGCATCTTTGCCCCCCGGTCAATGATCGTATGCCCAGGATCTGACTCATGCATTATCTAACTGAAGAATGACCATCCGAAGTAATGCCGCCTTATCGCTCCAGGCATCGAACGTCATTGCTTTAAAGGTAGTGCGTCCCTTGCGAATTTTCACACTAGCTTTTCTTTGTGGGAAATGCGTCCCTTTGGGGATTTTCACATAACCCTCTGCCTAACTTTTGCCTGGAATGGATCCAACCCAATCCAGCGGCTTTTATTTATTTCATTTTTTTTAGAGCAGACTGCCTGTCTCCAGGTTTTCATCCTGCCCTTTGGCCTAACTTTTGCTTAAAGAGTCAGTTACGGTTTTCATCTCTAACGGCCTTTTCCTTTTTTTCTTGTGTTTTTTTTTGAAGGGACTATAAGAGAAGGCTATCATTAGAACCTCCCTTACGGGTGATCAGCACACATCTGCTTAGATATCTTCCGACAGAATGATTAGACAATAGTTATTAGATAAATAGATGATATATTTCTTTTTAAGACAGAACTAAAAGAACAATGCAAATGTAAACTGCATTCTTTTATTCATTGCAAAATTGAGTACATTTCTATATGATTTCATCACACATGATCATTATTTAACAAGAATTCAAAAGCACAAGACTACACCTAATCTCGGAATACATCTTGTAAGTATCAAACTCCTGTTATCAATCGGCCCTCTCAGGTTTTCTCGATTGAACATTTTCTCTTGGCCCTTAATTTTTGCTCAGGATGCCTTTTTTCGGTTTTCACCCTGACAGGGAGCCCAATTTTAGCAAGGCCACCTTTTTTCGGTTTTCGACCTGCGGGGCATTTATTCTCTTCTTTTGATTTTCTGGTCTTTAGCCATGGAACCTTTTTAGTCTATCAACATTGATCGGGTCTTTAAACTCATTCCCATCGCTATCTGCCAAGATTGCTTCTCCCTTTATTAGCAACTTTTTTAAGACAAACGGGCCTTCCCAGGTTGGCCTGAATTTTCCTCTTATGTCTGGCACTCCCGGCCTCATCATCTTAAAGACCAAGTCCCCTTCCTTCAACGGGTGCTTTCGTACCTTCTTGCCAAAGGACCGAGCTAGTCTCTTCTGATAAACCTGATTGTGGTAATAGGCTCTCAATCTATCTTCATCCAACAGATTCAACTGCAACAATCGTTGTTGTGCCCATTCTATCTCTGGAATCTCGGCTTCCATGACTACCCTTAAAGATTTCAGCTCAATTTCAACTGGAAGAACTGCTTCGGTTCCGTATACCAGGGAGAATGGGTGTTGCTCCCGTAGAGGTTCTGACTGTGGTTCTATAACCCCAAAGTGCAAAAGGTAGTTTTTTCTCCCAGTCTTTATAGCTCTAAACCATCTTTGCCAGTATTCTTTTTCACATTCTTGTTCGCTGCTTCAACCGCGCCATTAGCTTGGGGACAGTAAGGAGAAGACTTGTGATGCTGGATTCCATACTTCTGAAGCATCTGCTTAGTTTCTGCTAAGAATTGTGCCCCATTATCAGACACAATATGGTGTGGGAGGCCATATCTGCATATCAAATTCCGCTCGATGAATTTAGCCATATCCTTAGCATCAATTTTCTTGAAAAAGATTCAGCTTCGACCCACTTGGTGAAATAATCAATGGCAACTATAATGAAACTGTGCCCATTAGAAGCTGTAGGACGTATCTCGCCTATGATGTCTATTCCCCTAACTGCAAATGGCCATGGTGATGTCAAATTATGTAGCTTTGAAACTGGGACATGCCTTAAATTCGCGTATTGCTGGCATAACTGGCATTACTTCACATATTTTGAACAATCCGTATCCATCATGAGCCAATAGAATCCTTGGCGCATGATCTTCTTTGCTAAGGCTAAGCCATTCATATGAGCTCCACAAACTCCGACATGAACCTCTTCCATAACATTTTCAGCTTCTTTCTCCGCCAAACATCTTAATTGGATACCATCGGCTTGCCTTTTATACAAAGTGCCATTTACACTGATGAACTGAGTGGATAACTTTCTAATCATTCTTTGGTCTTTCTCAATGGCTTCCTTCTGGAAAAACTGACCGTTCCAAATAATTCTGAATGCCATAGTACCAAGGGTTTCCATCGGTGGCCCTAACATCCATCACTTGCTCGGCTTCAAAACAAGGCTTTTTAGAGCTAGAGATTAGCACGGGTTTCATAGCAACCCCTGTTGGATTATCCCACATAGACACCAATGTCGCTAGAGCATCAGCCAATTGATTTTCATCCCTAGGGATGAAGTGAAAGGTGCAAGTCTCGAACTGGCTGCTCAACATTCTCAAATGCTTCATATAAGGTAACAACCTTTCTTACTTAACTGACCACTCCCCTCTGATCTGATGGATTACTAATGAAGAATCTCCAAAGACTTCTGCGGTCTTTGCCCGCAGAGTAAGCAATGCTTCCAATCCAAAGATGTAAGCTTCATATTCTGCTTCATTGTTGGTAGCCTTGTACCTCAACTTCTTGGCTAATGGTAGCTTTTCACCATCCGGGGTTGTAAGAATGATCCCCGCTCCTGCGCCTTTACTGTTGACTGCCCCATCAAATAACAATTTGCCACCCTTGTACTGCTATGGCCATGATATCTTCATCTGGGAAATTGTATTCGAACTGGTCTCCCTCAATAGGATGTTTCAGCCAAGAACTCAGCTACAGCTCTTCCCTTAATGGTTTTCCGGGTGATGTATTCGATATCGAACTCCTGCAACAATAGTAACCACCGTCCCATCTTTCCTAGCAGAGAGAGTGCTTCTTAAAGGTACCTGAGCGGGTTATGCTTAGCAACCGCTTGCACAGTGAAGGAATGAAAGTAATGTCGCAACTTCTTAGAAGCCCAAATAACTGCTAAGCAAATCTTTTCCACTTCCATATATTTGGCTTCATATGGCAGGAATTTCTTGCTAAGATAGTAAACATCAAACTCTACCCCAAAGTCATCCTCCTAGGCCATTATGGCACCCACTGAATTGTCTTCTATCGCCAGATACAGGATTAACGGCTTGGCACGTCGTGGTGGTCTTAAAACTGGAGGATTCAATAGATAATCCTTAATAGTATCAAAAGCAAATTGACAATCATTATTCCATACCACAGGATGATTTTTCCTGAGAAGCTTGAAGATGGGCTCACATACTGAAGCCAGCTTGGCGATAAACCAGCTGATGTACTGAAGCTTTCCCAGGAAACTTCTAACCTCTTTCTCTGTCTGAGGCACTGGCATCTCTCTGATGGCCCTGACCTTGTCAGGATCTACTTCAATTCCTCTCTGGCTTACCACATGGCCTAACAGCTTACCCGAGGTAACTCCAAAAATGCACTTCTTGAGATTGAGGCGTAGATCATACTTATTGATCCTTTGAAAGAACTTTTCTAAAGCCTCGAAGTGACCTTCTCTGGTAGCTGACTTGATCATCATATCGTCAACATACACCTCCACCTCCTTGTGGATCAAATCATTGAGAACTCTGGTGGCCATCCTCTGATAGGTCGCTCCTGCATTCTTTAGTCCAAAAGGCATAACCCGATAAGCAAATGTACCCCATTCAGTGATAAAGGTTGTCTTAATCCGATCCACTATCTTGTTAAGGATTTGATTGTACCCTACGTACCCATCCACGCAGTTGTACATCATGCAAGTAGCGGCACTATCCACCAGCACATCAATATGAGGCAGAGGAAAATTATCCTTCGGGCAGGCTTTGTTCAGGTCCCGATAGTCCACACATACTCGAACCTTTCCATCCTTCTTAGCCACAGGAACTACATTAGCCAGCCACGTCGGGTATTTAACCTCCAGTAGAAACTTAGCCTCAATCTGCTTATGGATCTCCTCTTTCACCTTCTGAGCCCATTCTGGCCTAAGTCTTCTGAGCTTTTGCTTGACCGATTTACTCTCTGGGTAAGTTAGAATGGAATGTTCGGCTACATTTCGATCAATTCCCGGCATGTCCTCGTAGGTTCAGGCAAAGACTTTTTCATATTTTTTTAATATTCCCTCAAATTTTAGCCTCTCCTCAGGAGTTATATCTGATGCTATCAAAATTTTTTTTGGATTCTCCAAAGTTACAAGATTAAATGCAGTCGTGCTAGTTGAGTTAATGTCAAAAATGAATGCATCATGTTTATGATCATGAGGAATGAAATCATCAGAAACATCACACAAGCAAAGTTATTCATCTCATTGATGTAATCAGCAACATTAACATTGTTATTAAAAAGTTCTGGCATAAAAATAGTATCTAGATAACTATTGTCTTCATCTTCTGTCGACGACGACGTTGCGGCCGACTGGGCTTTGACTTCCTGGCTTGGTGGAGGCTTTTCAACTACCTCCGGTGAGATCTTCAAATCTTCAAACTTCAGATCCAACTCTACCATCTTCTCTTTTTCCTTCAACCTGGTAGCTAACAGCTTATCAGTGACAATCTCCTCGGGCCCATCCCTGTCCTAGACACTGCACCGAGTCATAATCTCCTCATCCCAGAAGTTCTCTGCGGACTTAACAATTCCAACATCCCAGTCGAAGACATCATTGAAAATTTCAAATCCTGGGATAATCTTTCCATTTATCCACTGAGGCTCTTCATCACCAGTATAAGCATAGACCGAAGATGAGGGAACAAAACTCTCTAAAATATGGGGGATCTTCTTTGGCACTTTCTTCTTGCCATACTCTCCTTTGTAGCCCAGACCCTTCCGATCTTTCTGGCCTCGTGTGGTGATAGCATCCTACAGCCCTTGCGAATCTTTGCCCAGACCAGCCCCTGGGAGGAAGTGCATCCTCTTCATCATGTTCATCACCTGAGGGCTACCTGCCAAGCCCTGCTCTTCTCCTATCACCGATATATAAAAACCACTGAATGGCTGATTAGAGATCCCCAAGGCAGACACTTGGTTTTCTCTCGCTGCTTTAATAGTCACCACCTCTCCTTCATGAGGTTTCTTGATCATCTGGTGTAGGGTAGATGGCACTCCTCCCAATTTATGGAACCATGGCCTTCCAAACAGAGCTGAGAAATTTGCTGGGATAGGCAAGACCACAAATTCTGCTTCTGTCTCAATGGGCCCAGTTTTGACTAGAGCTCTGAAAGTTCTCGATGCTTGTCTCCGAGAATTGTCATAGGCTGTGATGGTTAGACCAGACTTACTCAACATACTCTCGTCCAGCCCAAAAGCATGAAGTGCTACCAAAGGGCAGACATTTATGGATGACCCATCATCAACCATAACACAAGCGGTATGCTTGCCATTACTTTGAGCCTTGATGTACAACAGTCGATTATGATTACGGCCCTTAACTAGTAAATCAGCATCAGAAAACATCAGTCTCTCCCCTGATCCCCCGTGACGAGATCTAGCAGCTCGGATGGAGAAATTGTGGTGGCTACGGTGGACTCACTCAATGCCTCAACTAACTTCTATCTGTGAGAAGGGGACTGTCTTAGAAGGTCCCAAATTGATATCTGAGCCGTGGTCTTTTTCAGCTGCTTTACTATGGAATTTTCTTCCGGCTCCCTCTCCACAGGTGCTTGCACTAAATCCTGCTGCTTCTCAACTTCGGGGACTACTCTCCCACTTCTTGTTATAGCCCCAACTCTCTCCTCCTCCTCCGAATCCCATAGATCCGTAAACTCTCCATCTTTCTCCTCTTCATCTTCGTCTCCACTCTCACTAGTGGACCAACAGTCTATTGCAGCCACGGGAATCCCTTCTTTACTTGCCTCAGAGCGAGTGATAGCGACGTACTCATTGCCATATAAATCCTGTAACACATACCATTCTGGTAGGCTCGACCCAATCATAAAGACAGGCGGTGGCACAACATTAAAATTGGACTTCTTCTTGCTCTCCCTCTTTTCAGGATCGATGATCTGCTTACTATCAATCAGATCCTGAATCTGGTGCCTCAACCTGAAGCAATTATCTATCAGATGCCCGGTATGTTGGTGAAAGGCACAGTATTCATTCTCCTTATGCCCCGGTTCTCCTTGGGTCCTAGCTGGCCTAGGTGGCAGGGGTTGTAGCTTCCCCTCCTTCATCAACCTTTTCAGTACCTATGACAAAGGCCTACCCAAATTCGAGAAGTACCTCTGATTCATTCCTGTTGCCGACACCTCAGCTGTCTTCCCACTTCTGTTACGACTGCTGGAACTAGCTGACTTGGTTGCACCTTGATTGTTGTAGCCCTTCCTGGCATAAGCCTCACTGCTTGCCCTTCTGGCCATATATTCTCCCTCTGCCTCTATAGCAATATCCTTCAAGGACTCCCAATCTTTTAGCCCCTTCATTTTCAGTCCATCTCTCAGATATGGGCTAGCATTTCAAATGAATAATCGGATCTGATCAAGTGTATCAGGTTTGCGCTTCATCTACATAACCCGGTTCCTCCACCGAGTGAGATATTCATGAAAAGACTCCCCAGCCTTCTACTGTAACAGCTCTAGATCCTTCATTGTGACCTCCATCCGGGTACTACAATCGTATTGCTTTAGGAACTCTTCAGTCAATAAGTCCCAATCTTCTTTGGACCTCCTGTCCAAGCTATGATACCAATCAATAGTAGCCCCTGTAAGACTCAAGCAAAAGTACTCTATCTTCTGCTTCCTTGTTAGAGTTATCCCCTTCATGACCAGTGAGTACTGCTTGATGTGTGCAGTAGGGTCAGAGGTGCCGTCAAATTATGAAATATCAGGCATCTTGAAGTTCTGGGGAATCAGATCATCCCCATCCAGCTCACGATCCTCCGGGTTCATTCCCCCTCCTACCATCATCATCCTCGTCATAGCTTCAAATTTCTCCTCCATCTTCCTTCACATTGCTTCTTCTAGCTTGGGTGACTTTCCCTTTGCTACTATCTGTTCTTCTTGCTCATCTTCCCATAAGTTAACCTCAGATTTAGGGCCTTCCCTGCGCTCAACAGGCACTGGTGCTCTTTGCTTAACCACAGATGGGTCAGCCACAGCAGGGGGATCCTCTCTCATAGCCCTTTGTTCATCTTGTCCCCTAATTGGAGCAGCAACCTGTTGCCCCGTAAGTGAAGTTAGGGTAGTGGCAAGATTGCCCATCATGGCCATCATTCTGGCCTCAAACTTCTCCATTCTTCTTCTTACTTCCTCGGCAATCATTGTCCTGGTTGCATCAGACCCACTTGATTGGTTAGTCATACTTGTATCAGCTGATGATTCTGAAGAGAAAGTCTCACTACCCTCTGAAAGAGAATCTGAACTCTGATATGACACTAGCTCTGGTAACCCCAAAAGTAGAATCCTTCTAAGCCGACCATCGGGACCCCTAAACCACCCGGGCGAATCTATGATAGCTGAAAAAAATACATCTCGTTAGGATGATGCATGATTGAAATGCAATGCATGGTCATGCTGATGCAGCATAGACAAACACATGCAAGCAGATAGATTCTTCCAACCTTATCTCTCCCACACACGAGGTAGTGTAGTCTCTTCCCTAGGTGGGCTTTATCCAAGGGTTACCAGGGAACCCATTAGACACGTATGACCGCACGGTGAAAAAATCGGCAGTATAACAGCTCTTATCTAATGTACATACGTATGAGTGTTTGGCCATTATGTATTTAAACACCTCAATTAAATTAAGATGGGCCTACCAGGGCATGAAAGCCTTTGATGAAGACCATTTAATTTAACTGATCTTGTTTAATATATGATGGCCCACATAGCAAGCACGGTATTATGGTACATTTCACCTAGTGGAAGTATCTATTGCCATTACATGAGCTTTGGTCAAAGGTATTGATATTTTAGGGCTACTTAAGCATGGTTCCTGCCAACGGGTCTAGCTCATCACAAGCATAATGACCGATTGGGTCACCATTTGATATATCATATGGTACGAGGCTTGGGCTGGTGATAATCCTTAACACTTTTCCACATTAAGTGAACGTAAGCTCGTGCTTCGGGAATGCACCGAGGTTAGAAAAGGGACCAAACTAGCATAATCTAAGGCTCTAGCATGGATGCAATGCAATTTTGAAAAAGAGATAAAATTTTTAAATAAAACTCAATTGTAAATTTTAGCCAAGGTACTTTCGAAGGGAAATCTCTTATCTTCCCGCAGTGGAGTCGCCACTGTGACGCGCGCCAAACCCCGTGGTCCCCGAAAGCCCGCCTTTAGGGCGATCGAGAAAGGTTTATTAAAACTTGTAAGGTATTTACAAGTGCGTCTATTTTGGGCAACAAGGAGGTTTCTGTAGGTCCCAAAGACACTCAAGAGGGGGGGTGAATTGGGTGTCTCAAAATTTTCTGGCTGATTTTCTAAAGAAACAGATTTTACAAATCAGAATGTAAAAACAGAGTAGAAAAGATATCAGAAAAGCTTGCACACAGAATTTATAGTTGTTCGGCCAACATGCCTACATCCACTCCCCAAGATTCACTACTTGAGCCTTTCTTCAATCTAAACTCTTTTAAGGGCAAGAGTAAAAGCCAATATACAATCCTAAATTTGTATATCTACCCACAATCTTTTTTCCAAAGTAAAAGATTACAAACACTTACTAGAATTCTTCCTAGGTTTCTAGCCAACCCCAACTCACAATCTTTATCAATAGAATTTCCTCACACTAAGATTACAACAAAAGCTATAATCAAATTGAGAAGAATATATAAAGAATGAAGTGCAAAGATGTGGAAAGTGAATAGTAACAAATTAAGCTTTCTCTTAAGAGATAGAAATTCTTTCCAAACTTTCTCTAACCTTCTAATGAGTAAAACATCATGTATTTATACTCAAAAAATTGGTTTGAGATGTTTAAATCATAAACTAGCCGTTTATAGCTGTTGGAGGCCAAAACAGACAAGTAAAAATCCAACTAGCCGTTATTTTGTCTTTTTGTGCGATTCTGAGTTTTACCCAGAATTCTGATACGATCAAAAATTCAGTTAGAAATTGGTAGATAGAAATTCATTTAGAAATCTTAAACACAAAGATTTGAACCAATTTCTGACGAAAACCAGTTTTGATCAAAATATAATTTTCTAACTTAAAAAACATTTTTATGCAATTTTAAAACTATGATATGCATGAATGAGAATATTTTGCCTCAATTTGATTTTACATATTAATAACCTAATTTCTAATCAGTTAAAAGCAATAAATAAATATTACAATTTAGAATCCATGTTGATGAAACTTGTTCTTCAGAAATGTGATCCTTTCGCATCAGACAAACTCAGAGAAAAAATTCCTGCACGAATTTGCTTAGAACAGAATTCTTAATAGAGTTTATTTAAGGTTTGATAATCATCAAAATTAGAGTGTGACCTTGGGCCAACAATCTCCCCCTTTTTGATGATGACAAAACCTTAATAAACTCCAATTAGAAGTCTATCTAGGTTAGTAAAAAAAATTGCTCCCCCTGAATATGTGCATGGGGGTAAATATAAAAACTTATATATCCCCTGTTAAAAAAAATAAACATATCAACAATGCAACAATCAATCATTCAATAACCACAATTCATCCAACAGTTCAGCACTCAATAGCAACAATCTATCCATAGAAATTTCACACAGTTCAATAATAGCTACTTCTCCCCCTTTTTGTCATCAATCAAAAAGGAGAGAGCCTGCATCATAAACAAAAGCAGTCCACAAGAATCCCAAAAAAATAATCACAGAGATCCAACAATATCTAATAAAATTTCACTATCAGATCTGCATAAACACATTATGTATTTCCAACATATCACATATCATATATTTTTAATATTGCAATTTGTTCTCAAATAAAATTCAATTTCATTGAATCAGCTCATTTTTAATCACAATAATAACTCAACATGTCCCAAATTTTCTTTAATAAAATTCAATCCACATATATCAGCTCAACATATATTTAGCCAATAAGCCAATAATTTGATTTTTAGCCAATAAGCCAACATATCAGCTCAATTTTTCAATTTTGATTTTGAACAAAAATTAGCAATTTGATTTTTAATAAAAATTAATCAGCAGCATGTGGACATATTCAACCTAACAAATTTAACCATTTTATCATCAGCAAGAGGGAATCAATTAAGCACAATAATATTCAATTAAAAAAAATCAAAGCAAATCTAGCAATAAACATATTTTTCAAGTCACTGGAAAAAATACCTTAAAAGGAGCAGATTCAGAGAGACTTGAATTTTCTTTTCCTTTTTTTTTTCGAATTTGAACGATGAAGCTCATTTCGGTGATATTGCCCAAAAACCTATAAAATGATTTTACCAAATTAGAGTAAAATTACATTACCTGAATATGCCAACAGCGATTTTCTTCCTTCGAATTCCATCCATAAAATTAATTTCGCAATTGATTCGCTTAATCGATGAGTTTCGGAAGAAATATAACAAATATAATTTTGGGTGTTGGTTTCAATTTGGGTTTGATTGTGATTTTCACGGGTTGTATTGCTTGGATTTGGGTTTGAAAAAGATGGGTTGTGAACAAAATTACCATATTTTTGTATTGAATCTTGAATTTGGGCAAATGGCTAAGGAGGAAATTTGTTTTACAATGTGAGAAAGAAAGTGACGGGAGGATGGAGATGAAGAATTAAACCCACTTTCAAATAAAATATTAAAGTGGAAGAGTATGAAACAAGTTTTCATTAAATGAAAAGTAACTTGAGAAGACTTTGGAAAAAGACAAAAATCAAAAAGTAAATTTCATTTTCCAATGAGATAACCATTGACTTTAAACTCAAAAATTAAATTGATATCATTGTTTTGATAAACCCACAAACTAAATTCAACAAACTGATATTTGTTTCCAGGAAGAAGATCAAACGAATTTAATTGATTTTTTTTTAAATAAAGAATAAAATGACTATTTTTTCTTTAATAAAAAATATGAGCTTTTTATAATTGAACACGAAAGAGAAAGTCACATTTAACATATTTTAATATTTAAAACCAGTAGAATAACAAAAAAAAATTATATCACGCATTTCCACACTGATTTCAAAATTAACCAGCAGATTTTTTTCTCAGAATTTCGTTAGAAAACGTACCTCAACAGAATTTTAAATTTCTGATGTACCCATTCCTAACTTTCTTCTTAATTGACAAAATCTGTCTTCCTTGAGAGACTTTGTGAATATATCAACTATTTGATTTTCGGTAGAGACAAATTCTAACAGAATATCTCCTCTTTGCACATGATCTTTATCAATTTTCATCCTTGACATTCCTCTCACTAAATCCTTTTTTTTTTTTTTCATCAGCTTCTCAATCACGTGAAAACTTGCATGCCCCAATTTTCTATGCCATAAAATACTTAAGTCCTCTTTTGTGATTAAACATTTAGCTTCACTTTTCTTAATATCTTCAAGACTGACTAAATAAATATTTCCAGATCTCATCCTCAACTCTACAATGATCAACTTCAAAGATTACCCTTCTCTTCTTATCACACAACTGACTAATACTCAAAAGATTATACTTTAATCCTTCAACAAGAGAAACATCTTCAATAACTGGATTAGAGCCAATTGATCCAGTTCCAATAATTTTTCCTTTTCGATTGTCCCCGAAACTAACAGAACCACCAGTAGACTTTACCAATTTTGTGAACTTGGTTCTGTCCCACGTCATATGCCTGGAGCATCCACTGTCCATATACAATTTTTCTGTTTTGGTGCTCCTTAGGCAGACCTACAATAAAATCAAGCATTTTTAGGTACCCAATTTATCTTGGGTCCTAGAGGGTTAGCAGTAACTGTTCCAGAATTATTAATCACCCATATTTGTTTAACAAAATTAGCATTCTTCTTATAAAAACAGAATTTTGAAATATGACCTTTTTTACAGCAATAAAAGCATGTAGCAGAAGAATTAGTTGCTAATTTTTTATAAGATGCCGCCTTATCAACCCTTTTTGTAAAATAATTTTTCTTATAAAATTTTTTTGATGAACTTGCATGAACTGATTTCACATTTTCAACAGCATTATCATTGCACACACAAACTTGTTTTCCTTTGCATTTTTCATGTAAAGATGCATATTTGGCTTTTAAATCAGAAAAATCATTTTTCCATTTTATTTCTGGCTGCTTAGTGTTTTCATGTTCCAAACTCAATGCATCAAAATTCTTTTTCAATTCAGTATACGTCTTCTTGAGCAGGCAATATTTATGATGCAATTCTTCAAAGCAATCAAGCATTTTCTCATATTCATTACCATCAGAATCAGAGTCAGAATCACTTACTTCAGATTTCTCTGAATCATCAGCTGAGGCTCTCTGCTCTTCATTAGAAGATAGATTATGCTCTTCACGATCAGAAATTGCCATCAGACCAATTTCATCAGAATTTCCAGATTCTCCTTCACTCGTGCTTGACTCTTCACTATCACTCCACGTAACCTTCATAGCCTTCTTCTTGAATTTTTTCTCCTTTCTTTTCAAGTTTGGACATTTAGGTTTGATATGTCCTGGTTTGTTGCACTCATAGCAGATAACTTTTCCAGCAGATTTTGATGAATTTTCTGCCTTGTGATGAGGGAATTTTTTATGCTGTTTTCTGTAGGATTTCTTTCCTTTTCTATATAGCTTTCTGAATTTCTTTGTGATTAACTCCATCTCATCATCCCCTGTAGAATAATCACTTCCAAATTCTGCCTTGAGAGCAATAGCCTTCAATTTCCTGTCTTTTTCCTTCTCTGCATCTTGAGATTTAATATAAAGCTCATGCGAAATAAGGGATCCACATACATTATCAAAATTAAGTGTGCTAAGATCCTTATCCAATAAAATTGAAGCTTTTGCTTCCCATCTAGGTGTGAGACCTCTTACCAGTTTTGCAATTTTATCATGTTCATCAAGTTTTTTGCCCAAAGCTTTAATATCATTCGCTAATTTCACATACCTGTTAATTACCTCAGATATGGACTCCTCAGGTTTCATCTTAAAGCTTTCGTAATCCACCATAAGAACATGCAATCTTGTGTCTTTGACTTGATTTGTACCTTCATATATTGCTTCTAGCTTGTCCCATATTTCTTTAGCTGTTTCACATCCAGAGACTCTGTTAAACTCATTTGTTTGTAATGAGCAAAACAGAATACTCATTGCTTTGGAGTTCAGCTGCACTAATTTCTTCTCAGCTTTAGTATATTCCATTCTCGTTTTTAACACAGTAGTGGCACCAGAAGCTCCTGCTTCAGTTGCTGGTTTCCTTGGAGGCTCATATCCGTCTTCAATAATATCCCAGCAATCCATGTCTTGTGATTGGATGAAGTGCCTCATTACAACTTTCCAGAATGGATAATTTTCACCACTGAACATAGGCGGACGATGAACAGAGTGCCCTTCTTTGAATGGAGTTGCAACTGGAGTGTAAGCCATTTGTAGGATCGCTCAAGGGTGTTAAGCCTTAGGGGAATTGAGAACCGCTCTGATACTAAATGTAGGTCCCAAAGACACTCAAGAGGGGGGGTGAATTGGGTGTCTCAAAATTTTCTGGCTGATTTTCTAAAGAAACAGATTTTACAAATCAGAATGTAAAAACAAAGTAGAAAAGATATCAGAAAAGCTTGCACACAGAATTTATAGTGGTTCGGCCAACATGCCTACATCCACTCCCCAAGATTCACTACTTGAGCCTTTCTTCAATCTAAACTCTTTTAAGGGCAAGAGTAAAAGCCAATATACAATCCTAAATTTGTATATCTACCCACAATCTTTTTTCCAAAGTAAAAGATTACAAACACTTACTAGAATTCTTCCTAGGTTTCTAGCCAACCCCAACTCACAATCTTTATCAATAGAATTTCCTCACACTAAGATTACAACAAAAGCTATAATCAAATTGAGAAGAATATATAAAGAATGAAGTGCAAAGATGTGAAAAGTGAATAGTAACAAATTAAGCTTTCTCTTAAGAGATAGAAATTCTTTCCAAACTTTCTCTAACCTTCTAATGAGTAAAACATCATGTATTTATACTCAAAAAATTGGTTTGAGATGTTTAAATCATAAACTAGCCGTTTATAGCTGTTGGAGGGCAAAACAGACAAGTAAAAATCCAACTAGCCGTTATTTTGTCTTTTTGTGCGATTCTGAGTTTTACCCAGAATTCTGATACGATCAAAAATTCAGTTAGAAATTGGTAGATAGAAATTCATTTAGAAATCTTAAACACAAAGATTTGAACCAATTTCTGACGAAAACCAGTTTTGATCAAAATATAATTTTCTAACTTAAAAAACATTTTTATGCAATTTTAAAACTATGATATGCATGAATGAGAATATTTTGCCTCAATTTGATTTTACATATTAATAACCTAATTTCTAATCAGTTAAAAGCAATAAATAAATATTACAATTTAGAATCCATGTTGATGAAACTTGTTCTTCAGAAATGTGATCCTTTCGCATCAGACAAACTCAGAGAAAAAATTCCTGCACGAATTTGCTTAGAACAGAATTCTTAATAGAGTTTATTTAAGGTTTGATAATCATCAAAATTAGAGTGTGACCTTGGGCCAACAGTTTCATGGAGTCGCCAACCAATAAAATATTAGAAAAGTTTGTCTCGCCTCAGGGAGCCTAAGACGGTGCATAATATCCATTTTGGGCAAACCAAAAGGGATTTTGGAGGCAATCACCCCAATGGAACATTGGAATGACCCTCTAACCCTATGGAGCCTAGGATTGTAAATTAAGCCTTTTTACAGGACACAAGAGGTGTCTTGGAAGTCCCATTCCAATGGAACACTGCCTCGTTGAGCCCAAAGACCAGAGATGGTTCGGAAATTTCCATTTATTCATATCTTGGTTAAATTTATAATCAAGATTTGAATTTAACATTTCATGCCTTTTCTCATTCAATTTTTAATGCAATTTAATTTAACGCGCATGTCAAACATATAAATAAAGCGGTAAGTAAAAAATGAATTTAAAATAAAGCATATGAAATATATTACAACAAAACTAGGGGAGAAATACAACCCCAATTTGTAAATAAAATACAATTCATACATAAATCGGGCTATTAAAAAAAATGAGGACATTGGTCCTCTCATGCGTAATTAAAGAAAATAATTTTAAGGTGACAATTTATTTTGGATGAAAAAAACTAGGGCATTGACCCCATTTTTATTAGGAAAAAATCCAAGTTTAATAAATAGAAATATTTTTGTGACTTTTTAATTAGCGTGCATAAAAATAAACTTATTATTACAAATTACATAATAATAATAAAATAAACCCAAATGAAAGCAAAATAATGAAAAAACAATAATAAAAAAAAAAACAACATCCAAATGGTATCTTCAAGTCTCTATGGGATCCCACTTGGCAAAAACTCACACATAAAAATGAGTATTGAAAATAAAAACAAATGAAAATGAATTTAGTAATAAAAAAGAATTAAACATATAACATGAAAACAATTAAATTAAGGCAAACAAAATTGCATCATGTATGACAAGTCAATTAAAATGACATAATAAAAATATGCAATTTAACTAATTAACAATTTAGCATGCATAAAAAGAATATCATAATAATAATAAAATTCAACATGCATAAACAAACATATAATAATGATGATAGAATTTAACATGCATAAAAACATAAAATAATAACATTAACACCCAATCATGCATAAAAAGTATAAAATACATAAAATTCAGTATGCATGAAAATATACATAATAATAGTAATAATAAAATTAAACAAGAATAATGATAATAATAATAATATTATTAATGATGGTAATAACTACAATAATAATAATACAATAATAACAAAAAATATGAACAATCAATAATAATAATAATAATAATAATAATAATAATAATATCAAAGAAGATGAACAATCCAATTAAATATGGAAGAATAAAATGAAAAAATAAAATAAGTCAATTGTGTTAAAACATGTTAAATGATAATACTAATAATATATATGAACAAAAATGATGACAATAATATAAACATGAATAATATCAAAGAAGATGAACAATCCAATTGAATATGGAAGAATAAAATAAAAAAATAAGATAAGTCAATTATGTTGAAGCATGTTAAATGATAATACTAATAATATATATGAACAAAAATTATGACAATAATATAAACATGAACAATTAAATAAGAATAAAAAATAATAATATGAGCAATTAAAAAAATAAGAAGTAAGAACATGAACAATTAAATAATAGATCTAAAAGAATTTACATGATAATTAATTAAATAAGAAGAAAATAAGAAGAAAATAATAGAACTAAAAGAATTTACATGTTAACTAATTAATTGGAAACAAAAAAATGAAATTAAAAATTAAATTAAGAAATTGAGCCAAGAATATTTACCCTCAAAATTAGCTCGATGAAATGAAGGTAAGGAGATCCAATTTCTTGTCTTGATTATAAGAATAAAGTTAGAAAAATAATATATTGAAAATGGATTTTTACTCAACAACAAATAATTGATTTATTTGTCTTAAAGTAAAAAAATTGTTAATTGCAAAGAAGAAAGTCACCAAGAACAAAAATTATTATTTTTTGCCTTGATAATCTTCTTGGAAAAATTCTTTAGAAATTGAGAGGATTTGTTTGAGAGAAGAAAAAAAAAAGCCAAATAATTTTCTAAAGAAAATCTCCCCTAATTTTTTCTCCAAAATTCCCTTTTATTTTTCCCCAAAAACCAGATTTTTAATTGAAAAATTAAATTCAATTAATTTCAATAAAACCAAAAAACTGAAGAAAATCAAAAGTTTGGAATTTTAAAAGTTTTACCATTGAATTCTACAAAAAAAAATTGAAGAAAAATTAATTTTTGGGGCCAAAAATCGGAAAATGGGCGACCAAGGGGCGAGGGACGCCCCGTCGGAGAGCCTGACGGGCGTCCCCGCGCGCAGGGCGCTGCGCGTCGCCCAGCATGCGGGTGAGCGCGCGCTCAGAGATGCCGCAGCCCGACGTTCGCGCGGAAATTTTTTTTTCAAATTTTCTATAAAATACAAAAAATTAAAAACTCACTTTTTTTACCCCAAAATAATTTTTAAAATATTTTTAAAATATAATTTTATTCATTCCTAACAAATCAAAATGACAAGAAAATTATCACTTCTAACTTTCAATTTTTTTGCTTATAAATCGGCACACTTCATCATTGGGTAATCCTGATCAAGACTGCTCGGGACCCGGTGTCTATAGTAGCCTTAAAGAAACTACAGCCATGATGCAAATAACTTGCTTTTCAATAATGGATGAGGACATAAACAAAAATAAATAAAATAAAATAAAATAAATTGAATAAGAATAAAAGAAAAGTCAAAGAAAAATACTTGCTGATGTCATGCATATCGAGTAAGTTGTGTGTAAGTGAGTTTGCTCCTTATTTACATTCATTCAGAAAGAATGTGTGATGTTACAAGTAGGAAAAAAAAGAAACAAAAACTAATGGGATGGAGTATAAAATACACCTGCTACACATAAAAAATGAAAAAAAAAAAGTCTAAAAATGGCATGAGAAATGCAAGTGAATACGTGTGCTTAATTTTTATCCTAAATGGCTACTTTTGTTCGTAGAATTTCTAAATTTGAAGACTAACATGTTGGCTAGATAGCTTGATTAGCATCTTGACTCTATTTTCATTGATCTTGTTTTTAATAGATTGAGATAATTTGAAAATTTATTACATATGCTATGCAACTTGTTTTATCTCTCATTGTTGAGCATTGGGAGTTTAGTTGTTAACTATCATTTCTTTAACTTCTTTTATAGTTAAGATAACTTGTTGAGTTTGCCACATCTATTTTGTAGAAGATAAAAAGTGTGTTTGTTCTCTCACCTTGATTTTTGATTTTGTATTTGAGGACAAGCAAAGGTTTAAGTGTGGGAAATTTGATATGAGCTTGAATAGCTCATATATTGGTTAGGTTATATATAGGTTTGTGATGTTATATGTTTGGTTTTAGTTATTTTTGTGTAGAATTTGGTATCTTTTATGTGTTGTTTTGGTTTTGTGTGATTATAGGAGTAAGAGGAAGTAAAACTTGGAAAAAAGAAGCAAAGGAGCAAGGAATCCATCGTGCTTCGCGAGCACGACCTTGTGTAGGTAAGAAGACGCAAGGAAGAGCAGAATGAAGAAGCTGAGCAATAAGAGCTATGCTCTATTGCGAGCGCGACAGAGGGAGGATTTGCATTCAAAATTTAAATCAAGCTATAAAGGGACATGACCTCTCACTAAGGGTTTGTACCTCTAGAAGGGTACTTGAAGGGTCACATTGGTTTGTAAAAGGAATATAAAGCCAATGGAGATTAGAGGATCAAGAGTTAGTTTTTCAATTTTTTTAAGAGTTTAGAGACATAATTTTTAGAAGCTAATTTTGAAGAGAAGACAAAAGCAAGGAAGAAGAAGAACTTTTAATAAGTAAAGGATTGAGAGATCATCTTTTATTTATCTTTCAATTTTTCTTTTCTTCTTTGTAATTCTTGAATGATGATTTTAGGAACTTGAACAATTATGTTAATATTTATTTATTCTCATTAATACAAGTAATCTTTAATCAACTATATAATTCTTAATAGTATTCTTTGCATGACTTTTATAAGTAAGAATATAGTTCGACAGATATATTTTTACTTAGAGCTATTAGAAATTCATTGTCACAACATTGCTAGGAAGACCAGCATGATTATGATAGTTGCTATAGGTTGATTTATAATCTTAAAATGTGTAATTATAACACTCTAATTCTATAATAAGAGTTAAATGTAAGAAATTATACTTGCATGTTTTAGGCATTCTATTTCATATCAAGAGAGTGATTTAGAACCTTATGTCAACTTGACTTGCATGTTAAAAATTAATTTCAGACTTAGAGAATAATTATCAAGTTTCATGTGTGTTAAATCAAATCATTATTATTGTTTGTCTTCTTTGATCATAATTAAAGTATGATTAATAAATAACTTAGTTATAATTTAATATCAATAGTTTAGTCTTTTTATCCAAATTAATGAATTTTGTAAACAAGATTGAGATCAAGTAATAGTGAGTAATAACCCAACATTTTTCTCGTGGGAACAATATCTTAAGTACTAAATGGTAAACCGTGCACTTGCTGTAAATTAATCAAATGACATCAGAAACTTGCCCCTACACTAATGAATACTTCACACTAATGGTTGTGTGCAAGGAAAATACAAATTCCAATGAACTTAATTTGAATCACAACTTAAAAAAACACACATACAATTGAATTGAAGATTAATGATAATACAAATGAATAATCAAAAATAAGATCGACAAATGAAAGAAGGAAAAGAACAAAACTTTGCATACCGGAGAGAATAATAAAAAAACTGGCAAATCTTCTTAAAAATAGTAGTGCTTATCTCTGGAAATCTAACTTCTCCATGCTGCGTCTCAGCAAAACTCCCTGTCAAATAATTTAAAAAAGGAAAAAATCAATTAAGAAGACAAATCTCAAAACTTCGCCAGATTATAGACGTATAAGCCAACAATTCAATAATTTACAACCCATAAACTGAAACCAGAACAATAATTGTCAAATTACACGAACTCTTAATTGTCAAATGTTTGAGTTGCATAGTGATGAAGCAAATATACCAATGAAGAATATAAAAAGCAATATATATCCACGTAAACTAGAACTATCTTTAAGGAGAAACTATAAAACAGAAGCTCATGCACTTGTATTACTAAACTAGAACTAATAAATAAGTAAAAATGATAACACCTGAAACAACAAAATAAAAAAGTAAATGGAGAAAAAAGGCAGAAAAATGAATTTGATCGAGTGGGAGATGCAGCGGCAAAAGTGGTGTGGGGCGACAAGCAACGAGCGAGCTGTGGGAGCGGCGGGAGCAGCAGCGGCGAGGGAGGGAGGCAACAAGTGAGGGGAGCGTGCCCCCAGGGGGTGGGGGAGAGTGGGAGGCGCAATCGGTAGGTGGGGGCGGTGGCAGGGGGTGGGGGCAAAGGCGCACCAGATTTGCAAATCGGAGGAAAGAGAGGGGACAGAGGGAGAGAGATAGGAGTAAATAAAAAATTGTATTTTTAAAAATAAAAATGAAAAAGTTATATATTTGTAAATAAAAAGTTGTATAAATGAAATTAAAAATTTAAAATGTTGTATAATTGAAATAATAAGAAAAATGTGTATTTTTTTGTTGTTATTTTTTATGTATAATTTTGTAAAAAGTCATTTTTTTAAATTAGTTTTGGGCCTTTTGTCCGATAAGTATAAGTGTATAACTCCTAGTTGGGCGGGATATCCAACCCATATCAAAGCAATGAACACAATTTGCACACCTAAACCCATTTTTAATAGGATTTTTCACAAAAATACCAAACAAAAATGAAGGTTATTTAAAAAAAAATACCCAATTTTTTTAATTACAAAAATACCTTTTTTAAAAATTTTTATTTTTAAAAATACCACTTTTAATTAAGAGTCATGTTTTAACTCGAATACCTACTAAATAAGTAAAAAGTGATTTCCCTAACAAAGAAAAAAAAAAAAAGAAGAAAATTGACTTATTCAATTGGGTCAAGAACACAAAAAAATTCATTTTTGAAAGGAAAATTTCAATTAACAACAAATCAAATTAGATTAGTTCTCCTTTATTCTATTAATTATTTTTATTCTTTTTATTGATTTGGAGTTTGCGATTTTGATTTCAAACAATAAACTCACGTTAACTATTGCAAATCCTGTTTCATCATATCTCTTTTTCCTTATTTTATTGTCGTTTGTCCAATTTTTTCAGCTACCGATTCCAATTTACTATTCTAATTCATCTGTCAAAATTGATCTTATACACTTTTTTTGTGTATATTTTTTTGGAGTTATTTTTATGCATGGATTAATGGATACTTTTCTTATTCTAATTAAACACAAAATATATTGGAACAATGAAAATAATTTTGTAGATTTTGATGTTAAAGGAATATCAATTCCAACAACTTACAACTTTGATAATTTTGTTGGGATAATATCAAATCAACTAAAATCAATGAACACCACAATACTTTGAAAATACGATATATTGTCAAAGATGGGTTTCCAACTTGCAACTTTGATAATCTTATATTGTTATTTTTTTATGTTCTTTTGTGTAGTTTTGAAATCCTTACAAAACATTTTAGTATACTAAAGTATAGCAATAGATGTACCAAATGCTTTTGTTGAAATCATTACATAGTATTTTTAATATACCATAATATAGCTACTAGTATACCTACTAGTATACCAAAGAAAGTGATGAAATTTTTACATTGCACTTTGGTATATCAAATGGTAGCGTTGAACCCTTACATCGTACTTTAGTAGACTAAAGCTATACCTACTAGCATACCAAATGGTAGTATTGAAATACATACACTATACTTTGGTATACCAAAATATATCTACCGATATACAAATAGCAGTGTTGAAATTCTATAATCTAATGATAAAGAGTAACGTGGGTGAGTGGGGTTTTCAAGAGTTCAATAATAATGGAATAGGTATTTGCAGAATTTCATTATTTTAAGGGATTTGATTTTCAATTAATTGTCATGTAACTAGTGACATTTCAATAACTATAAAAAAATAATATTTTTGAAAATAAAATTTTTTAAAAATATATACTTAAAACAAAGAAGAAAAAATAATACATTTTTAAAAAAATCAATAAAAAAGGTCATCCTTATTAGGGATGCTCACGAGGCGGGGCGGGGGCGGGGAGTGGCTCCCCCATCCCCGCCCCGCGTAGGGGCGGGGATTCCCCGTCCCCGCCCCCGCTAGGGACGCGGGGGGAAAATCCCCCCGTCCCCGCCCCCGCGGGGATCCCCGTTCCCCGCGGGGATCCCCGTTCCCGTAAAAAAAAATTAATTTTAATAAAAAAAATTAATTTGATGGACATTTTTGATCCAAATTAAAAATATTTTATAAAATTTAATAATTTAAAATTAAAAATATTTCATATAATTTAAATATAAATATTTTATACAATTAAAATATAAATATTTATAAATATTCCATACAATTTATACATTACAAATATATATATATATATATATATATATATATATTAATATATTATTAATGTATTATCAATAAATAAATATATATATATATATATATATATATATATATATATATTATTAATGTATTATTATATATATATATATATATATATATATTTTAATTTTTTTTTCGGGGCGGGGACCCCTTTCCCCGTCCCCGCCCCGAATTCAAGGGCGGGGATTTTTTCCCCCCCATCCCCGCCCCCGCGGGGGAAAAATTCAGGGATTCCCCGCCCCGTTCGGGTCGGGTCCCCGCGGGGGACGGGGAATCCCCGCCCCGTGAGCATCCCTAATCCTTATGGATAAAGATAAACAAATAAATATTAATAAGTAGGCACCTCCTTTTTCTCTTTGGACTCAAAGGTTCCATTTTTTTTAATCTAAATTTGGAGCTACTGTCAATCCTTTTACGCGACAATCTCTCTCATCTGCTTTTTCATCTTACTCTTTTCTTAGATTTATATTTATGTTTTTCAATTTTTTGTGTGTTTTTTCATTTTTTTCAAACCTTTTTATAATAATTTTCAGATTAATATAGATCCGAATTTTAATTTTTTCGTTATTTTTTTTATTTGTATTTGGTTTTTTATATTTTTGGTTTCAATAATCTCAGATCTGAAATTTTATTTTAAATTTATTTTTCGTATTTGCACAGATTTTATTTGTATTTTTATAGATTTAGTTCGTTTAACTAATATTGAATACATTTTAATTTTTTGGTCATGCAAATTTGTCTACAAATTTGGAGGTTATTGTCTTCTTTTATAAAAGTTTTGTTATCTTCTTTTATAGAAATTTTGTTGTCTTCCTTTATATAAGTTTTTGTCCTTCTGGAATGAGTTTTCCTATGAAAAACAGATGGACTGAGTTTTTCGCTGATAATCATATTGTCCGCAGCATTTTACAATTATCTACTGTTTCCGTAAAAAAATTTTAGAGATATAATTCAGCAATTTCATTAGTTTCGTATATCTTATTTACTTTTAAATTTTATAAGTTTATTTGTATTTTTCAGATGTAATTTTTATTTTACTAATGGAAGTTTAATTCGAATTAAAAAAAAAATTCATAAAAAATGTGGTATTATGTGTAATTTTTAGAGGTGGCAAAATGTGCGGGTTGATTGGATTTGGGTTAGGTCAAGAACATATGGGTCATAAAATGGATCAATATACAAATGAGTTAGGTGGGTCTGAATTGGCCCATTTTAATTCATGTTTTTAACGAAAATTAATTCTCAGAATAATAATGAGATCTTAAATGGAAAACTACAAAAAATATTGGCTCAAATAAGTCGGTAGAGGCCCAAATAGGCCGAAATGTGGGTTGACTTATTTGATCATTTTTTTAATAAAAAATAATTTTTAATGGCAGAATACTAAAAAATTAATTTAACAAAAATATTGAATATATAAATAACAAGCAATTGTTTATTTCAAAAAAATTAATATAACAAAAGTGTTGGATATACAAATAATAAGTAATTTTTCGATTTTAAATGATGATCACTATACACTTTGATATAATTTTGAAAATTTAATATATTTTCTAATATAATCTTGAGACGTATCTTCAACTGCAACAATAATAGATAATCTTAATATGCAAAATAACCTATATACACATGTATAAGATATTAATCGGATATAATTGCACCACTATTAAATTAATCAGAATATTTACTAAGAATTAGATATAAGCAAAATAGTATATCCTAACTAGCTGGATCACAGGAACATAATTGATAATACATTAAATATTTCTTATTCTGGGGCCCAAAGATAACCTAGCCCAAGGCCCAACATCCACTTCTAATTTTATCATTTTATACTTTTGAAAATACTTCTAATATTATTACATTAAAATTCATTGGCCCGTTATTGGTACATTCTAAAATATTGTAAGAAAGGAAGAGAAGGAATTAAGCAAACTACTCCCTCCATTCTTTTATAATTGCCACTTTTGTTATTTTCACTAAAATTAAGAAATATTAATTAGTGTTGAATTTAGAAAAAAATTGAGTGATTTAATGCATATTGAGTGATTTAATGTAAAAAAATGAATCTAATTGGTCAATTTTTATTGAAAATAAAAATTAAATTGGAAAAAGAAAATTAAATTGCATTGAAAATCTAAAAGTGACAGATAAATAGAATTTAAATTTTACTCAACAGATAATAAAGAACGGATGAAATATTAATTTATGTGAAACTTTTAAAAGATCTGCCAACTGCGAGGCTGTCCACTGCCCAAAAGCATTAAGTTCCAGCTAAAAAATACTTCTAAATTAGCTTTCCCTTACTTATTTTTTTTCCATCTTTAATTATTAATAAAAAAAATCATCGAGTTCTGAGACCACAAATTCTGCAAGCAGACTTGGCTAAAATGCAAAAGAAAAATTAAAACTAAAGCTCCCATTTCCGCAGGGCCGATTAAAGATCAATTTTTCTGTGCATTTTCACTGTTTGGTGGGCCCCAATGCTATTTCCGCAGCTATATATTGCGGAAATGGCATGCAGCCCATTGGAATTGCATGGACCAGCGTAAGGTTGTTCAGCTTTTGGGTCAAATCGATCAAACCGACCAAATCAGAAAAATACGGTTTTGATGGTTTTTCAGTCGGGTTGGTCGGTTATTTTTGATTTAAAGTTGGGTTATGTCGGGTTATGGGATAAATGGTTGGATTTTCGCTAAACCGACCATTTTCTTCTTCATCTTGATATCGTACTCCCTGCCTCTACATCGCTCTCTCTGTTCTGCCTCTCTTTCGCTCTCACTCTCTCTTTGTCTCGATCTTTCTCTATCTCTATCTCCATCTCGCTCTATCTCTCTGTCCCAATCTTGCTCTCGCTCTCTATATTGGGCTCACTCTCCCTCATTCGGTTTTGTGCCGTCAACCAGGTATGCTGTTTTTTTGCCATTTTCAGTTGATGTTTCTTTGCTGGAGATCTAGATTTGAAGATTGATTTTGATTTTGATTTTGATTTATCTGAAACTAGATCTAGATTTGCCATTAATTTCTCCCTGATTTTGATTTTCCTAATCGAGATCTAGATTTATATATTATGTTATATCAAATCTCCTTGGTATGTCCATAATATCCTGTCTTTATGTTTATGAACTTAATTATTTTTGGGTTCAACTTGCATTTGTGTTATGGCTTCAATTTGGTATTGAGCTAGATGCTTCTTGTGATATATATGATTTTTCTGTAATTTTGGCTGCTGATTTATGAATTGAAGTTTTTTCTCGTTCAGAAAAAAAAAGCTTAACATTGTATGTTCTAATGAAAAAGCTTCTCAGTTACCAATTAAATTGGAATTTTAGGTGCTCTGGCATCTTGAAAAATGCACTGTCATTGATTATTTAAAGCTAGAAAGAGTATTAGAATGGAAAAAATTAAAGAATATGCATATGTGATGTAGAATTGAGTCAATGCAGCATCATCAATCATTCATTAAGTTGGGTTTATTAGATTTATTCTTGGATAGAATAATTGTGAACAAAATGAAAGATACTAAATACTTAGATAGCCCCCAAAAAAGAAGCATCCATTAAATTGGATGCCATTCCAACTAGAATTGTTTAAACTTTGAAAAGAGGAAGTTCCATAATCTTCATCACCAGTCAACACTGATTCTCATCATAATATAATATATTATATATTATTTCTTTGTTCTTTTACTAAATCATAAGCCTCAATTTAATTGGTATCACTAAGTTTGGCATTTCCTTCCAATTTCGAAGCCAATAAGAGTTACCGTAACTCTGTCCATTTTAAACTGCTCATTTGCTTGCAATTTTCATCAGTGGAGATTGCAATTTGCAAAGAAAGGAATTTAGGAATTGGGTGACCCTGTCTTTCACATATGTGTAGAAATATATGTGAAGATGTTTTTTTATATGCAGGGTTTTGTTGGTCTGCAATATCTTCCACTATATTTGATCCAATTGTGTCCACTTGCCAAAAAAAAATTTAGAAGTCATATTTTGCTATTGAGCTTTTTGAAGTGGTTACCATTGTTGAAATAGATATATTATTGCTCTTTTGTTTGTAACTTTCAGAAGCTGCTTGCAAATGTTGATGCTATTTGCTTATCTTCGTGCTCATATTCTATTACTTCTTTTTCGGTTTTTACTGTTAATTATTAGGCTTCGATGACTCTATGCGCAACTCACACTGAGGATGATCTGAGGGAACTGATTTCTGTGAATTATTAATCTCATTGCATCAACTTTTTGGAATTGTTGGAATAATTGTAATTCTTTTGCTTTTTGGAGGGTTGCTATTTTTTCTTTGCAAGGGTATAACCAAAGGCTGCAGACGCAAAGAATTTGTGGATGTTGCATGTCAATGTTTGAAAAGGTATGTTGTTTAATAATTGTCCAAGTTTTTTAACACGTTTGCGCTAGGAAGTAAATAATTGAATTAGCTATATAAAAAAATTATATTTGTTAGAGATTTATCATGGATAAAAGTAACCCAACCTCATCAATGGACGTTGAAAATGAAGATTTCTGGGAGTAAAAGCATTTTTTGTCCTCCTCGTCCCATCCTTAGGAAAAAATATAATAGGTTGGGCTTTAGAAAAACTTCTGCGATATGGGATCATTTTAGGTTGATAGAGTGTGGAGATAAAATTAGGGCAGTTTGTGTACATTGTGAGAAATCTTATGCTTCTGAATCTAAGATCCATAGAATTAGTACTTTATGGGCTCATTTAAATAACCAATGTAAGGAGTATCCTTATAGAGTAGTTAAGGCATGACAAAAGGGTTCTAGGATTCTTAGATCCTCGATACAAAATGAAATATGTGAGATGTTATTTTGGTCAAGTGTATGATTTATGTGCAATTTATTTGTGTGCAATTTATTACATGTCCGAATCCAATTTTATGTCTTGGGTTTCACCCGGCTTGGTTTGCTTGGCCCGTTATAAAATTGGATTCGGACATGCATTTTCATAATATAGTTTGAAGTTATTAAAACCCATGTATTCGAAAAGTCTGGGTTAAAGAATGTCGTGTAAATTGCAGGTCTGTTTTCGCTCAACGCTTTCATATCACTCCCTTGTAAGAATGCACCTGAGTTTAATGTAGGATAATTGTTTAAGCATAGTTTTAAGCAATTAGGACTGAATTTCTTAGCAAATTAGAGAAGTTAAAGATTGATCATGTTAATTACTTTTTATTCTGTCTTTATTGTTTGCCCTCTAATTATTTGATTATTTGTTTCGTCTCAACGAGACCTGTTCTATTCGCCCCAAATGTATAAAAAATCCTTGTATTATTGTTTACAATAGAAGTTTAGATCCTATTATTTACATGTAAATAATTAACGATACTGTTGGACCGTGAATGGACAGGAAATTCGATTTAAGTCAACTTGAAAATGGAAGTAGGAAAAAACTGAAATAGACTGGATTGAACCGGCTAAGATTTCGGTTTTTAGTCAATATGTTGTATTTTAAATTTTTTAAAGAATGAAAAAAAGTAAAAAATTAACAAAACCCAAAATTTATCCCAAAATCCCAATTCCCAACCTCTGTGTTTTGAATAATGTCTTCTTCCAAAAAACAAGAATATAAGTTCGTGATAATGAAATAAATGTTCTCCAAACACACAACAAAATTTGATTTTATTTTCCATCAAAATATATAATATTTGATTAATCTGGCTTTTATTTATTTATTTTAATATATGCTGAATTTATTAACTCGATTGCAATTGTAATAAATTATTGTAATTGTTTTTTTTTTTTTTTTTAAGTTTTTATATATGTTTTTTTAACAAGAGACAGCTCCACCAATCAATTACACGATGCTATCTTTATCTCTAAGAAAGCAGCACCAAACACAGAGTTGATTGATTTTTTTAATTACCTGAAAAAAAAAACTTTTGTAATAAAAAATAACAAAACTATTTCAAATAGTATATATATATATATATATATATATATATTTATTCCTTTTCCTTACGTGAACCCTAGCTTCTGTTGCGCAGTTTCTTCTTCATATGTTCTTCACTTCATTTTTTCCACTTCGGTTCTTCTATTCTTCCTACAACCAAGGTCAGTATCTTTTGTACTCTCCTTTCTACTCTATTTTCGTCTGATTTGTTTGGATTTTTTTCTTTTAAGTTGATTAAGCTTCTATTTTCATCTAATTCTTTGGTTTTACTTCTGGTTCTTACTTCTGTGCCATGCTTTCCTAGACTTGATCTAAATAAAAGAATGAGCTGCAATTTTAGACTTCAAATTGTCCATTTCTTGTTACAAATCAAAATTTCCTTAACTCGATTTTTTGTTTGTGTTTAGTTTGTGTTTAGAGAAATGAATTAGATTCCGTAATCTTTTGGTTGCTAACGAAAACAAACCTAAAAAACAGAGCTTTTTCATCTGTATTTTGCATTTTGTGCAACGGAGGAAACACGAATAAAAAGATGGGATTTTGAGACTTGTTAATTTAGTTTCTTAATTGTCAACTTTCATTTAGGAGATTAGGACTATATGGCAGCTATCTAATTCCTTTTTGAGGGACTAGTTTGATTTATTGTGTTTTTATTTTTTTATTTCAGTATACTCAAAAATATTGAGTTTCATTTCTGTTGTGGCATCAGAGCTGAGTCTTTCTTTTTAGAGTCCATGTCTGTTGACCTGATTTTTTTTAAATATAATAATTTATTAAAAAAAAATTGAAAAATATAGTATCAACAATAGTATATAAAAATAAAATGAAAATCACATGGGCAAATGAAACAATAGATCAAACAACACTTTCTTATCCTCAAAACCATAGAATTATTACTGAAAACAATGAGTCCATAAAGAATGAAAATTACCTCGGCAAATGAAAAGATAGAAGAGGAATAAGATTGTGAAATATTGAAGAAAGCCATAATCCATAATGACTCAAAAGTCGATTGCAAAATGAAGTTTCTTGTATATGAAGAACAATAATATAGAAGCTATGAGAAATAATGCAAATAAAAGAATAAAAATAAAATGCACAAAAGTAAAATGTTTAGCAATTGAATGATGCTGGTAGAGTCAGCAACATAATTCACAGGCTATGGTTACGACATTGTTGTCACTTTCCAATAGAAAACAAAACACACTAATCATAGCAATCTCTCTAGTGTTGTCTTTATTAAAGAAATGGTAGGAAGAAATAGATTCAAGATTTACAGAAACCACACATGAAATAATTGAAATGATAAAACACACAACAAATATTAAAATTCAATAATAAGAAAACATGAGTGAAATTTCTTACTGAAGATAGATACATCAAATAGAGGAAAGAGAATGATGCAACTGGTTTGCGGAACAGAGTTGAGAAAATGGAAATTCAGTCAATTAGTGAGAGAGAGAACAAGAAAAGCGATCCATACTAAAAACAATGAAGTTTTTGGTCCGGCGATGGAGTTTTGTTCGGTGCCGGCTAATGAAAATTCGGTGATGGTGTGGCTGAGTGAAAGAAGAATAGAGGAAGGTATAGGGAAGAAGAAGAATAGAATACCAAAAACAGAGGCTGGGATTTTGGGATAAATTTAGGGTTTTGTTAATTTTTTACTTTTTTTCTTTCTTTAAAAAATTCAAAATTCAACATATTGACTAAAAACCAAAATCTTAGCCGGTTCAATCCAGTCTATTTCAATTTTTTCCTCCTTCCATTTTCAAGTTGACTTAAATTGAATTTCTTGTCTATTCACGGTTCAGTTATTTACATGTAAATAACAGGATATAAGCTTCTGTTGTAAACAATAACACAAGGATTTTTTATGCATTTGGGGCGAATAGAACAGGTCTCGTTGAGACGAAACAAATAATCAAACAATTGGAGTGCAAACAATAAAGACAGAATAAACAGTAATTAACATGATCAATCTTTAACTTCTTTAATTTGCTAAGAAATTCAGTCCTAATTGCTTAAAACTATGCTTAAACAATCATCCTATATTAAATTCAGGTGCATTCTTAAAAGGGAGTGACATGAAAGGGTTGAGCGAAAACATACCTGCAATTTACACGACATTCTTTAACCCAAACTTTTTGAATACATGGCTTTTAATAGCTTCGAACCATATTATGAAAATGCATGTCTGAATTCAATTTTATAACGGGCCAAGCAAACCAAGCTGGGTGAAACCCAATTTTATGTGCAATTTATTACATGTCCGAATCCAATTTTATGTCTTGGGTTTCATCCAGCTTGGTCTGCTTGGCCCGTTATAAAATTAGATTCGGACATATATTTTCATAACATGGTTCGAAGCTATTAAAATCCATGTATTCAAAAAGTTTGGGTCAAAGAATGTCATGTAAATTGCAGGTCTGTTTTTGCTCAGCCCTTTCATATCACTCGCTTGTACAGATGCACCTGAGTTTAATATAGATAGTTGTTTAAGTATAGTTTTAAGCAATTAGGATTGAATTTCTTGGCAAATTAGAGAAGTTAGAGGTTGATCATGTTTATTCTGTCTTTATTGTTTGTACTTTAATTGTAATATTATTTGTTTCGTCTCAACGAGAGCTGTTCTATTCGCTCCAAATGCATAAAAAATTCATGTTTTATTGTTTACAACAGAAGCTTAGATCCTGTTATTTACATGTAAATAATCAACGATACTGCTGGACAGCGAACGGGCAAGAAATTCAATTTAAGTCAACTTGAAAACGGAAGTAGAAAAAATTGGAATAGACCGGATTGAACTGGTTAAGATTCCGGTTTTTAGTCAATATGTTGTGTTTTGAATTTTTTAAAGGAAGTAAAAAATTAACAAAACCCTAAATTTATCCCAATTCCTAGCTTCTGTTTTTGGTATTCTGTTATTCTTTTTCCCTGTTCTTCTCTCACTCAGCCACACCATCATCGGATTTTCGTTGGCCAGCACTGAACAAAGCTCCATCGTCGGACCAAAAACTTCATTGTTTTTGGTATGTATTGCTTTTCTTGTTTTCTCTCTCACTAATTGACTGGGTTTTCATTTTCTCAATTCTGTCCCGCAAACCAGTTTCATCATTCTCTTTCATCGATTTGGCGTATCACTCTTCGATAAGAAATTTCACTCTTGTTTTCTTATTATTGAATTTTAATATTTGTTGTATGTTTTATCATTTTAATTATTTCATGTGTGATTTATGTAAATCTTGAATCTATTTCTTCCTGCCATTTCTTTAATGAAGACAACACAGGAGAGATTGCTATGATTAGTGTGTTTTGTTTTCTATTGGAAAGTGACAACAATGTCGTAACCATAGCCCGTAAATTATGTTGCTGACTCTACCAGGATCATTCATTTGCTTAAAATTTTGTTTTTATTCTTTTATTTGCATTATTTCTCTTAGCTTCTGTATTATTGTTCTTCATATACAAGAAACTTCATTTTGCAATCAGCTTTGAGTCATCATGGGTTTTGGTTTTCTTCAATATTACACAATCTTATTCCTCTTCTATCTTTTCATTTGTCCAAGTGATTTTCATTCTTTATGGACTCATTGTTTCCCAGTAATAATTCTACAGTTTTGAGGATAAGAAAGTGTTGTTTGATTCTATTGCTTTATTTGTCCAGGTGATTTTTATTGTGAATGTATTTTTATATACTATTGTTGATACTATATTTTTCAAACTTTTTTTAATAAATGATTATATTTTAAAAAAAAATAGGTCAACCTTTTTCGAACCAGCTGAATCATGAACCGGTTAGTATGCCGAGTCATTATCAACATAGTAAATAATGCTTGTGTATTCCATTCTCCTCTCCCACTTCAAAAATCATGTGCTATGTGGATTCCAATGAAGCAAATATCAAGTGGAGGAAGAAGGCCCAAGAAGAAGATATACCACAGAGTTCATGAACTTGACAGAGTGATGGACTTAAAGAAGAAGCCATCTCTTATCTTTCATCTCAAATCCATCATAGAATCACAAAAGCAACAAAGTCTTCTCCTCAGAGATCTCGAGAAGGAAGTTGGTTTTGTGAAAAAATGGAACCTAATGGCTGTAATTGAGAAGTATCCTACAATATTTAACGTTGGTGGTGGCAGTGGTAGAGCACTCCCTTTTGTTACACTCACTGAGAAGGCTAGAAAGATTGCCAGTAAGGAATCTGAAGCTAGGAACTTAATGGAACCAATTGTAGTTAAGAACTTGAGGAAGGTGTTAATGATGTCAGTTGATTGTAGGGTGCCACTAGAAAAAATTGAGTTCATTGAAAATGAATTGGGTTTGCCTCCAGACTTCAAGAACTCATTGATTCCAAAATATCCAGATTTTTTTTCATTGAAAGACATCAATGGGAAAGATTATCTTCAATTGGAGAACTGGGATTCGTCTTTAGCAGTCACTGCTCGTGAAGAAAGATTGGCACTTGATGGAGTATCTGCCTCCAAACCTCCAAGAAAGAAAGAAAGAATACTAAAAGATGGTAACTTTGTGGGTCCATCTGCCTTTAGAATGCGTTTTCCTGCTGGGTTTAGGCCAAATGCAAGTTTTCTTGAGCAACTAGAGAGATGGCAAAGGATGGATTTTCCTTCTCCATACTTGAATGCTAGAAGATTTGAAGCAGCTGATCCAAAGGCAAGAAAACGCGTAGTGGCAGTACTTCATGAGCTGCTAAGCTTGACTATGGAAAAGAGGATGACTTCTATGCAATTGGATGCATTTCATTCTGAGTATTTGCTGCCATCTAGATTACTGCTCTGTTTGATAAAGCATCAGGGAATATTTTACATTACCAACAGAGGGGCAAAGAGTACTGTCTTCCTCAAGGAAGCCTAT
This sequence comes from Excoecaria cochinchinensis, assembly GCA_947683425.1. Lineage (NCBI taxonomy): Eukaryota > Viridiplantae > Streptophyta > Magnoliopsida > Malpighiales > Euphorbiaceae > Excoecaria > Excoecaria cochinchinensis. Next base: position 2,727,438 of record CANTUQ010000167.1, on the reverse strand, counting down.
GATGGTTCATCTTTAGTTGATAAATGTCCTTTGCTGATGTTTCATGATAAGTTTTTAGCACTCACCGGTCGTAAAGAGATCAATCTGTGTAATGAGATGCAGTTTTGACCCTTTTTCATTTGATTTTAACTTTGAATTCTTGTGTACAAAATCTTTTGAAAGAATCAGGCAATAGTCGCCCCTTTGGTAATGGTATTTAATTATAATAAATGTTATATCGGTCCTTAAATTTTTCTTTCAATGTCCTTTGAGCTCTAAATTTGATTCATGATTCCATTTTGGATTAATGTAGCTCTATTTTTCTTTTTTCAATAGTGTTCACATGAATATGAAGCTCATTTGTTACCATTTTAGAAGGCTTGCAAGTGTATTTGAATAAATTGGTAGGTTTGTGTATCATGCGAAACATCATATTCATCCATATTCAGTTGAAATCTTAATTAGAATTGTTTTAATTTCAAAATACAAGTTTCCCTTGCATTCACTATTTAAATTATTTATAATTACACAGTAAGATTAATGCAAATAAAATTAAAAAAAAAAAAATCATTTTAACCCATGGAAAACAGAGGAGTCTGGGGAAGGAAGAGTTGTCTTTTCCATTTCTCTAGGCTCGGGCCTGATGTCCTGTAGAGGAGTCTGCCTGTTTGGAGCCCAATCTGCATTATCCCAAGCCCAGATTGAGCTGCAGCGAACTTGAAAATTAATGAATTACGCTTTGATATGGGTTCTCTCTATAGTTTAACCATGGACAGAATAGAGATTGATTAACAAAGAATTAAAATATCCAATAGATATAAGTAGAAGAGTATCTTATAACAGTATGCTTAAATAATTATGGGATGTGTTGTGTCTGTCGCACCGACACTTGACATATGAATTTTCAGACACATCTAATTTATTTGTACATCTCCATTTGTTGTTATTTTGAAGTATTCAAAACACTGCCACCCATCATCAGATGATCTGTTCCTTTCATGGTCAGGATATTTAATATTTTCACATTTTAATCCAGTATGATTTTGAATAAATATATACTTAATTTAATGATCAAAAGTAGAATAATGTTGTTGAGGACTTTAAATAATGACAAAAGAAGGTGGGGATGGGTAACAGGCTGAGGCTGTGCATACACATATAATAGAGAAGCCTTTTCACTAAAACAAAGTCCCATTCTATTTATTAATTTGGGCAGATAGCTAATCAGAGTTCTGGTGGAACCCATTTTCAGGCCCAAGTCATTTTAGTCAGACCTGTGTCGTTGTATCATGTGGCCCATTGTTTTGTTGGGTCTTAAATGTTTATATATATATATATATATATATATATATATATATATATATATATGATTTTTCTCAAGAATTAAAATAATTATAATAATTAAATAGCCTCCACACCCACCACCTAAAATAATAATAATAATAATAATAATAATAATAACAATAATAACAGCGACAATTCTAATTCTAAAAGCAATATTATTACTAATTGTCAATTTCAATATTGGAACATTAAACAATCTTGAACTATATCTTATTTTTTTTTTTGTTCTTTTTTGGTTAGATTTTCAAACTTTATGGAAAATTCTACAGAGACAAGAATTGAAATGACATCTGCCAAATGTATCTTATGGTAGTGTCAATTGAAAGCAATGGCATCTGCTTCTATAATGGTTACAAAATATCATAAAATAAAATTCAATTGTCAAAAGAATACAAAGTCATAAAAGGAAGGAGCATTCATATTTCCAAAGCAATTTAAGCCGTCCAAAATGTGATCGATTGAGTTGAAATTGATCCTCCATTTTTTTTTAATGCAAATTAGACTTTCATTAATATAATAAAAAATACATCTGTAAAGTACAGATAAACTTATAAAAGTTAAAAGTACATAAGATGTATGAAATAAATGAAGTTACTGGATTATATCTCTGAACTTCTTCGACAAGAACAGTGGATAATGGTAACATGCGGTGCGCAATCTGGCTATCAGCGGGAAACTCCGTCCATCTGTTGTTCAAAGGAAAACTTTCATAAAAGAAGACTATCAAACTTCCATAACGGAAGACAATCCAACTTTCATGAAGGAAGACCACAACCTCCAAATTTGGATAACAAACTTTCATAATAAAAATTTAAATTGCACTCAATTTTAATTAAAAAACTAGATCTAAATAAAAATTTCAGATTTGATAAAAAACAAACTCAAAATAAAAACACAGAAAATTTAGATCTGAGGTTATAAAAACAAAAAAATAAAAAACAAATAAAAACTAAATTAGATCTATACAGATCTGTATTTATTGAAACAAAAAACACAGAAACAAAAAACAAAGGGTTTCAGATCTAACACAATAATCCAAAAACGAAAGAAAAACACAAAAAAAAATCCAAATCTGAATTTATTAAAACAAATAACAAATTCAAAAACACAAAAAAAATAACGAATAAAATTAAAAATTCAGATCTGTACTGATCTGAAAATTATTATAGAAATAGAAGAAAAAAGATGAGGGGCTGCCGCCAGAAAATGAAGTGACGGCAGCCCCAAAATTAGGTTAACAATTTGGCGGCTATGGAGCCCAGAGAGCGAAAGAGAAAAAGAAAGAGAGAGTTTTTTAGGTTAAATAGATATTATTTTATTTTATGTTTATCGATAAAATGAAATTGATCCTCCATTTAAGACTTCAAATATTGAAATATTAAAAGGATTAAGTGGTGTTAGTCCAGTTCATGGCACTTGAAAAGCACGAAAGAAAATAGAATAATACCATTTATAATTTTATATAAGATTATATTCTTGATTTATTAAATAATAAGTCATAAAATACATTTTTGCTCCCATCGTTTTTTCAAAGTGCAATTTTACCTTTAACGTTTAGTTTGAGACAAAAAAGTTCATAACGTTTGCAAAATAGAGCAGATTCGCCTCCACCGTCAGCCGGGATTAAGTTTGACCAAAATTCCGTTAGTTGACTGATGACGTGGCACTGATGGGACACGTGTCGGGCGACACGTGTCCCATCAGTGTCACGTCATTAGGCGACACGTGTCCCATCAGTGCCACGTCATCAGTCAACTAACGGAATTTTGGTCAAATTTATTCCCAGTTGACGGTAGAGGCAAATTTACTCCATTTTGCAAATGTTAGGGCTTTTTTTTGTTTCAAACTAAGCGTTAAGGGTAAAATTGTACTTTTGGAGAAATGATGCGGGCAAAAATGCATTTTAAGCCAAATAATAATAAAAGACTATTTTAGGACCATTATCCTCCAAACAGGGTCCAATTTTAAAGGGACTAAAACTTTTGATGGTCCATTATTGGTCGGCCAATATTACCCCTCATATGTTGATAGCACAATGATATTGCAATTCCATAGCGGCAAATATTTCCAAATATCTCCTAATTTTGTTTTGGTCCAATGTGTCTGATTCTTTGTAATGAAAAGAGAATGTGTGAATAAAAAAGCTATAACATACCTCTAATTTGAAGCATCTAGACTGCTCAACAGCAAGTTGACAGCTCACAGATTGGAGTTCCTAAAATGTCAAGAAAACAGATGTTAGTCAATTTTCTTTTCTTCTTTATATAGGACAAACAAAAAAAAGAAAAGAAAAATAGGGCATTCTAATAAAGAAATGAAAAGCACCAGTTGTGCACCACGATCCATGGGATTCATGATTACTTATTGTAAATGCTAGAAAGAAATTATGCACAGCAGAAACACTATCAGGCACTGGAGTCTGTATAATCTTGGTTTGTAAGGTAGACTTGTGGCTTGGTTTAAGAACGTAAACCTTTTAATGAAAACATCAAAATCAGAAAGAGGAAAAGGTGTGAAAAGGGATGAGCTAAGCTCAAAAAAGTTAAAATCGCATCTAACCTCATTGCTATAACGCCCATAGTAGCCCCCGAATGATACAAGAATATCTTCACCATTATATGAGCTCAAAACCAAACTCAGGCCCTACAATTAAAGACAGTCAGATAAATTCCATTGCTTCAATTCCTCAAATCTAAACAATTTATGAGTTAGAGCAATTCAAAAGTTTATGAGGAAAATAGCACCAAATAATATGCTAGGAGGGCAAGGATTCGCTGATGAGACTTTGAAGAGGGAAAAAGTGGAGTTGGATCCACTTGAGATAAAACATCTGATAAAATCGTTCTGGACAGCGAAAGAGTTAATCAAGAGATTAACATGATTCGACAGGGTTTTCGTTTCAAGATTCAGACAAGGACCACATCGTGCAAGAAACATTTACCATTGGGGAATGGATGGAAATGAGGGGAAAGTAAGTGTAATTAACCTTATTTTTCCTTGTTTGGTTGTTAAAATGGAAAAAATGAGGGAAGGAATATAAAAGAAATCAGATTTTCTAATTCTCTTATTATTTCAATTTCATTTCTGTCCAATTTGGAAAGAAATGAGGGTAATTGAGAGGAAAAAAAAGTATAATTGTATGAAATGACCATATTATCCTACTCTCTCTTCTTTTCCCTTCCTGGTGACCGACTCGTGATCTTCTTCATGAGTCGTGCTTGGGTGTTCGGGTCGCGCTTGGCTTCACGAGTCGTGCATTTCTTCTTTCTGTATTGCACATCTTCACGAGTCGTGCAGCACTTCACGAGTCTGGCACTTCTTCTTCATCTCTTCACGAGTCTGACACCTCTTTTTCCTTATTTTCACCCAAATCACCCTACTAAGCATATAAACATATAAACTAGACAAAAAACATGAAGCATATAAGCGTATAAATGTCAAAATAACATATACTGTTAGGAAGGAAATTTAATTTACTCTATATTTATTTTAAGTTTCCAAACAATGGAAAAGAAAACCAAAGGAAATGTAATTTACATTTCTCCCATTTCCCCTCATTTCCTCTCATTAAAGGAAATTCAATCTATCCCCATCCAAACAAAGTATTAGTTAAAACACAATTTTCATTTAGGTCTTAAACGACATCGTATCACCCTTCTCACTCTACAATCTAAACATGTAACCAGTAAACAAATATAAAAATTTGGACAGTGTTTTGAATACTGCAAAAAAACAATAAATGGAGATGTACAAATAAATTAGATGTGTGTGAAAATTCATATGTTAAATGTAATGGGCCAGATACCAGGTTAGTTGAGAAAAATATTTTTTCGTGATTCACAAGTGTATTCAGGGTAAAAAGTACTTCTGGAGATAAAAAAAAATAATTTATTGGATTATTGAAAATAATAGATTAGCAGGAGTTCAAGGATGAAATTTGAGGTCAAATAAGTTTCCAAATGTTATTAGTAAGAAATAGTCATTTTAACTGGGTTTGACCGAGATTTTTCCGAATCTTTAAAAATAACTATTGACCTCTAAAAATTTATCTGAAGACTCGGATAGACTCTAAATAACGTTTAGAATTTATTGGTAGTAAAAAAGTATTTTTACGGTAGCGCACTAGAAATTGAGCTATCGGACTGATTTAAACGAATCGGACCAAAAATTGATTTCGATTGGGCTAAAATTTTAAGTGTAGCCTTAATTACGTATGTTATGAATATTGGAATAGATTTTGGGAGAAATTGAGCTTGGAAAGAGAGAAAATTAATGTTAGAATGCAAATTGGGTCATAAAAGTAGTTTGGGCTTTGGATTGGTTGGCCCAACTTGGCTGGACCTTAAACTAACCCAAAAATCCACTATAAAAGTTCCAAAAATCTGTATGTTTGCCCAGATTTTCCAGTAGCCCGTTCTCTTCTCTTCTCTCCCTCATCCGAAGCCATTTCTTCTTCCTCTTTAATGTGATTTCTTCTATTTTTCTTCCAATTCTTTTTTGATTCAAGCTTTTTCTTGATTATCAACCCCTATTGAAGATTACTTTAGCCCATAAATTCAAAATTTGTTGATTATTAAAGAGAAATCAAGAAAGTTAGAATTTGGGGAAAAATTCAAGGTAAGTTAAATTGATGATTTCAATTGATTTCTATGGATCAAATTGTTAGTTTAGGTTTGTTTAAGTTGATTATGAGGTTTAATTGAGTTAAAAATGGAAGATTTTCTTGGGTTTCTTGTGTGAGTATGTAGTGGCCCAGATTCTAGCTTAGTATTGATCAGTAAAATTTATAGAGTCTCTAATATTTTTTCAGTATGAAAGTGATAGTTTTAGTACCCTTAATTGTAGTAAAGTTAAAAGGTTAAGCGTGCTAGAGGCATAGCAATTCTAGGATGGGTGACCTACTGGGAAGCCATATAGCTGAAAATAGCAACTGTTTGCTAAATAAATTTTATTTACCTGTTTTGATGTACGGACTGTTAGGAGTCTAGTGGTAAAGTTTGGTGCAAAATTGAGGTTAAATAAGTCTCCGAAAGTCAAACAGAAGTTGGTTCTTGGTTTGGTTCAAATAGTAAGCCGATTTGACTTAATTTTTAAAGATGATAAATGGAGTCAAAATGATATTTTGAAGGTATATAATGACTCTAGATGATATTTAGAGAATTTAGACAGTGAAAAATTTATTTTTAAGGCAGTACTGAAAAAGTGTCTAATCGGACCGGTTTAAGTGAACCAAATTCAAACGGATTCCGATTGAGTTAAAATTTTGTATGGAAGCTATATTTTATATTCTAAGAATGCTGGAATTGGTTTGAGGAGAAAATGAATTGAGAAAATGATAAAGGTCACTTTGAGCTTAAAAATAAAAAATGGGCTTATATAGATTGGGACACTTTAGTTGGACCAAGCCCGACCCATTAAATTACCTATAAATAGCCTAAATATCAGAATTTTCTAGACAAAACCTGAAAAATCCAGCAGCTGCCTCCTTAATTTCCTTGGCCGAATTGACTACCATCAAACTTCCTCCATCTTTTTTCAATTCTCTCTTCATTTCTCCTCAAATCTTAGCTTCCTAAGTAAAGTTTAGCTCCTCTACAACATAATAGTGGTGATTGGAGTCCATTTGAAGCGATTGAAGTGGGAAAAACCAAGACTTGAAAGTTTGGGTATAAAATTGAGGTAAGTGATATAGGTGTTTTTAAATTGATTCAAGTGTTCCTATAGGTACTTTAAGATGTGTACCTTATGTTTATGTGATTATCTTGCAAAAAGGAAGCAAGATTTTGAGTAGATTTTGATGTATATTTTCGGCCTCCATTAGGTAATCAAGGTGAGGAAGGTTCCTCCAAAGGCAAAGGTAAGGAAAAGGAGTACTAAGGAGTGTTAATGATGGGTGTTAAATTCGCATGCGCACGGTTTACCAATTATAATACTTAAAATATCGTTCCCACGAGGAATGTATATTGATTATTACTCACTATTACTACTTGATTTTAATCTTGTTTACAATGATCAATATCTTTTAAGAATAATTCTAACCTATTAGTGTAATGCAAGTTTTAACTAAACCTAATTACTAATGATCAAAGAAGACAAGATGGATTAATGATGAAAAATTAATAATTAATGGAACTTTGAGTAATTATTCTTGCTTATTATTGTGTCCTTGTCATGCAAGTCAAGTTGAAATAATATTCCAATTCATTCTCTCAACATGAATTAGAGTGCCTAAAACATACATTTATAATTCTAACTCTTAACTCTCATTAATGAATTAGTTAATTATACATGCAAATTTTAGGATTAATTGACAACTTATAACAATCATTTAATATTATGATCTCTCAAATAATGTTTCCATGATGAAATTCTATTAGTTTTAAGTAGGAATTTATCTCTCAACTAAATTTTTACTTATTATTATCATGCATTAAATACTAATAGAAAATTCTACAAACAAGAATACTAAATTGATATGAGCAACAAAAACATAATATAATATAAAATATTCAAGTTCATAAATACATCATTTAATATTTACAAAGAAGAAGTAAAAAAAATAGAAATAAAAAAAAAAAGATATCTTAACCCTTTTTCCTTTCACAGAGTATGTTCGTTTTCTTTGCTTGCTGTCTTCTCCTCAAAATATTGAAACTAACTTAACACTTTACAACTGCATAAAATATTCTCTTTAAAAAAACTTACAGAACTTTGAGTTAAAATTTCATATCTCTATATTTACAACTGAATTTACTATATATATCTTCCAAAACTCATGTCCCTTGATATGCCTTTACAAAGTGTTGTAAAAATTGGTGAAAAGGGTTGACTCTTCACATAACTCTTCAAAATAACTGCTCCAATGGCTAGTTCTGTCGCGCTCGCGACAGGACACGGATTTCTCTACCTTGACTTTCTTCAGTTGCATTGACTCCTTCCTCCTCCTTGCTCTGTCGTGCTCGCGACTCCTTTTGCGCCCGCGACAGAGCGCGGCACCTCCTTTTGCTCAACTTCTTTTCTTCTTTTCTTCCTTCTTCTTAGGCGCCTTAGGTCTCACTCGCGACAATACCATCTTTTCTTGCTTAATTTGCACATTTTTCCACTGTTTTCTCCATTTTCTCCTACACTCGTGAAACAAAACATAAAATATACCTAATTCTAACACAACTAACCACAAATAAACATGATTTTAATCACAAAATATTAACTAAATATGAGCCATTTAGGCTCATATCAAGTCTCCACAGTTAAATATTTGCTTGTCCTCAAGCAAAAACTTAAAATGCAAGAGATAAAAATACAAACACAAAACACATAACAAAACTAAGGCACAACAGTTTGATAACATGGAAACTTATACCTTATAAAGTTTTGGTAACAAATGAAACAACTTCCATCTCACAAATTCACTAGTCCATGTCAACAAATTCCCAAGCAATATCATGGAACATCAAACTTTAAAATCCATATACACCTAACTAAAGAATTATGAAAATGCCAACCACTAAAATATAGAAACTTTAAAAATCAAATTTCTTATAATAGGTATCAATTATTGCCAATGTCACATTTCATAGAGTAACTCTCATTCTAGACAAACACTTGCTCTCACTTCACTCAAGTGTTTTTAGGTTAGTGTTTCACTCCTTCCCTTAATATACCAATACATGCCATAAACTTGTAAATGAGTAAAAATCTCCACTACTAGCACAAATAAATGCACAAAATCAGAGTGTCTTAATAAAGGTTGCAACTTGGCTTAGGTTAGAGTAGGTATAACTTTTGATTAAGTAGCTCAAATTGTGAAAAGAAAAGCACTTGCCATATCAAATGAGACTTCTAATTATAAAGCAATACATGATACATATGATATCTAAATCTTAATTTCTTTCTTTCCTTTTTCTTTTCAAAACACTTTAGTTCCCTTGTATTCATGTCCACGACTTTCTTTCTTTTATATAGTTTTTTTCTTTCTCTTTTTTTTTTTCTTTTTCTTTTTGCATAGTTTTCTCGTTCTAGGACATATATTTCATAAGGGATTAAAACTAGTATCATGCATATGCACAAAATAAATTTTGCCTCAATTGACATAACAAAAACCATTCCTTCAACAAATAGGGCGCCAAAAGAAAAGTTAAGCATTCAAACATGAATTGAGGTTAAAAATGTGCTTATTAAATGAGAAAATGGCTAATGGCTCAAAGTTGGCTGCCTAGAGTAAAAAGGGTGGTTGTTTTAAAGTAAGTTAAAAATGGCTAATTCTTATGCCCTCATCATGTTTCATGCACAACTTATATAAATATAGTCTTGAAATTTACTCATAACAAGTTCTAGTGCATATGGACATAAAAGGGCTCTCTTACAAGGAAATATATCATCATTAGGCTTAAAAGCTCACAAGTTAGGTATGAAATACTCTAAGTAATGCTTCATTAACACAATCAAAGATGCCTATATAAAGAAAAATAACTTAAAAGAACCTACATGAAATTGCTTGGCAAAAACATATACCTTTCATAGGTGCACATACCATTCAAAAGTCTAATATCCAAAAACATCCCTCAAAAATCTCATTAACTAGACCACTAAACGCAAAATGCAAGAAGTTTCATCAAATTATTCCCAAAGATTCTCAAATATAAAGGTTCCATAAACACACCTAACACATATACATATTTAATTCAAAACAAACAAAAACCTAATACTAGCAATCATGCATATCCACAAACACATAAAACGCACAAACAGGTACACATGAACATATTCCTCCCCCACACTTAAAGGACACAATGTCCTCATTGTGTAAAAAAGTGGCATAACCTAACACAAACTAGAAAAACAAGACAAATAAACGTAAAACAAGAAAATAAAAACAAAAAGTATAATGGAGAAAAGAAAACTGCCCTTGAAAAGTTCCGCTTGGGGAACTTGGTGGAGACAAAGTGAATTTCACATTCTGCTTGCGGAAGAAAGAGAGCAATTTGCGACTTAAATTCTGTTGGCTCTTGTGCATCTCATGCATGGTGGCTTCCATTCCATCTACCTTTGCAGTTAAACTCTGATTGGCAGCCTCTATAGCATCCAAGCGAGTGAGAACCTGCTGCCAACCAGTTATACTTCCACCAACAACATCTCCAGAATGTGACTCCTTAGCAGCAGCCTCTTCATCATCAGAATCTTCATCATCCTCAGTAGCGGTAGAAGTAGTAGGGCCTTTGCCTTTGTCATTGCCAGACTTCCTGTTACGTTCATCAACAAAAAATAAAACTGGAGGCCAACCTCCTCTTTTTAACAGATTATAATTTCTCAAATATACAACATCAAGCTGACAAATTCTCTCATCCTCATCATGCACAAAATTATTCAATTGCACCAAACAACCAAGGATAATTCCTATGACCATATGCCCCATCCCAATAGTTTTAGTCTTAGCAACGGAGGCATTATATAATCCATCAAAAATAAAAGAAATGGAACAAGGAATTTTCTTTCTTAAAATAAGGGATAATACAAACAAATCTTTAACTTACACTTTGTTACTCTCAGCTCTTCCAAACATCGCATGGCATAAATATTTATGTAATAGCAACAATGCCTCATTCTGAATTAAACAGTTGGAAGAATTTTTAGTGTCAAAATGAGAGACGCCAGTCAATTTTCTCCAAATCTCATGTGCTATAAAATGTTGAGGATTAAATTGTTTTCCATTTAATGGAAACCCAAACCAAGCATGCATATCCTTAAAACCAAAAACATACTTAATTTCGTTATACCTAAATGCATACTAGTTCTTTTGTTATCCACATAAGATAAAGTTACAAAAAATTCTAATGCCCACTCCCTTCTAACAGGAAATTCCATCATAACAAATTTATCCCATTTCATGCATTTTAAATATTTGGCAATTTCATTTTCAAGCCCTAATGTGTTTAGCAACTTAAAATCAAAATTTTAACTACTAACAGTTGTCTTCTTTGAAAAAGTTTCAAATTTCTTACCCTCATCTTCAGACAAAAGAGGGAAAGGACAGTCATACCTATTTTGGAAATGAGTGGAATCTTGATTTTGAGAGCTTGAACCTCCAGCAACCTTCTTCCCCTTGTTTGCTACTGTCTTTATACATACCATGGTGGAAAACACAGCAAAAACATAGAGCACACTCACAGCAAAAGAGAGTAAATTCAAAGCAGAAATAACAACTAAAACCCAGAAAAACCAACTAAAAACCAAAGAGAAAACAAAGAGCAAAATGAAGGTAGAACGAAAATGAAAGAGAAATAGAGAAATAGAGAGAAAGCTGAAAAACAGAGCGTGAATTTGGAATTAGGGCTCAAAAAGTATTTATAGCGGGGTTAAAATTAGGTTCCAACGATCAGAATTTCCCTTAAAATTTAAATCCCGCGTTTTGTTGCGCTTGCAAAAGAACCAAAATCCGCTCTCTGTCGTCTTCGTGATAATAGCCGCACTCGCGACAGTAAGGTAATATTCACAACTCCCTCGATCTATCGCGCTCGTGATTCTCAACACGTTCACGACAGAAGCTGTTCTCTCAATCTATCGCGCTCGCGACAACCGTCACGCTCGCGACAAAAGCCTACTTAAACTCATTCCTTGGCCTGTCGCGCTCGTGATAGAAGCCAAATTTTTTGCCTTCTAGTGTGCACGCGAAAGCATGCACGCTCGAAACAGTAGCATACAAACCAACTTCCTTGATCTGTCGTGCTCGCGACAGAGGGAAAAAGTTCAATACAAAAATAAATTTTCAAGAAGAATCCTATATTAAAACTTATATTAATAAACCTACTTACAAATATATTATGTAGAATAAAAATAAACCGTGTTAGTAACATTAAAATCCAAAATATTAAAATAAAATCTAATTAACAACACACAAAAATAACTTAAAAATGCAATAAATACAAAATAAAAAAATTGTGTAGATAACCTTCAATCCAAATGTAGAGAGATACATGAGACCTCTCTACCTTTAAAAGTACCTTCTAAGTATACTTTACATCGTTGACCATTGGCTTTAAACAATTCCCCTTTTTCATTTTTAAGTTCTAAATAGCCATGGTCAAATACTTGATTCACCTCAAAAGGTCCACTCCACCTAGACCTCAATTTTTCAGAAAACAACTTTAATTTAGAGTTGAATAAAAGAACTTTGTCTCCCACCCTAAAGCTCTTATACCTAATGTGAGTATCATGCCATTTTTTTGATCTTTCCTTATAGATTATTGCATTTTCATATGACATTAGGCGTAATTCATCAAACTCATTTAATTATAAACATCTTTTCACACCAGCTTCCTTAATGTCATAATTCAAGGCCCTAATGGCCCAATAAGCTCTATGCTCTAACTCAACAGGAAAACCCTAATGGCCCAATAAGCTCTATACTCTAACTCAATAGGCAAATGACATACTTTACCATACACTAACCTATATGGTAACATCCTAATAGGTGTTTTGAATGCAGTGCGATATGCCCAAAGTACATTATCTAATTTGTGTTGCCTAATCTTTCCGAGAGCTAGAAATTGTTTTTTCAAGTATCCATTTAAAGTCTCTATTGGAAACCTCTACTTAACCACTAGTTTGTGGATAGTAAGGAGTAGCTACCCTATGATGTACACCATATTTATGCAATAATGAAGCAAAATATCGATTTATGAAATGTGTACCTCCATCACTTATGATAGCCCGAGGCACTCTAAATCTTCAAAAGAGCTTCTTTAAGAACTTTACTACCACCTTTGAATCATTGGTTGGTGTTGCTTTGGCTTTTACCTATTTAGATATATAATCTACCCCAACCAATATATAATTTTGTCCAAAAGATGTAGGAAAAGGACCTATAAAGTCTATCCCCCGCATATCTAACATTTCTACCTCTAAAATGTTATTTAAAGGCATGTCATCTCTTTTTCCTATATTACCAACCCTTTGACACCTATCACATTGGGCTACAAAACTCCTAGCATCATAAAATAAAGTAGGCCAATAAAAACCACACTCAAGCACACGAGATGTAGTTTTTGTACTACCATTATGACCTGAATATAAAGATGAATGACAATGCTTCAAAATGTTCACATACTCTTCCTCACTTACACACCTACATATAATACCATCCCCACCAATCTTAAACAAATAAGGCTCTTCCCAAAGGTAATTCTTAACATCAGAAAAGAATTTTTTCCTTTGTTGCCATGTTAAACCGTGAGGCACAATTCCTGCAGCAAGAAAATTAGCAAAATCTGCATGCCATGGCACATTCACTTTATCAATAGACATTAAAAACTTATCTGAAAAGGATTCATTGATTTCATTGCTATCCCCTATAAGTCCTTCATCATTTTCTAATCTTGACAAATGGTCAGCTACTAAATTTTCAGAACCTTTCTTATCCCTAATCTCAATGTCAAATTCTTGTAATAAAAGAACGTAACGTATAAGGCGAGGCTTAGCATCCTTCTTAGCAAACAAGTACCTAAGGGCTGCATGATTCATATAGATTATATCCTTAGATCCCAACAAGTAAGATCTAAACTTATCACATGCAAAAACAACAGCCAACATTTCTTTTTCAGTTGTTGTATAATTCAATTGTGGTGCTGATAATGTATGGCTAGTATAATAAATGACATGCAAATGCTTATCTTGGCGCTGACTTAGCACACATCCTACAACTAAGTCACTAGCATCATACATTATTTCAAAAGGTAAATTCCAATTAGGAGAAGTGATTATAGGTGCACTTATAAGAGCTTTCTTCAATTGCTCAAAAGCTTCCATACATGCATGAGAAAAATCAAAAGGCACATCTTTAACTAACAAGTTAGTTAAAGGCTTAGCAATCAATGAAAAATCCTTTACGAACCTCCTATAGAATCCAGCATGACCTAAAAATGATCTAACACGCTTAATTGTAGTAGATGGAGGCAACTTCTCTATTAGCTATGTTTTTTCTCTATCTACCTCTATACCTTTACTTGAGATCTTGTGACCTAGAACTATCCCTTCTTTAACCATGAAATGCCACTTTTCCCAATTAAGTACCAAGTTGGTTTCCTCACATCTAGCTAAGACTCTATCCAAGTTATTCAAACACAACTAAAAAGAATCACCATAAACTGAAAAATTATCCATGAATACTTCCATTATCTCTTATATTAGATCCCTAAAAATCGAAGTCATGTACCTTTGAAAAGTGACTGGTGCATTACATAGCCCAAAAAGCATTCGCCTATAGGCAAAAGTCCTATAAGGACAAGTAAATGTGGTCTTCTTTTGGTCACTAGGGTATATGAATATTTAAAAGTATCCTAAAAATCCATCTAGGAAGCAATAATGAGAATGGTTAGCTATCCTTTCTAACATTTGATCTATGAATGGCAAAGGAAAGTGATCCTTCTTAGTAGCTGAATTCAATTTCCTATAGTCAATACAAACCCTCCATCTCGTGGTGGTTCTAGTGGGAATCAAATCCCCATTCTCATTTTTTACTACCGTCATACCCCTTTTTTTTGGCACACAATGTATAGGACTCACCCATGCACTATCCAAAATCGGATAGATAATCCCAGCATCTAACAACTTAATGACTTTTTTTTTAACTATCTCCTTCATATTGGGGTTAAGTCTCATTTGTCTATCAGCTTTTGGTTGACACTCATCCTCCATATTAATCCTATGCATCACAACATTGAGACTAATACCTTTTAAATCAGAAATTTGCCATCATATACTTTTGATCCTCTTTCTAACAACTTCTAACAACAAAGACTCTTACTTATTAGTTAGCTTATTAAAAACAATGATAGGTAAAGTGCTATTAGACCCAAGAAATGCATACCTTAAATGGCTTGGAAGTTCTTTCAACTCAACATTAGGAGGACTTACAATGGATGGTGGAAATGGCTCTACACTTCTATTCAAAATTTTAGGTCTTGAACTCTCTTGCTGTTAGGTGCTGAAAACGCTAACTCCGTAAGTGCACGGTTAATCGCTCATAGTACTTAATATGTCGATCCCACAGAGAATGCAGATTAAATATCGCTCACTATTACTACTTGATTTTATCTTGTTTACAATGTTCAATAATCTGTAAGTTAATTCTATACTACTTGTGTCATGCAAATTAATTAAACCTAGTTAATGATGATCAAAGAAGACAATGTAGATGATGAAGAACTAATGATTATGAAACTTGATTCCATCTTTTAATTATAATTATAATCTTATCAGCAAGCCAAATTGGAATAATATTCTAATTCACTCTCTCGACATGAACTAGAGTGTCTAAAACATGCAATTACAATGCTAATCCTTAACTCTCATTAATGAACTAGTTAATTCTAATTACATATTCTAAGATTAATTACCAACTTATAGCAATTATCTTGACATACTGATATCTCAAGTTATGTTTTGATAATGAAGTTCTATTGGTTGTAAGATAAAATGAATCTCTCAATTCTACTTTAACTTATGAAGATAATTAAATGATACTAATAGAGAATTCTACATTCAAAGACTATTAACATTGATGGAAATAGAAATAACATTAATATTATTCAAGTTTCTTAAATAAAATTCATTTAATTACAGAGAAGAAGGTAATAAATAAGAGTAAGAAGAAAGAAATCTCTCAACCCTTTTCTAAAACTCTTGTAAGAAATCTTCTTCTCCTTGGTCTTCTTTTTCAAAATATAAAAACTAACTTAGAACTTCAGCTAAAGAAATTGTTCTCTTTCCAACTTACAAAAAAATACTTAGTTAAAAAATTTTCTTTTTTTATTACAGTTGAATTTAATATATAAAATGTTCTAAAAGTCATGTCCCTTGATAAGCTTTTTCAAAGGTTGAAAAACTTGGTGGAAAGTCCTAATTGTTCAAGTGACTTTTCAAAATAAACTGTCCAACGTCTCTCTCTGTCGTGATCGCGATGCCTGCCGCGCTCGCGATAGAGCATGGCTCTTTCTCCCTTGCTTCTCCTCAGCTGCGTTGGTTGCTTCTCTTTCCTCCGCGTCTCATCGCGCTCGTGACAGCACGCGACTTCCTTCCTTTGCTTTTCTTTTCTTCTCTTCCCTTCTCTTCTCTTGGGCGCCTTCTGTCGCGCTCGTGACATAAATCTCTTTGCTTGCTCATTTCTGCTCCTTTTCCATTGTTTTCTCCTTTTTCTCCTCTACACACAAAACATAATACATACCTAAATCTAACACAAATAAACATAAATAAACATAATTTTAATCACAAAACATTAGCTAAATATGAGCTATTTAGGCTTATATCACTTGCTCCTCCTCCTCATGAACTGTTTCCTCAAAATTGACCCCCTCTTTACCTGCATCATTCAAAACTTTCAGCACACGAGCATCAATAGCATCAATTTTCATGCACACATATTCATCCATTGGGTATTTGAGTGATTTATCCATGTGATATTCTACACTATCCTCCCCTACTCTTAAAACCAAAGTCCTTTCATATACATCAACTAATGCCCTACCAGTTTGCATAAATGGTATTCCTAAAATCAATGGGCATTTAACATTATAAGCAAAATCCAAAATCACAAAATCAGCGGGCAAAATGAATTTATCTACTTTAACTAGCACATCCTCTACTATGCCATAGATTTTTTAATTGATTGGTCAGCCAGTTGCACGGCCATTGAAGTAGACTTAACATCTTCTAATCCTAACTTTTTAAAGATTGAGAATGGCATAAGGTTAATACTAGCCCCTAAATCACACAAACACTTAGGAAATTCAATATCCCTCAAAGTACAAGGAATAGTGAAACTCCCATTATCTTTAAACTTGGTAGGCACATTGTTAGTGATTACTGAGCTATATGCTTCCATCAATTCAATAGTAGATAAATCTTCCCAACTCTTTTTTTTAGAAATCAAATCCTTTAGAAACTTAGTATAGTTAGGAATTTGAGTTACAGCCTTAATAAAATTCAAATTAATGTGTAAATACTTCAATTTATCAAGGAAAGTTTGAAATTGCTTATCATTATTTTGCTGCTTGAGATGTTACAGAAACAATGGACGAGGTTGGAAAACTTTTGGAAGATTAGCCTTAGTTGCCCCCTCTGTCGCGTCCACGACAGGAGTCGCACTCGCGACAGAAGCCTCCTTCTCCTCTTGGTCGCTATCGAATGGCATCGTACTCACGATGTTGGCTTATTTTCCCTCTGTCGTGCCCGCGACTGGTGTCTCGCTCGCGATAGAAGGTCCATCTTCCTTCTTCATCTCATTTTCCTGCATCATTCCATCTTTGTTAGTGGAAACAAATTCATTGGTGTAGGTTTTACCTGATCTCAATGTGATTGCCTTTAAGTGCTCCCCAGGATTATCTTCTGTATTACTCGGAAGGCATCCTTGTAATCTTGAAGGTAGTGCATTGGCAAATCGTTCCAATTGAACCTCAAGGTTATGAATGGATGAAGCTTGATTCTTACCTATTTGATCAAACTTAGATTCTAGCCTCTTGTGATTCTCCTCTTATGAACTAAACTTCAAATTTATTCCCTCCAAAAATCTATCCATCTTAACCTCAAATGCTCCAAATCTATCTTATGGTGGTTAAAATCCTACACCTCCTCTATTCTGATATTATTATTATTCCCCCATGAGAAATTCAGATGGTTCCTCCATCTAGGGTTGTAAGTATTTGAATAGGAATTCCCAACCCCTTGTCCTTGTATGAAACTCACTTGCTCTTTCGTACTTGCCATACCCAAATTACAACCTTCACTTGCATGGCCTTATTGACCACAAATTGTACATGCATTCGATGAAGTTCCTCCCATGTTCAAGTTGTCTATCTTGTAGGTTAAAGCCGCAACTTGTGCTTGCAAAGCAACAATCGAGTCAATTGAATCTAAACCTTTTAAAGGGGAAGAATTGGATACCTTAGCTCTTTCTGTTAGCCACATGCAATTATTTATTGACATCTCCTCAAGCAAATCAAATGCAGTATTTGTTGTCTTTCTCATAGGAGAACCACCCGTAGCAGTGTCAATGGTACCTCTTGTGGTAGGATTGACTCCATTATAGAAATTTTGCATAAGCAACTCCCTTGGAAGATTGTGATATGGACAACTTCTCTGTAATTCCTTAAACTTTTCTCATGCTTCATACAAAAATTCATTGTCATATTGCACAAAAGTAGTAATATTTTTAATAATATTTGCAGTTTTGGCTAGGGGAAGATACTTAGATAAAAATGCTTAAGCCAATTGGTCCCAAGTAGTATCCTCTAGCAAGTGAATTCAACCAAGCTTTTGCCTTGTCCTTTAATGTGAAAGGAAATAGTCTAAGCTTGATTGCATCCGCCGAAACTCCATTGATCTTAAAGGTATCACAAATTTCTAAGAAATTTGCCAAATGATCATTTGGATCCTCATTTACCAAACCATAGAATTGAATGCTATTTTTAATCATTTGTAAAAGAGAGGGTTTAATCTCAAACTGATTTGCATTTACCGTTGGCCTTAGCACTCCTTGTTGAGCCCTGCTCAAAGCTGGCGTAGCGAAGTCCATCAATCTAGGTGGATTTTCGTCATCAGGCATAATTGGTCTCTTTTTTTTTTTGTTTTTCTTGGGTTTTCTGTTACTGAAAAGAAATCTTTCTATTTCTAGATTCAATGGTTCAAGTTCTTCTTGAGAACTCCTTGTCTTAGGCATACACTTGAACTATCCAATCCTGTAAAACAAAAACAAACAAGCAAAATAAATTAAATATTATAATTCAAAATCATAAATTAAGATTTATAATGGCAATAACATCAATCATACACTCCCCGGCAACGGCGCCAAAAACTTGATGGGTGCTAAATCCGCAAGCGCACGGTTTACCGATTATAATACTTAAGATATTGTTCCCACGAGGAATGTATATTGATTATTTCTCACTATTACTACTTGATTTTAATCTTATTTATGATGATCAATATCTTTTAAGAATAATTCTAAACTATTAGTGGAATGCAAGTTTTAACTAAACCTAATTACTAATGATCAAAGAAGACAAGATGCATTAATGATGATAAATTAATAATTAACGGAACTTTGAGTAATTATTCTTGCTTATTATTGTATCCTTATCATGCAAGTCAAGTTTAAATAATACTCCAATTCATTCTCTCAACATGAATTAGAGTGCTTAAAATATACATTTATAATTCTAACTCTTAACTCTTATTAATAAATTACTTAATTATATGTAGCGCCCTATACCCGTATGTGATACGAATACCGGGTGCCACCGCACTGAACTAACATACACTCTAATATTTTATTCACCACTTTAAATAACTGTTTATTTTAATCCGGTTAACCTAATTAAACTATTCAAGTTATTAAATAAACAATTAATTAAAACCGGCAAATTTTTTTTGAATAGTATCGTATACGTGAATAGTACCGTATAAATGAATAGTATCGTATGTATATGAATAGTATCCTATGTACGAATAGTACCGTATGTATAATATTGTATGAATAGTACTATATGACAAAGACAATTTACTTAAGTTTATTAATAATACTTATTAATTAATCATCAACTTAATATTTTTACTTTATTTCACTATTAACTATGCCGATTGACCTATAACTGTCTAAATTACTATTTATCTGGTCAATTTTTCTTTAACTTAAAATTCTACATTTTTTTACCAATTATATTAACTTAATTTCTAACAATTATTAGGTATGTACAACACACATACTAGTGACATATATAATAGTCTATTACAGTCCAAAATCTAAAAGTAATATTATAAGACACATACATGCCAAAATTTTAACATATTTAATATTCTAAATAATATCTTCCATACCACTTCCAAAGTGTGAGGTATGCTCTGCTCCCAAAATCTGACGGAATAACTACACGCAGTCAAATAAAATTACGTGCTGAACATTAAATATACTCAGTGGTGATTGCAATTCCATAAATTTCGATTTAATTTAATTTTTCTTGCATAATAATATTCACAAATACTATCATTTAATATTAATAAACATATTTAATTTAATTCCCAACTAAACATGCAATATTACATCTAATTATTTTTAAATTACATAATTGGGGCAATTACACAATTAATTCACATAAATAATCTTATTACCATTTTACCCTTAACTTATGGTAATAATTCAGTTATACCCTTAAACTTTTTCAAAATGACGAAAATGCCATTAGTTCAATTATACTTCACCAAAATTATATTTATGCCATTAATTCCTTTTAATTTCAGTATATTACAATTTTGCCACTAATTCATTTTAAATTCAATAATATTACAATTATGCCACTATTTTAATTAATTTCACTAATATTACAATCTTATCATTAATTTGCATGCTAAATTACAATTTTACCCTCCAATTATCATGTTCATGCCAAATTACACTTTTACCCATAAAAAGTGGCCAGTTTTCATATTTAACCATTTATTTACATTTTTACCCTTAAACCTTTTATTTAATAATATTTATGCCCTTTTTTCACATAAATATTATTTTAATCACATTTTAACCATTTTAATCTTATTTTTACAATTATGCGCCTGTAACATACTGACAGACTCTATATACAGGATAAACGAGACGTGAACTCCAGAAGTTCATAGAAATTCCAGCGGAGTCCTGTGCGACCACCACTGTCTTTTAATATAAAAGAGTACAATTCAGATATTCAGATACAGAAGTAGGACCATCATTGGCCTACTAAAAAGTGAGACGCCATGCTCACACCCGCGGTCTTATGTCCCTATGGCATGCCAACATATTCTGAACTAAACTTGACTACCATATCACTACATAGGGCAATATTATTTTATTTTTCACATTATTAATATAATATACTTATTATTTTTTTATGGTATATCATGATAATATCTTATTCTTTTTCATACCATTTCATCATTTCACATGTGATTATCATCATTACATCATCACATGTCATGTAAAATTATTATTTCATCATGGTATACATGCATACATGCATACGGCCCACATACCAATTTATTTACATTAATTCTTTTTATCAATTTTATCATTTAATTAGGCCAATTTCATGATTAGGCCAATTTCATGATGTATGACATCACCATACCATCAATTTCCATGAAAACACATAAAAATCATGACTTTACACGTGACATACATTCGGCCATACATGTATCACATGCCTCATGATATTTTCACGTGCTCTAACACATACCATACATTAGTTTACATGCTAAATACCATAGATCCATCATAAATATACATAAAACATCATGAAAACACATGAAAATCACATGGTTACCATTCGGCCAAAGAAGGAATTTTTCATACAAAATTTATTTCTTCAATTTAATCATCCACACCATTATTTTTAACATCCCTAAGCATGAATATCATATTAATTTCAATTAAATATGCATAAATCACATACTTTATTCACAAATATAATCTAAATCCATATTTTTTTTTACCATGGAATTAAGTGGAATTTGCAATCACAAACCTTAGATCCTTGAAATATACTTCTCAATTGTCCTTTTTCTTGCCCTTAGCTTGATTGAAGGTTCCCTCACCTATTGGACATAATTATGTCCAAATACAAAAATTAAGATTTAATCAAAACTAAATTTCCTTTCATCAAATAAACTTAATAAACATCTAATTAACATCCTAATCTACCTTTAGGAACCTTAAAACTAAATTTAAAACACTTAATTCTCTTACCTCAATTTTACATCCAAACTTCAAGTCTAGATTTCACCTACTTATACTTCTCCAAACGAAATTCTGAGACCACCAATAGATTCTAGATGAGCTGAATTATGTTAGGGAGATTTGATCTTGAGGTGAGATGAAGAAAAAATAAAAAAAAAATGGTGAAGAAGAGAGGAGGAAGAATTCGATCAAGAGAGAAAGAAGAAGGAAGCTGGAAAAAAAATGGAATCTAAGGGGATTTCCAGATTTTTAGGTCCTTTTATATGGGTCCAATTGGACCCAACCAGGTCCAACCAAAGTGGTTAAGCCAATTTGGTCCAATTTTTATTTTTCGGGTGATTTTCCACTGTTTTGGTGAAATTAAATATTTCTAAATTCATTTTCACTCCCAACCAATTCCATAATTCTTAGAAAATTAAAATTAGTCTCCCTGAAAAATTGCAGCTCAATCAGAATCCGTTTGGAATCCGGTTCACTTAAACCGGTCCAATTCGGTTCAGTTCGGTTTTGCCGTAAAATACAATTCTAATGCTGTCAAAAATTTCTAAAAATTATTCTAAGCATTTTATCCTCTTACAATAGACCATTTTATCCACTCTAACTATTTATAAAAAATTGGTCAAAATTCAGTCAAACCTTGGTTCAATCGAACCGAACCAGAGAAGCTTCAGACTAACTTTCGAAAATTTGACCTCGTTTTAACACCAGATTACACCATTTTATTACATTTTTTATCCTCTTTCTGATGGTGAAATAAAATATTTTCGGATATTATTAACCCCGGAGTCACTATTTTGTGGGCCCCATAATTACTATTCAGGGACGCACAGTTACTATTTACAGACCAGTCAAAGATGCTGTCACTATTCAATGAGACCCAATCAATGATGATGTTATGGTTTAGGGGACACAGTTACTATTTATCATCATAACATTGCTGATGTCACCATTGATGTCATCATGGTCCCACATTTACTTTACAGTGGGCCCCACTTGACCCCACTTTTACTATTCAATCGGTCCCACCTGGGCCCACTTTTTACCGAAATAAATACTTTTTCTTACTGTTTCGGCCATTCCGAACTCGTTTGACCTCCGATTGACACGAAATTTGTGCCTACGGACTCGTATTAACGAGTTCTATCCAATGGTACAATAAAATATTTTTCGATTCTGAGAAGTACTATTGACCTTGAAAATACTATTCACTCTTGGAAAATACTATTTACGACTAATACGGTATTGAAGCTACTATAATATCCCCTACCAATTAAAAATTTCGTCCTCGAAATTTACTTGAGAGCTGGGGATACTGTTGTCTCATAGTCTCTTCTGGTTCCCACGTAGCTTCCTCGACATTGTGGTGATTCCAGAGAATCTTTACCAGAGGAATCCCTTTGTTCCTGAGTTGCTTCACTTCACTGGCCAGGATCTTCACTGGATACTCCTCACAAGTCATGTCTGGTTGAACTCAAACTTCTTCAGGCTTGATGACATGACTGGGGTCTGAACGGTATTTTCGAAGCATAGAGACGTGGAAGACATCATGAATCTTCTCTGACTCTTGTGGAAGCTTCAATCTGTAAGCTACTGGTCCAACCTGCTGAATAATTTCATAAGGGCCAATGAATCTCGGACTCAGCTTTCCTTTCTTTCCAAATCTCAAAATCTTCTTCCATGGAGAAACTTTCAGAAATACTTTATCTCCCACTTGAAACTCTATATCTTTCCTCTTCAGATCTGCATAGGACTTCTATCGATCCATGGCTTCTTTCAGTCTGTCTTTAATCACTCGAACCTTTTCTTCCGTTTCTCTAATCAGATCTAACCCCACATGGTCCCACATTTACTTTACAGTGGGTCCCATCTGGCCCCACTTTTACTATTCAGTCGATCCCACCTGGGCCCACTTTTTACCGAAGTAAATACTTTTTCTTACTGTTTCGGCCATTCCGAACTCGTTTGACCTCCGATTGACACGAAATTTGTAACTACGGACTCGTATTAACGAGTTCTATCCAATGGTACAATAAAATATTTTTCAATTCTGAGAAGTACTATTGACCTTGAAAATACTATTCACTCTAGGAAAATACTATTTACGACTAATATGGTATTGAAGCTACTATAACATCCCCTACCAATTAAAAATTTCGTCCTCGAAATTTACCTAAGAGCTGGGGATACTGTTGTCTCATAGTCTCTTCTGGTTCCCACGTAGCTTCCTCAACATTGTGATGATTCCAGAGAATCTTTACCAGAGGAATCCGTTTGTTCCTGAGTTGCTTCACTTCACTGACCAGGATCTTCACTGGATACTCCTCATAAGTCATGTCTGGTTGAACTCAAACTTCTTCAGGCTTGATGACATGACTGGGGTCTGAACGGTATTTTCGAAGCATAGAGACGTGGAAGACATCATGAATCTTCTCTGACTCTTATGGAAGCTTCAATCTGTAAGCTACTGGTCCAACCCGCTGAATAATTTCATAAGGGCCAATGAATCTCGGACTCAGCTTGCCTTTCTTTCCAAATCTCAGAATCTTCTTCCATGGAGAAACTTTCAGAAATACTTTATCTCCCACTTGAAACTCTATATCTTTCCTCTTCAGATCTGCATAGGACTTCTGTCGATCCATGGCTTCTTTCAGTCTGTCTTTAATCACTCGAACCTTTTCTCCCGTTTCTCTAATCAGATCTGACCCCACATGGTCCCACATTTACTTTACAGTGGGCCCCACCTGGCCCCACTTTTACTATTCAGTCGGTCCCACCTGGGCCCACTTTTTACCGAAGTAAATACTTTATCTTACTGTTTCGGCCATTCCGGACTCATTTGACTTCCGATTGACACGAAATTTGTGCCTACGGACTCGTATTAACGAGTTCTATCCAATGGTACAAGAAAATATTTTTCGATTCTGAGAAGTACTATTGACCTTGAAAATACTATTCACTCTTGGAAAATACTATTTACGACTAATACGGTATTGAAGCTACTATAATATCCCCTACCAATTAAAAATTTTATCCTCGAAATTTACCTGATAGCTGGGGATACTGTTTTCTCATAGTCTCTTCTGGTTCCCACGTAGCTTCCTCGACATTGTGGTGATTCCAGAGAATTTTTACCAGAGGAATCCGTTTGTTCTTAAGTTGCTTCACTTCACTGGCTAGGATCTTCACTGGATACTCCTCATAAGTCATGTCTGGTTGAACTCAAACTTCTTCAGGCTTGATGACATGACTGGGGTCTGAACGGTATTTTCGAAGCATAGAGACGTGGAAGACATCATGAATCTTCTCTGACTCTTGTGGAAGCTTCAATCTGTAAGCTGCTGGTCCAACCCGCTGAATAATTTCATAAGGGCCAATGAATCTCGGACTCAGCTTGTCTTTCTTTCCAAATCTCAGAATCTTCTTCCATGGAGAAACTTTCAGAAATACTTTATCTCCCACTTGAAACTCTATATCTTTCCTCTTCAGATCTGCATAGGACTTCTGTCGATCCATGGCTTCTTTCAGTCTGTCTTTAATCACTCTAACCTTTTCTTTCGTTTCTCTAATCAAATCTGACCCCACAATCTTGCTCTCACTGAGCTCTATCCAGCAAAGAGGAGTTTTGCACTTTCTACCATACAAAGATTCATAAGGAGCCATCTTGATACTAGTCTGATAACTGTTGTTGTAGGCGAATTCTGGTAAAGGCAAGTACTGCTCCCAAAGGTTACCAAACTCGAGTATACAACATCTCAACATATCTTCCAGAATCTGAATCACACGCTCAGATTGTCCATCAGTCTGAGGGTGAAAAGCTGTGCTGAAATGCAATCGAGTTCCTAAACCTTCCTAAAGTCTCTTCCAAAACTGAGAAGTAAATCTTGGATCACGATCTGAAATGATGGAGGAAGGAACTCTATGCAGTCTTACAATCTCGCTAATGTACAACTCTGCCAGCTTGGATAACAAATAATCCATTCTGATAGGCAGAAAATGAGCTGATTTAGTGAGTCGGTTAACAATTACCCAAACTGCATCATGTTTCTTTCTCGAGAGAGGAAACCCCGACCCAAAATCCATGGCTATCATGTCCCATTTCCATTCAGGAATGACAATAGGCTGAAGCAAACCTAAAGGAACTTGATGTTCTGCCTTGACTTGCTGACAAATCAAACATTTACTCACAAATTCTATCACTTCACGTTTCATACCTGGCCACCAATAGAGCATCTTCAAATCCTAATACATCTTGTTACAACCAGGATGCATTGCGAAGCTACGGTGATGAGCTTCTGATAGAATATTCCTTCTCAAATCAGCTTGATTAAGAACGCACAATCTCTATTTATAATACAATCCACCATCTGAACCCAATGAGTACTCACTGACATGGCCATCTTTCACCTGAGACATAATGGTAGACAACCGATCATTTTGCTTCTAAGCATCTTTCACTTGCTGGAGAAAATCTGGCTTAACTTGCATTTCTGCAATCAAAGTTTCATCATCTGATAAGTCCAGACTAACATTCATAGCCTGTAGAGAAGTCATGAACTTCCTACTGAGAGCGTCAGCTACAATGTTAGCTTTACTAGGATGATAGTCGATGAAGCACTCATAATCTTTGATCAACTCAAGCCAACGTCTCTGCCTCAAGTTAAGCTCCTTCTGAGTAAGCAAATACTTCAGACTCTTATGATCAGTGTAGATGTAGTATTTCTCACCATAGAGATAATGTCTCCAGATCTTCAATGCAAACACAATAGCTGCCAACTCAAGATCATGAGTAGGGTAATTCTTCTCATCAGTCTTAAGCTGTTGGGAGGCATAAGTAATCACCTTGCCTTCCTGCATCAATACACAACCCAATCCATTTCTGGAAGCATCACTGAAGACCACAAAATCCTTATCAGATTCAAGTTGCACTAACACTGGAGCTTCAGTCAACATACACTTAAGCTTCACAAAGCTCTCCTGACATTTATCTAACCATTCAAACTTGACATTCTTCTGTAACAATTGAGTCAGGGGAGTTGCAATGGAGGAAAAACCTTTCACGAATCTTCTATAGTAACCTGTCAATCCAAGAAAACTCCTAACTTCGGTAACATTCCTGGGTGTCTTCCACTGAAGGATCGCTTCAATCTTTTTAGGATCAACTTTAATACCATCTGTTGAAGGATCACATTTACTGAATTTGGCGTAAAGCTGCTTATCTCTCAGAATCTGCAGAACAATCCTCAAATGCTCATCATGCTCCTCTGGAGTCTTTGAATACTCCAAAATATCATTAATAAAAATAACCACAAACTGGTCCAAGTAAGGGTGGAAAACCCTATTCATTAGATCCATAAAAGCTGCAGGAGCATTTGTCAATCCAAAAGGCATGACCATGAACTCGTAATGACCATACCTAGTGCGAAAAGCTATCTTAGGCACATCTGACCCCTTTAATCTTTAACTGATGATAGCCCGATCTTAAGTCAATCTTGAAAAACATGCCCGCACCTTTCAACTGATCAAACAAATCATCAATTCGAGGCAGTGGATACTTATTCTTGACGATGACTTTATTCAGCTGTCTATAATCAATACATAATCGAAGTGATCCATCCTTCTTTTTCACAAAGAGAACTGGTGCTCCCCAAGGTGAAACACTCGATCTGATGAAGCCTTTATTAAATAATTCTTGCAATTGAATCTTCAATTCTGAGTTCTGAAGGTGCCATTCTGTAAGGAGCAATAGAGATAGGTGCAGTACTAGGTACTAAGTCAATAGTAAACTCTAACTCTCTATCAAGTGGCAGACCTGGACGTTCTTTAGGAAAAATATCCTGAAACTCTCGAACAGTGGGCATATCTAAAGCCTTAAGTTCATCCGTTTTAGTCTCCATTGCATAGCACAAGTAGGCTACACATCCTTTTCTAATAAGTCTTGTAGCTGCAGTAGCTGAAATCACATTAGAAAGAAAATCTGATCTCTCGCCCACAATGACAATCTCCTGATCGTCTGCAGTTCTTAAAGGTACTCTCTTCCTCTTAGAGTCAATAGTGGCCTGGTGAGTGGATAACCAGTCCATACCCAAACTTACATCAAACTCTCGGAAAAGAAGGTCAATTAAATCAGCAGAAAACACAAAACTCTGAGCACTAATCGGACAATCTCTATAAACCTTATTCACTACTACACTATGCCCCAAAGGATTACTCACTAAAATATCCTGATTTAACTGACTGTCATGCAACCCTTTATCCCGAGCAATAGCAGTACTAATATAGGAATGCGTAGAACCAGGATCAATCAAAGCATAAACTGAATGAGAAAGCAGTGAGAATTTACCAACAATGACATTTGGAGCATCATCCTGTTCACGGGCTCTAACAGCATAATGACGTCCAGTGGTACGACCCTGAGGTGGTTGTACTGAAGGGCCTAAAACTGTTTGTGGAGGAGCTGCTCCCCTACCACGTCCTTTCTGAGGGAATGACCCTCCACCCAAAGTTGGTGATGCTGCAGTGGATGGCTGGGCCTCAGGACAATCTCTGATCTGGTGTTCCCAAGACCCACATCTAAAATAAGCCCTGTTCATAAATCTGCACTCGCCCAGATGAAACTTCTTACAATGAGGGCACTGTGGAACTGGATCTCGTACTCTACTCCTGGGTGCACTAGCTACTGATGTGACTAGGGCACTGCTGCCGATTGGGTTCCTCCGAATAGTAACAGGTGCTGCTGATACACGGCTCTGTGAATGAGGAGGCCCTCTAAAACTTCTTACTCTATCCAGCTGTACCAGAAAACTGACCCAGTTTCCTCTTTTGCTTGAAACGAGACTGTCTACCAGCCTCTTCTGACATAATCATCTCTGCTCTGAGAGATGCTTCAACCAAAGACCTCATATCTGTATGCCTCTGAGAACCCAAAGCCAATCTGATGTTATTATGCAGACCTCTTTCAAATCTGTGGCATAACTTCTTCCCAGTCATGGACTCATCATCTAAATAGGCACTGAGCCGCTCGAACTCTCTCTCGTACTCAGCAACTGACTTACTTCCTTTTCTGAGCCTCCAGAATGCATCTTGCATGGAAGATCTATACTCAGAATCGACGTATTTCTTTTCAAACTGAGTCTGGAAAAACCCCCAATTAACCTGATCCGCTGGAGTGTGTTTACGGACTGAACTCCACCATATGTAAGCAGGACCCTGAAGCAAAGCCACTGCTCCCTGAAGCATCTCATCTGGCGGACTCTGAGTGGTCTCAAACATCCTCTTTAACTTAAACAACCACTCCTCTTCCTGAACTGGATTCAAAGGATCACGACCATAAAAATCCTCCGCTCCCAGTCTCTTAATCTACTCCAAAATCGATATCCGTTCATAAACTCAGATTGCATAAACCGATAGAAATTCGCCATCATGTTCATAAACTCAGGCTGCTGCTGAGGAGATGGAACAATCGATGGAGTAGCCTGATGACGAGATGACCTCGATCGACTAATACTAACTGATGCGGCACTCTCCACATCACTATCACGACGACCTTTATCTGAAGCCATACTCGCGATTTAACACAAGGAGCAAGCATACATTAGCCTCACATAACTATACTGTCCAAAAATTAGTTGGCATATACATGTACTTATACTAATCCCATTGACCCAATCCGATCTTAGAACCACCTAAACCAGAGCTCTGATACCACTACTTATAGCGCCCTATACCCATATATGATACGAATACCGGGTGCCATTGCACTGAACTAACATACACTCTAATACTTTATTCACCACTTTAAATAACTGTTCATTTTAATCCGGTTAACCTAATTAAACTATCCAGGTTATTAAATAAACAATTAATTAAAACCGGTAATTTTTTTGAATAGTACCGTATACATGAATAGTACCGTATATGTGAATAATACTATATATATGAATAGTATCGTATGTACGAATAGTACCATATGTATAATACTGTATGCATAGTACTATATGGCAAAGACAATTTACTTAAGTGTATTAATACCTATTAATTAATCATCTACTTAATATTTTTACTTTATTTCACTATTAACTATGCCGATTGACCTATAACTGTCTAAGTTGCTATTTATCTGGTCAATTTTCCTTTAACTTAAAATTCTACATTTTTTTTACCAATTATATTAACTTAATTTCTATCAATTATTAGGTATGCCCAACACACATACTAGTTACATATATAATAGTCTATTACAGTCCAAAATCCAAAAGTAATATTATAAGACACATATATGCCAAAATCTTAACATACTTAATATTCTAAATAATATCTTCCATACCACTTCCAAAGTGTGAGGTATACTCTGCTCCCAAAATCTTACGGAGTACCTACACGCAGTCAAATAAAATTACGTGTTGAACATTAAATATGCTCAGTAGTGATTGTAATTCCATAAATTTCCACTTAATTTAATTTTTCATGCATAATAATATTCACAAATACTATTATTTAATATTAATAAACATATTTAATTTAATTCCCAACTAAACATGCAATATTACATGTAATTATTTTTAAATTACATAATTGGGGCAATTACACAATTAATTCACATAAATAATTTTATTCCCATTTTATCCTTAACTTATGGTAAAAATTCATTTATACCCTTAAACTTTTTCAAAATGATGAAAATGCCATTAGTTCAATAATACTTCACCAAAATTACATTTATGCCATTAATTCCTTTTAATTTCACTATATTACAATTTTGCCACTAATTCACTTTAAATTCAATAATATTACAATTATGCCACTATTTTAATGAATTTCACTAATATTACAATCTTATCATTAATTTGCATGCTAAATTACAATTTTACCCTCCAATTATCATGTTCATGCCAAATTACACTTTTACCCATAAAAAGTGGCCAATTTTCATATTTAACCATTTATTTACATTTTTACCCGTAAACCTTTTATTTAATAATATTTATTCCCTTTTTCTACATAAATATTATTTTAATCATATTTTAACCATTTTAATCTTATTTTTACAATTATGCCCCTGTAACACACTTGCAGACTCTATATACAGGATAAACGAGATGTGAACTCCAGAACTTTACAGAAATACCAGCAGAGTTTTGTGCGACTGCCACTGTCTTTTAATATAGAACAGTACAATTCAGATATTCAGATATTCAAATATAGAAATAGAACCATCATTGGCCTACTAAAAAGTGAGACGCCATGCTCACACCCGCGGTCTTGTGTCCTTATGGCATGCCAACATATCCTGAACTAGACTTGACTACCAGATCACTACATAGGGCAATATTATTTTATTTTTCACATTATTAATATAATATACTTTTTATTTTTTTTTTATGGTATATCATCATAATATCTTATTCTTTTTCATACCATTTCATCATTTCACATGTGATTATCATCATTACATCATTAAATGTCATGTAAAATTATTATTTCATCATGGTATACATGCATACATACATACATGCATACGGCCCACATACCAATTTATTTACATTAATTCTTTTTATCAATTTTATCATTTAATTAGGCCATTTTCATGATGTATAATATCACCATACCATCAATTTCCATGAAAACACATAAAAATCATAACTTTACACATGACATACATTCGGCCATACATGTATCACATGCCTCATGATATTTTCACATGCTCTAACACATACCATACATTAGTTCACATGCCAAATACCATAGATCCATCATAAATATACATAAAACATCATGAAAATACGTGAAAATCATATGGTTACCATTCGGCCAAAGAAGGAATTTTTCACACAAAATTTATTTCTTCAATTTAATCATCCACACCATTATTTTTAACATCCCTAAGCATGAATATCATGTTAATTTCAATTAAACATGCATAAATCACATACTTTATTCACAAATATAATCTAAATCCATATTTTTTACCATGGAATTAAGTGGAATTTGCAATCACAAACCTTAGATCCTTGAAATATACTTTTCAATTATCCTTTTCCTTACCCCTAGCTTGATTGAAGGTTCCTTTACCTATTGGACATAATTATGTCCAAATACAAAAATTAAGATTTAATCAAAACTAATTTTCCTTTCATCAAATAAACTTAATAAACATCTAATTAACATCCTAATCTACCTTTAGGAACCTTAAAACAAAATTTAAAACACTTAATTCTTTTACCTCAATTTTACATCCAAACTTCAAGTCTAGATTTCACCGACTTATACTTGTCCAAACGAAATTCTGAGACCACCAATGGATTCTAGATGAGCTGAATTATGTTAAGGAGGTTTGATTTTCAGGTGAGATGAAGAATAAATGAAAGAAAAATGGTGAAGAAGAGAGGAGGAAGAATTCGGCAAAGAGAGAAAGAAGAAGGAAGCTGAAAAAAATAGAATCCAAGGGGATTTCCAGATTTTTAGGTCCTTTTATATGGGTCCAATTGGTGGTCCAACCTGGTCCAACAATAGTGGTTGAGCCGATTTGGTCCAATTTTCATTTTTCAGGTCATTTTCTACTGTTTTGGTAAAATTAAATGTTTCTGAATTCATTTTTACTCCCAACCAATTTCATCATTCTTATAATATTAAAATTAGTCTCTCTACAAAATTTTAGTTCAATTAGAATCCTTTTGGGGTCCGGTTCACTAAACCGGTCCAATTCGGTTCAGTTCGATTTTGCCGTAAAATACAATTCTAATACTGTAAAAAATTTCTAAAAATTATTTTAAGCATTTTATCCTCTTATAGTAGACCATTTTATCCACTCTAACTATTTATAAAAATTTGGTCAAAATTCAGTCAAACATTGATTCAATCGAACCGAACCAAAGAAACTTCATACTAACTTTCGGAAGCCTATTTGACCTCATTTTAACACTAGATTACACCATTTTAGTACATTTTTCATCCTCTTTCTGATGGTGAAATAAAATATTTTTGAGTACTATTCATCTCGAAGTCACTATTTTGTGGGTCTCACAGTTACTATTTACGGACCCATAGTTACTATTCACAGACCAGTCAAAGATGCTGTCACTATTCAATGGGACCCAGTTAATGATGATGTTACACTTTAGGGGACACAGTTACTATTTATCATCATGACATTGCTGATGTCATCATGGTCCCACATTCACTATTCAGTGGGTCCCACCTGGCCCCACTTTTACTATTTAGTGGGTCCCACCTAGGCCCACTTTTCACCGGAATAAATATTTTTACTTACTGTTTCGGCCAATCCAGACTCGTTTGACCTCCGATTGACACGAAATTTGCGCCTACGGACTCGTATTAAC
The DNA here is from genome assembly GCA_947683425.1 of Excoecaria cochinchinensis. Taxonomy (NCBI): domain Eukaryota; kingdom Viridiplantae; phylum Streptophyta; class Magnoliopsida; order Malpighiales; family Euphorbiaceae; genus Excoecaria; species Excoecaria cochinchinensis. Next base: position 2,694,027 of record CANTUQ010000167.1, on the reverse strand, counting down.
GAGCTCTATCCAATAGTCCAATAAAATATTTTTCAATTTCGAGAAGTATTATTCACCCTGAAAATACTATTCACTTTTGAAAAATACTATTTACGACTAACCGGGTATTGGGGTTATTACATTATACATGCAAATTTCAAGATTAATTGACAACCTATAATAATCATTTAATATTACGATCTCTCAAATAATGTTTCTATGATGAAATTCTATTAGTTTTAAGTAGGAATTTACCTCTCAACTAAATTCTTACTTATTATTATCATGCATTAAATACTAATAGAAAATTCTACAAATAAGAATACTAAATTGATATGAACAATAAAAACAGAATATAAAACATTAAAGTTCATAAATACATCATTTAATATTTACAAAGAAGAAGTAAAAAAATTAGAAATAAGAAGAAGGAGATCTCTCAACCCTTTTTCCTTTCACAAAGTATGTTCTTCTTCTTTGCTTACACTTATCCCATGTTTGTCCTCAAACATGAATTAAACTTCAATCACAATCCTTTCAGAAACTCATTCACCCAAAATCAAATTCCAATCCCATAAGTTTCAACTAAATCAAAATGCAAGGCAAAATAGAGATAGAAGTCCAAAATAATTTACCATAAAGTCATATCAAAATATGGGTTTCTCAACTACCTTTTCAAATTAGAAACAACAAGGTTTATAAACATTAAGCATGCAAGAATTTTGTCTCACTTCAATATTAACATCAATGCATAAAAGAGAACTTATCAAACCAAATTGGACACCAAACTTCACATTTTTATTCGATGAAAGAATAAGAAAAATTAGGAAATTTATTTCATATATATATTTTTTCTTAACTTATACTATAGTGGACACGAGGGTACCCGGTTCTGACCCGCATACACCCGATTTTTCCAGCCTAAGAAAGATCAAAATACTTACAATAAATGTAGAGATCCTTTTTACGTGAGGGTATCTGGTTCTGACCCTCACACACCTGGTTACTCAGATCACACAATTTAAAGCGGCTACTAGCTCTACTCATAACCACCTTTTAAGCGGACAGCGGAGTAAAATTTATTGCAATTTCACTTCTTTTCTTTCTTTTTTTTTTTCATATATATATATTCCTGATAAACAAGTCTTTCAATCTAAAATCTTTCAATATCAAACAGGTGTCCAATAAGGTTTTAACAAGTTTCTAAAATGCAAAGAATCAAATTTTAGAACATGCAAAAATTATATTTCACCTAGAAATTAAACCTTGATATTTTGATTCAAAAGGTAATCAAGACTATCACAAATTGTATGAAAAATGGTAAATAATTATGAATACTACTCAAAAATGCCTAGCAAATCAACAAGTCAAAAACTAAATGGTTATGAAATTGTATTTAGACAAATGCTTTTTCCTAGGATTGTAAATGAAACTTCATAAATATTAATGGACAAGAGAAATGCAGAAAGTATTTTCAAACAATTGAATAGGGGACAAGTGATATAATTCTGATGAAAATGACAGCATTTATGCACAAAAATCATGCCCAATGCATCAATTAAGCTGTAAATTTCCATGTAAATTTAAAATATTCCAAATTAAACTCTAACCCAAAACTTAGGCACAATTCTACTCAAGATGGCTACCAAAAATACTTCATAGAAGTAGATATATCAAAAATTTGCACAGAATTAACCAAATAAACAGAATTGCAGCATAAAAATTCCGCAATTAAACACTAAAACAGCAGGGCAACTCAAAAATTTGCACAATAATCAGCAACCAGTTCCCATCAAAGCTTGTATCAGCAATTTTTCCCCTTTTGAACTCAGTTTATTAGAGATTATTACAGGAAGTGTCTTATTCTCTCCCAAATATGCATACTTTAAGTGACCTGGCAGCACCTTCAACTCCAATTCGGGTGCCTACAAAACAGATGGTAGAAGCTTTTTATTAGCATTAGGCACTTCCAAAAGAGGGGGGTCATTTACCATTGGTTTAAAAGCTTCCAATTCCAACACTACTTCCTGTAAATCCTCCTCTAAATTCAGATCTTCTTCAGGTGTATCAATGTTGTCCCTGTTAATATTTTCACTTAATGCCACTTGTAACTTATCATCCCTACTCAATTCAAACACTTTTTGGGTTAATGGTTCAATTATATCAACACCATAAACAGAAGACACATCACATGGATATTTCATCGCATTATAAACATTAAACTGCACTACTTCACCATCAAATTCCATAGTAAGTGTTCCTGCATGCACATCTATCTTGGTCCTGGCTGTTTTAAGGAAAGGTCTCCCTAATAAAATATCAGATGATTCCAAAGATCTGTCATCATCATCCATATCAATAACATAAAAATCAGCTAGGAAGATTAAACCATTAACTTGCACCAAAATGTATTCTAAAAATCCTTCGGGATATATAATTGACCTATTGGCAAGTTGAATTACTACTCCTATCTCCTCTAAAGGTCCATCATTTAACGATGAATAAATAGACTTAGGCATAACATTGATTGATGCACCCAAATCACACATTGCTTTTTTAATACTAAAATTACCAATTTTACAGGAAATAGCAAACATACCTTCATCTTTGCACTTTGGAGGCATTTTCCTTTAAAGTACAGCTGAAACATTTTCACCCATAACTACTTTCTCATACCCAACCAATTTTTTCTTGTTAGTACATAATTCTTTGAGAAATTTTGCATAACGAGGTATTTGTTTAATAGCGTCAAGTAAGGGAATATTTACCTCCACCTTGCGAAAAGTCTCAAAAATATCTTTCTCCTCCTTCTCCTTATTGGATTTAGACAATCTTTCAGAAAATGGGGGCTGAATAACTAAAATTGGGGGCTGCATCCTTGAGATGTTCATTTTTCTCAATCTCCACCTCCTTTTTAGCTCCCTATTTCATTTTCTAATTACCTTTCCTGGGCAGGGGTTGTTCCAGCTCTTTTCCACTTCTCAAAACAATTGCACTCACATTTTACTTGGGGTTATCAATTGTTTGAGATGGCAGCCTCCCTTGGGATTCCAATATGCTCACTGAAGTTGCCATTTGGCTCATTTATTTTTCTAAATTTTGTATACTAGCCTTCGTTTCCTGTTGAAGTTGTTGCATATTAGTTACCAAAGAGTGAACAATTTCATCAAGAGACGAACCTGATTTAGGAGCTATTTGGGTAGGCTGTTGTGGTGGTCTTGGTTGGAATATTTGTGGTGGATTTTGCTGCCTTGCGCTATAGCTGAAATTTGAATGGTCACGCCACCCTGGGTTGTAGGTATTAGAGTACGGATCATACTTCCTGGGCGGCTGTCCACCATATCCACCTAAAGCATTCACTTATTCTTGTAAATCATCTTGTAAAGTGGGACACATATCAGTTGGATATCCAACATATGCACAAATTCCACACACTCTATCTTGTGAAGATGTACATGCAGCCATTTTTTGTACAAGAACTGTTAGAGCATTAAATTTATCTTCAATAGAAGAAGAATTTACCTCATGTACTCTTCTTGGGGGGTCTTGATATCTTCCAAACTGTTGTGAAGTGGCTGCCATATTTTGTATCAATTCACGGGCTTGTGCTGGGGTTTTATTATTGAGGCTTCTCCCACTTGCTGCATTTATCATCCTCCTTTCCATGCTCAATATACCTTCATAAAAATACTGAATAAGGGACTGATCAGTAATTTCATGTTGGGGACAGCTTGCACATAATTTCTTAAACCTTTCCCAATAATCATGAAGTGACTCCACATCTTTTTGTCTGATTTCACTTATTTTTTTTCGAATTACAGCAGCTCGGGAAGCTGGAAAAAATTTATCTAAAAACATTCTCACCATGTCAGTCCATGTTGTGATTGTTCCTGATGGTAAATTCAATAACCACTCCTTTGCTGAATCAGCTAACGAAAAGGGAAAGGCTCTTAATTTCACTTGATCTTCGGTAACTCCTTGTGGCCTCATACTAGAACAAACCACGTGAAATTCCTTCAAATGTTTATGAGGATCTTCATTTTTCAAGCCACAAAAAGTGGGTAGTAAGTGAATCAGTCCCGATTTCAGTTCAAAAGCAGTGTCCAAAACTGGATAAGTTATGCACAAGGGCTGCTGATTTAAAGGAGGTGCATTAAGCTCTTTTAAAGTTTGTTCTGCCATTTCTACTTCATCAATATCTGCTAAAAATTCAGCAAAATCAGTCACTACCTCATTTTTTAACGGTCTGAAGGATCTAGCAGCTTGTTCCTTTTACATCCATCAAATTTTAGCGCTGTTGCCGGGGACGAGTCTACTTTGATTTAATTTTGTTGATGACCAGGTCTGAAATTTCAAGAGAATTATTATTTGATTTAGAAATTGAGAAAATAGCCCGAAGATTAAGAAAGAAAACTCGATAGAAAAAGGAACAAGCTGCTAGGGCAAGAAAAGGTCAAATCCACAGAGACTAGTATCAATTTAACTTTTAATAACCAGATTTTCAGCAAAGAAAAATAAATAGGGGATTTTAATAACTAAAAATTTAAAAATACTGAATTAAAATAATAAACTAAAATTGCATAAAATTAATTAAAATGAAATAAATTGACAAGAAATTCCAGTTAAAGGTATTCGCGGCTCAAGATTCAACTTACTGATCATACATGAACAAATAATTTTAAAATCATGCAAAGGATCAGTTATAGTCATCGGCTTCGCGCTCCCGACCAATCTTTCCGTATTAATAGGCTGATCAAGTAAGACTGTAATTAACCCCTAACTAATAAATAGTCCTCTCTCAGTGACAAAATTTAATTCATTGACAGCTTTATGAATTAGAATGACCTGACCTAAGTTAACCAATTTTTTAGCGAGATTGATTTAAACAAAATCATGCATTTACTTAATACAACAACCCTTCCCAGTGTTACTATACTAATTGCCACTTATTATTGATTTTACTAAACAATTATGGATTTTATAATCTCAAATAGCTATATGCTATTCAATCAAATACATAACGAGCTCTTATTAACGAGCTTTTATTACACAAGAACCTTGCTCACAGTATATGAAGAACCTTGATCTTGAATTAACCTTTATCCAGAATAAATAAATTTAGCCACACATAATCAAAGTCATAAACAAAATAAAATTTAATTAAAAAATAAAACTCCCTGTTACAGCCCTTGGAAAAAACGCAGATGAAGAAAAGTTAAAAAGATCATACTATTCACGTTTTTCCCTAGCTATATAATAATAAAACCTAGATAAGTTAGGAATGTGGTTAATTCCTATCCAAACTTTGAAAATAAATTACAAATATTAAATGTAATATTTTCCTACTAAAACATTGTCTTTTATCTCCTAAAATAAAGCTAAATTATGCCTAAAAAGCCTGATGAAGTCCAGCTGGCGGGTAAGTCAACTTTTGAGTTAAAAACATAAATCTTCACTTTGCTATCCGGTCTTGGCCGTTAGCCTTGGGCAAGGTAGCTGATTACCCTTGTCCCTTATCCTTAGGCAAGACTAAGTCCAAAATCAACTCTCTACTTCCAAACTTCCTTGAACTTTCATGGTTGCTCCAAATTCACTCTATTTAGCTCCAATTTACTTCCTTTTTACCACTTTGACCCAACAATAACCAAAATCACAAAATAAGTAAAAAGTACTAATATAAGATAAAATTAAGTGCATAAAAGTGAGCAAAAATCAATTACTAGCATGCAGTTTTAACCACTCATCATTGTCTTCTCCTCAAAATATTGAAACTAACTTAACACTTTACAACTGCAAAAAATATTTTCTCTAAAAAAACTTACAGAACTTTGAGTTAAAATTTCATATCTCTATATTTACAACTGAATTTAATAAATATATCTTGCAAAACTCATGTCCCTTGATATGCCTCTTCAAAGAGTTATAAAAGTTAGTGAAAAGGGTTGACTCTTCACATAACTCTTTAAAATAACTGCTCTAACGGCTAGTTATGTCGTGCTCGCGATGCCTGTCACACTTACGACAGGACACGGATTTCTCTACCTTGACTTTCTTCAGTTACGTTGACTCCTTCCTCCTCCTTGCTCTGTCGCACTCGTGACTCCCTTCGTGCCCGCGACATAGCGCGGTACCTCCTTTTACTCAACTTCTTTTCTTCTTTTCTTCCTTCTTCTTAGGCGCCTTAGGTCGCGCCTGCGACAATACCATCTTTTCTTGCTTAATTTGCACCTTTTTCCACTGTTTTCTCCATTTTCTCCCACACTCACAAAATATAAAATAAAACATAAAATATACCTAATTCTAACACAACTAACCATAAATAAATATGATTTTAATCACAAAATATTAACTAAATATGAGCCATTTAGGCTCATATCAGTTAAGCAAGGATTTAAGGTCAGTGATTGCAAAGTCCATCTATTTTCATAATTTACGTTTGATTTTAAGTTATGTTTAAGAATAAAGTATGTGAAATATGCATGTTTAATTGAATCTAACCTTATAAACATGCTTAAGAAGACTAAAAATGATTATTTATATGGTTAAAATGAAAAGAAAATTTTTTGATGATGATGGTATAACTTGGCCAAATGATATGCCTTAAATTTTGCATAATATGTATGATATTTATGGCATATAAATGATGTATATGTGTTTTTTGGCATGAGATTTAGTTGATTGAATGAATAAAGGAAAGAAAAATGAACATAATGGATGATACATACTTTGGCCGAATGGTGTACATGGTGAAAAATATAATTTTTATGTATTATGATGTCATTTAATGGTATAACTAGGTTAATCAACATGTAAACTAGCTAAATGAATGATAAATGAGGTAAAAATAATTTATGGTGAATGTATGACATGTTGGCAAAATGGCATGTATGTGAATACTAATGTATACCATGATGAAATAATGAGTTTAATGGTATAATGATTGATTTAGATTGAAAAGGATGGAATGGTAAGGTAAGGTAAGATTCCATTAATTGTGCATATGGTAATATAAAAATGAATAATTAGAACAATTTAATGCCCTATGTAGTATTCTGGTAGTCAAATCTAGCTCAGGATATAGTGGCTAGACATAGGGACACCAAACCACAGGAGTGAGCATGATGTCTCACTTATTATAGGCCAATGACGGTCCTACTCATTGTATTGAATGTTAAAATGTCAAATGAAATGAACTGAAATGTAGGGATGGTCCTTCGGGGTCTCTCTAAAATATATTGAAGTTATAGGGTTCACGTCTCGAGTATCCAGTTCAAAGATTTCTACTAGTATTATACAAGGGACGATATGATAAAAATGTGAATAATATACTTAAATTGAAGTAAAAAATGAAATTTATGATGAAAAATGACCTAATTAAAAGAAATAAAAAGTTTAGGGCTAAAATAGTAATTTGGCCATAAATAGTGTAATAAATGTTATTAAGGGTAAAAATGTAATTTATTGGGTAATTATGTAAATTAGCAACTTTTCAATGACTAAAATGTAATTTGGTATAATTTTGATAATTTAGGGACTAAATGGTAATTTGTATGTTTAATAATGGTTAAAAGTGTAAAGAAAATGAATTGATGGCATTTTTGTAAATATGAAGAAGTTTAGGGACTAAATCATAATTATGCCATGGTTAAAGGACTAAAATGTAAATATGAGTTTTTATGTGTACTAATTGTGTGTATATATATATGATAAAGTGAAGGATTTAATTGTAATTATGAGCGTAATTGCATGCATTAAAATGTAATGAATTAAATATTAGTTTTAATTGATATTTTATATATTATAAATATATATGTTTTATGCATGTGAACTTAGTTTAGTAAAAATTCCTAAATTTGCAATCACCATTGAACATATTTAATACTCGGTATTTAGTTTTATTTGACTGCTTATAGGTACTTTATAGAGAGTGGAGCCAAAGGATACACCGAATTTTGGGAGCCAAATCGAAGAAATATTATTGAAGAATATTAAGTATGTTAAGATAAATGGCATGTATATGAACTTAAATTAGTATGATTCTGGGTATTGATATGTATAGAATTTATATAGATAAAACATAGAATAGTATGATGCATGATAGTTTATTTTAGACTGACTGTAAATGCGGCATCCTATTGTATTTATTGCCCTGCATTGGACTATGGTTTGTTTGGATTGCAGTAAATGTAGGTTAAGTGTATAGTCATCATGTTTCTAAAAAATGACCAAATAAATAGTAATTTAGACAATTATAGATCAATTGGTAAATAAAGGTTAATTGAATATACGTTAAGTTATAAGGTCTTAGGTTAATTAAAATTGGCTAATAAACTTAGGTACTTAATGAAATAGTAAAATTGATATAAAAAAAAAAGTACCCGTCTTCACATTACTAGGATATTTAATAGATTTTCAAACAATCATGGTAATCGACTTAGAAAGCTTAACATAAATGATTATTGAATGTACCATATAAGGGTGTTACAGGGTATTTCGGCCAAGTGAGGGAATTGAGGATAATGAAGCTTTTTCTTGGGGGAAAGGCAAAGAATAAAGGAATTTGAGTTGTGTAATCAAGGTGTGAGGTACGTGGTTACAAATTCTCTGAATTTTCATTGAAATTATTTAATTTTAGGGTTATGAAAATTGGGTTTTTGATTAATTGAGCATGTTAAATTGAAATTGATATTAGAAACATGCTTAAGGATGTGTAAATTGATGATTAGAATAATTAAATATAAAAAGAAAATTTTGAATGTGATTTCTCTATGGTGCCCGAATGGTCTAGCTTAGAGAACAAGGGTTTATTTTGTGATTTATTGCTAATTAGTTGAGTTTATATGTTAATTAAGGTATGTGCTAGCTTAATTAATATTTAATGGATGAAAAATAAATTTTGAAGAAGAATTTTGAAGGAGGCCGAACTGTTCATGTGAATGTACAAGGTATTTTATGTGTTTAAATGGTATTTAATTGTAAATATATGTTAATTGGTGTGTAATTAAGTTAATTACATGATTAGATGTGAAAAATAAATTATTGATTAGAAATTTTATGATTGGCCGAATTGAATGTATAAGAATATTAATATGTATATTGGTTAGTTGTTAAGGTTAAGCTATATAAATGAAAAATAAATATGATTTGTGGTGTAAATTAGTTAAATGAGATTTATTTGAATTAAATTGAATAGTTTATAGTGAAATATACTATTATGGATACCGTAGAGATTGCAGATTTTGTTGTATTTAATTGAGTTTATTGTGTACTTGATGATAATGTTGATTAAGTAGAGTTTTGGATATGATTTTAGTGAGAAAAGATTTAAATTGAAAATGGAATTGCCCTAAGCCGATTGGTATATGCATGCTTATATGGGTATACTTAATGGTTTAATGCAATTGAATGATATATGCAAGATATTTAAGGTCTAATCTAGTTAAATAAATGATAAATGAGTGAAAAAAAATAATTTTGACGAAAAAAATGAAGTCTTGGTCGAATTGGTATTGTATGTATATTAATGTATGTTGTGGTTATTTGTTAAATATGAATCCATAAAATGTATATAGACATGAACTAGAGTGCATATAGATTTAATTGGAATTATTAGAATTTAATTAAATATTTTTAAAAGTGTAATTTTGCATTATGGTGAGAGTGGAATTGTAAAATGAATTATGTTATTATGAGTTTATAATATAATAAATGCTAATATTGATTAATTAGCGGAATGAAATGGATTTAATGGAAAAATAAGAAATTTGGCATGGAAACACTTCTTGGCTGAATGGTATGTATAGAGGTATTATTGTATATTTCGAAAATTTACCAAGAATAATGGCATATCATGAATGTATGCTAGAAATTAAGTGTATGTTAATGAATTGTGAATTAAGAGAATTTGTAGTACTATTGATATTTGAATTGGAGAATTTGTGATTTGGAAAGAAATTTGTGGGAAAAGAATTAATGGAATGTGAAAATATCATGTTGGCCATTTGGTACCTTAAATGATATAATATTGTTTTGAGTTCATATTATGTATTTAATGGAATTGAATTAAGAGGATAAATTAATTGCCCTTAGTAGTAGTCTGGTGGTTAAATTTAGTTCAGAATATAGTTGACTAATTATAGAGATACCTATACTGCGGTGCAAGTCATGACGACTTGCTTTACTTTTGTAGATTTGCAATGGTCTACCATAGCAATTCAATGTTCAAAATGCAGTGCTCAATGATATAGTGATTGTAATGAAATGAGAATGCTTGAGTGGTCATTCGGGATTACTATTAAATGTAGTGGACCGGTGTGGTCCACATCTCGAGTATCCGGATCAGAGATTTCTACCGGATTTATACTAGAGCATAAATGAATAAAAATTATTAATGTGTCAAAAGTATTTTTAAATGGCATAAGTGATTAGAATGAATGAATATATAGTTAATTTTTGGATTATTTATGTGAATTGGATTTAAATGTATTTTTAGTACTAAATATGCTTAGGGGGGGATTAATTTGTATATTGCATGTCATTTAATGAAATAAGATAATTATATAGTTATTTAATGGCAAATGTATAATTAAATGAATTTTTAGAGATTTTATGGTAATATGTATCTAAAATAATTAATTGATTGACTATATTGTAATTAGATTTATAATATAGTTTATAATTATTTTTTTAATTGGATATTGAATTTAATGTTTGTATAGCAATAATTGAGTTAATATATTGTAATGTATGATTTTAAATTTAATATGCATAATTGAATAAAAGTGACAAAATGGTATAAGGGATGTAATAAGTTATTTAATGAGTTAATTTGAATTTTGGATGTGAATTTAAAGGATTAAGTGTATTTATGTATTTAATTGTCGTATAAAGGATTAAATTGTAAATCGCATGATAATTAATGAAATTATGTGCTTGTAGTGCTAATCAGTGACATATTTATATAAATGAAATGTAAACTTATTGATGTGTAACTTTAGACGTAAATATGCAGGTATGATTTACATCTAAGGTATTTATGAAAATAAAGTAAAATGTTATTATGGCATAGACATGATACTTTGGTTTGATTATTATAATAAGAAGAATTAATTGATGTATTTAAACAACATTAGTAAAGATTATATATATATATATATATATATATATATATATATATATATATATATAATAGTTGTATAATGGAAATAATATCGATGACAACCCAAAATTCCTGAACTGACTGCTTGAAGAAATCACCCGAAAACAAAAAATTCCGACGGTTTTTCAATCAAGGATACTCCGACGGTCAAGTCAGGAAAATTAACGATAATAAGGGTATTCTGAATGGAAAAGAATCAAGAAAAAAAAACATACCTGGATTCCCCCTTTTTATAGAGTTAGAAATCAGTGTTGGAGAATGAGTCCTCTTCCGCGTGGGATAAGCATTCCCTATAGGACAGAAGCTGGGAGTCCTAACTGGAGCAGAACTCAAAGACTTAAGTAGATAAAAATCTTTCCTGATCAGATAAGATTAATTCCTGATTGGATAAGGTTGATCACGAAGAAAACGCGTTGTAAAGGGAGTGGAAGTCTTTACTGGCTCCCAACAATCCTGGTGGCACAAGGAGGCGAGCTCCTTCCGAGCTATTTGGATACTACCGAGCTGTTATTAAGAGATTTCAGACTAGTTTACCCCGACGAATGAATGCTAGGACTACCAATTTTTTGATTTGTAATGCTTTTGACTTGTAACCTTTTTTATTCAATATATAGAATGAAATTTCTTCCGAACTGAACAATTGTATTAAGTTATTGCATAAGCATGCATATATAGTTCTGTATGGTCGGATACCAATATAGTTACTATAGCTGTAACTTTTAAAAATTCAACAAGTATTAGAAAAGACGAACCGAAAATTGAAAGAATGCTCGTGGCGATATTGTTGAACTGAGCTTTTCATTGATAATAAGACATGCTCGGATAGCGATTTAGCTATACCGAGCCTACAATAATAAAAAGTGCTCATGGCGATCATGCTGAAATGAGCTTACAAGTAATGAGTTCTCGTGGTGAACTTGCCGAAATGAGCTTACAAATAATAAAGAAAAAGAATGCTCGTGGCGATCCTGCCGAAATGAGCTTAAAAATAATGAGTGCTCGTAGCGAACCTGCCGAAATGAACTTACAAATAATAAAGAAAAAGAATGCTCGTGGCGATCCTGCCAAAATGAGCTTAAAAACAAAATAAAAGGCTCGTGGCAAACATGCCAAACTAAGCTTTTCTACTGAAAATATAACTTCAAATTGGAAATATTCCAAGAATAAGGCAGCAGCTTCCCCGAGAGATCCTTTAACCTGTAAGCACCACCTTTAACCTCATGAACCGTATAAAGACCTTCCTAATTTGGGCTTAGTTTTTTTACCCCAGACGCCATATGAGCTGCAACGACTTTCTTCAGAACGAGCTGTCCAACTCGAAAAGACCTAGATTTAAGATTCTAATCATGGTATGATGACATTCGTTGCTTATATATTGCCGACTCTCTGATTTCCTCCAATTAATCCAGGTGATACAAGAGATTTGCCTCATTTTCCTCAGCATCATATGATGAAGTTCGGACACTTGGAATGTCAATCTCACATAAGATGACAACTTTCGCCCCATATGTCAAAGAAAAAGGGGTAAGGCCAATCGCTGCTTGTGGGGAAGTTCGGTATGCCCAAAGTACATTATTAAGCTTGTCCACCCAGAGACCCTTCACATCATCCAGCCTCTTCTTTAGCCCGACCAATATAGTTCAATTTGTTACCTCAATCATGCCAAAATAGAGAGCCTCATATTCTACCACGTTGTTAGAGGCTGGGAATGCTATGTGAGCCATTCCTTTAATTGTTATCCTCTCTGGTCCAATAAGAACTACATCGATGCCAGCCCCTTGAGATGAACTAGCTCCATCGACAAACAACTTGTAAGAACGGGTGCCTGGCTTGGGAGGAGGAGCATGCAACTCAGCCACAAAATCAGCCAAAATTGGAGCTTTCATTGATTGCCAGGCTTTATACCGAACATCTAATTCTCCCAAGTGAGCTGCCCATTCTGTGAGCCTTCTGGATGCTTTTGGCTTCTGGAGCACTTTTTTGAGATTGGAATTTATCCGGACTACCACAGTGTGTGCCTGAAAATAAGGCCGGAGCTTGATGGATAATGTAACCAGTGCCAAGGCTAACTTCTCCAGGATGGGATAATTGAGTTCGGCACCCCTCAATACTTTGCTCATATAATAAATCGAGAACTGTTAACTACCTTTCTCTCTTATCAAAATCGAACCAACAGTGCCAGGGAAAATAGCCAGATATAAATATAGGATCTCACCCACATGAGGCCTACTCAGCAATGGCGGTGTGTTAAGAAACTGCTTAAGTTCCTCGAAAGCTTGTTGGCATTCCGGGGTCCATTCAAACTTCTTCAGATTTTTGAGTGCCCTATAAAATAAAAGACAGTGTTTAGCTGAATAAGAAATAAACCTGTCCAGGGCTGTTACCTTGCCATTAAGTTTATGCACTTCTCTAATGGACTTCGAGGGTTCCATCTCCAAAATGGCTTGAATTTTTGCCGGATTGGCCTGTATATCCCTCTTCGAAATTATAAACCCCAAGAACTTCCCAGACTATACCCCAAAAGCACACTTCTCTAGGTTGAGCTTCAAATCGAACTTCCTAAGAGTTGAGAAAGTTTCTGTGAGTTTGATTGCTCTTGACTATCATGTCATCCACATACAATTCCATATTCCTCCCGAGCTGATTAGCAAACAACTTGTTCATTAACCTCTGATATGTGGCCCTTGTGTTTTTTAGCCCAAAAGGCATGACTCTATAGTAGTAAGTAGCTTAATGAGTAATGAATGCCGTTTTCTCTTTATCTTCTGGGTTCATTGGAATCTAGTGGTAACCAAATGAGGCATCCAGAAAAGCATATTCTTTAAACCCCATGGATAGCTGTCTTTGGGTCAGGCCTTATTCAAGTCCGTGAAATCAATGCACATTCTCCATTTCCAATTAGCTTTCTTTACCAGAACAACATTGTTGAGCCAGTCCAGATATAAGACCTCACGGATAAATCTGTTCTAGAGTAGGGTTTTTATTTTTTTTCGTCATTACTATCTGCCTTTTCGGGGTATGGTTTCGCTTTTTATATTTGATAGGCTTATAGTCTGGTCTGATATTGAGCGAATGGCACATGACATCGATAGATATTCCTTTAATATCCGAAGGCTGCCAAGCAAACACATCCATAAATTTCTGCAGAACTGCAATTAATGTTGCCATTTCTTCCCCCTCCTTGTTCGCCTCGACTTTAACTGTCTTGTCCAGTGCTATTTTGACCTCCTGCAATGAATCTAATGGCTCTGCTCTCCGCGCTTCTTTGGTGGAAATATCCAAGGAATCCAACAGGAGTGTTTGGTTTGCTTCTTTTAGCATAGTAATATATGTTTCCCGAGACACCTTCTGATTTCCCCGAAGCACCATAATACCTCTTGAAGCGGGAACTTTGAGCAAAAGCTTTCTCATAGAAATGTAGGCATCCATCCCGGCTAGCAATGGCCTTCCAAAGATGACATTATAGGCCAGTGGAATGTCCACGACCATGAAACAACTTGAACAAGTACGAACCACTTTATCATCTCCGACCTGCACTGATAGTTTCACTGATCCTTCTACTTTGACCAGCTAACAAGATATCCCAATGAGTGGGGCCGACACCGGTTCCAAAATATTATTCTACATTTTCAATGCTTTATATGCCTGCAAAGTTATGAGGTTGACCGTATTACCCATGTCTACTAGAATTCGTTAAACCAGATAGTCCTGAATTATGGCCTCTACCACCAAAGAGTCTGTGTGCAGTTGTTTGACATGCTTGTCATCTACATCTGAGAATCTCACTTCATAATTCTTACTGAGGGACTAGAATCTAAGGAGAACACCTCCGTTTGCCCCCTACAATAACATGTATCACACCGGCTGGAGCCTTTTTACTTGTACTAGCTCTATTATCCTATCTCCGAGGTAAACGAGACCGATCTCTGCCTTTATCATTCCAAACAAACTGGGTGAGCTTCCCCTTCCGAACTAAAAATTCGATCTCCCTCTTAAGTTGATTACAATCATTCGTCTCATGACTCTTGTTCTTGTGAAAAGCACAATAGAGGCTCTGATCTCTGTTAGAGCTTTCTCTAATAGGTCTCGGCCAGCTCACCTTGTCGTTCTCCTTCATCCACTTCAGAATTTATGCCTTCAAGGCATTCAAAGGTGTTCACTTTTCATCGTTCTGATCCCCAAACCGTGATGAAACTACATAAGCTCGGGTCAAGCCACCAGACCTTCGATTTCTTGACTCGGTTCTCCCATTGCCCCTCTTCTATCCTGATCTGTACGAATCTCTGCCCGTATATTCATATAGAGAGCTCTAACAGAGGCGACGAGCCTCATCCATCCTTATATACTTATGAGCTCGGGACATAAGCTTGGTAAAGTCATTGGATGGCTTCTTGCTCAACGAGTCACTAAAATCCTGGCACTGGGTGTTGCGTATCAGGGCATTGTTGGCCACCTCTAAGTTAAGATTCTGAATGTCCATTGCCACAGTGTTAAACCTTTCCACATAGGCCTGTAATGTCTCCCCTTTGTCCTGCCGAACTAGGTTGAGATCAGCTGAGACTTTCGTGGGTCGAATAGCTGCCATAAATTTTGCAATTAATATATTGCTTAACTGTTCGAAACTTGCAATAGAGTGCTCGGGTAAATTTTGAAACCAAATCTGAGCAGACTCAGTAAGTGTTTGGGAAAAAATCTTACACAGAGTGGCATCATCCGAGGTGTGAACGAGCATAGTGTGGTGAAATTGATCTAGGTGAGCCCGAGAATCTGTACTGCCATTATACTTGTGTAGGTTCAGTAATCTGATCTTTAGGAATGGGGTAACTAAAATCTCCCTGGCTAATGGCGATTTGAAATTACTTTGGTACTACATAGTATTTTGATTCTAATAATTCTGCATTCGTTCCTGAAAAGGCCTCTCAAACTGATCCGAGGTGAGGGTTATAGTAGAACCCAGGGCCAAAGTGGGAGGAAAAGCTGGTGGGACATGAGTGAAGGCCTATGGAGTTGGGGAAAAGAACTGTGTGGGAGCTGAAGGAAGTGGTGTTTGGGCATGTGCTTGGGGGGCAGGTGCTTAGGATGCCACTATGGTTAGAGTAACTAAGAAGGCTTGAGCCGCTTGTGGGGTAATGCCAGGAATGGGGACAGCTTGGAGAGCTGGATTTTATGCATGGTAGAAGGGTTGTGGAGCTTATAACAGCAGGACTGGCTCATATGGAACCGGTGGAGGTTGTATTATTTGTCCAAATAATTAAACTGGTGGTGGTTGGATTAATAGGGGTTGAATTTGTGGAGGAGGAATTTGTGGGGGTTGAATTTGTGAAGGAGGAATTTGTGGGGGTTGGTTGGCCGGAGGGGCAGCAGCAGCTAAGTCAAGGAAGAGATCCATTGAAAAATCTGAAAGTTCTATACTCACCGCACCAAATGATGACAAGCTAAAATTCCTGAGCTGGCTGCTTGGAGAAGTCACTTGAAAATAAAGAATTTCGACGGATTTTCGATCAAGGATATTTCGACGGTCAAGTCAAGATAATTGACGATAACAAGGGTACTCTGAATGGAAAAGAATCAAGAAAAAAAAAACATACCTGGATTCTCCCTTTTTATAGAGTTAGGAATCAGTGTTGGAGAATGAGTTTTCTTTCGCGTGGGATAAACATTCCCTATAGGACAAAAGCTGGGAGTCCTAACTGGAGTAGAACTCAAAGACTTAAGTAGATAAGGATCTTTCATGATTAGATAAGATTAATTCCTAATTGTATAAAGTTGATCACGAAGAAAACACGTTGTAAAGGGAGTGGAAGTCTTTGCTGACTCCTAACAATCCTAGTGACATAGGGAGGCGAGCTTCTTTTGCGCTATTTGGATACTACCAAGCTGTTATTGAGAGATTTCAGACTAGCTCGGCTATCCGGACTCAAGAGTAAGACAAAATCAAACTCTTAGGAGGAGTGTTCGATTATCAAATATTATTGATAAAAGAATTATAATATTGTGTGTTTAATTAAATGGAATGCGTGTAAATAATTATAGTTATACGTTTATGTAAGTGATAAAAGTGAAAAAAGTATTATTAATAGAATGGGTAACATAAATAATAATTAATATCTAATATAAGTTAGGGAAATTGTATGTAAGTAGTCGAAATGAAATTATAATATGTTTAGTTATGAAATAATTAAGGCAAGTATGGGGAATTAAAAAAAAGAAAGAAAAGAAAAGAAGAAGAAGAAAATAATGATAAAGAGTATAATTGTCCATGGAATTTAGTCAAAAATTAATAGTAAGGATATTAGAATTGAAGTGATAATGGTTTGCAACTGGTTGTGATTTGTACATTAAACTAATTCAATTAATATTATAGCATGGAACGCATGTGTGTTGCATGTTTTAGATTAGTAGAAACCTTTAGATTTGTAACCATCACTATGCTCAGCACATAATTTGTATTGACTGCGTGCAGGCACCAATTTGATGATTTTGGTATGAGCACGTCCCAAGTTGGAAGAGTACTGGGTATAGACAGTTAAGAATATGTTTAAATGTTATTCTAGACTTGTGTATAGATTTGATGGATTTAGATATGTATATGGCATGTATATGGACTTTTATGGACATTGGAACATATTATTAGTTTTTGATGTTTAATGTAGTGAATATTAATTATTAAACTGATTTGTGAATGCTTATTGATATAATATTGTGCCCCTGAATTGGGCTTAGTATTGTTTGAATTGCAGTATGGGTAAGTTAAGATTGTAGCTGTTATGCTGCCGAATTTTTAATTAAATATATATTAAGATAAGACAGTTATATGATTTTCGACAAGATATAAATATGATTATTGTGTAAATGTTTTTATGCATGACTTATGAGGTTATACGATTTGGTACGGGACTAAATTAACATTGAAAGTCTAAGTATTAAGTTGTTATGCAAGTGGAAAAAAAAATATTTACTTGCTATTGTGGTAAACAAGCAGCAGTTAGAATTTAACTATTATGTCAAGCGGATATAATGTTTGTTTTGTAGGAATGAGTCAAGGGTGTTACATTAAATGTCGGTGTGACGGACACAACACATCCCATAATTATTTAAGCATACCGTTATAAGATACTCTTCTACTTATATCGACTGGACAGTGTTTCAATTGTGAAGCCCTAGACTTTAAATTTGGACAGTAAACAAATATGAAAATTTGGACAATGTTTAAATTGTGAAGCCCTAGAGTTTGTTACGCTAAAAACAAAACTGGAAATAGGGGCAGCATCTTCAAACTGTCATGGCGGCGGGTCACATGCGCTTGGACCACCATCCACCAATTATGTGGGCCCGGATGGAACCCATTGGTGAATTGTTTATATTATAAAGAGTATTTCGTATTTATACATTGCACCGCAAAATACTAGTTTTCCAGGACCGGATCCTGCCATTGCCTCCACGTCGACCACGTGCTACGGCTCACTTCTCTTCTTATTTTCGCACTACTGTATCAAACTTTGGAATGTGGGCCTTGTAAACTTGTCTTTGTAATTTTGCATTAAAACCTTTAAATTTAATCTTAATGTAAATTATTTGAAAAAATAAAATCACTTACTCTCTCGGTCCTCAGAATTTTTTTTTTTTTTTAAAAAATTATTTTATTTAAATTATCATTTTATATAATTAAAAAAGTATTTGTTACAACTATTTCAATTTTATTTTTTTATTAATATTAAAAATACATTAATATTTTCATTATCTTCATTAAATATAAAAGATAATATTATAATTTTTTATTTTTTATTAAATTGAGAAAAACTAATAATTACTTTAATATGTGTGAATGAGTAAAAAATGACAACGGACCTAGAACGAAAAGAATAAATTTTAAAAATAAAAATTTAATAAGTCATTCATTACATTCAACACGATAACTTTTGATTTTTCATATTGATTAAAAAAAACTATTAATTAACATTATTCAATCAAATATTTATTATAATTTACTAAATCCTTTTACTAATTCTCTATAATTATACATTTTCACTTTATTAATTATCTCTTTTTTATATACATAATGATAACCAGACACTTCATTAACAGTACGGTTAGCCGAGTTTATTTGAATATTCCTCCACAATAGCTCGATTCCCCTTAATAGCTCAGTATCAACATATTATTTAAGAAGTTCTCTTATTTTCAGATATTATCTAATATCATCAGAAGATATCAATCCCGAAATTCAAGGGGATTTTACTTATCTGATCCTACAAATCAGCAATTATCACAAATCAAGAGTAATTAGAATCTTTCCTCAATGGTGATTCATATTCCTAATCAAACACTAATTCTTATTCTATAAAAGGAGGAATTCTGGTATATTTTACCTCTCTTGACCTTTTTCCAATTTTACCACTCATTATCGTCAATTTCTGACTTTACTGTCAGAGTATCATTTGTCAAAAATCCGCCGAAATTGTTTGTTTTCAGGTGACCAGCTTAAGGTGACACCCAGAATTTTCTGACTGTCATCACGTAAAGATAAAATAATAAAACACATAATTAAGTTTTTAAAAATTTAAAAATTATCGGAATAAAAAACTCTAAAATAAATTTCAGGAGTGTAGAAAAATTTAATAGCTATAAAACATGATAAGGTGTTTTTCCCTTTGTCTAATAGTTCGAAAACATGATAATTTTTGACGTTTTTGTTTCTTAGAAAAAAATCTGCTATTTAAATTGTTGTTCCACTTGTTATTTATTTGTATTGCGAAAATACTAGAGATAGATCCATGGAGGTAACATAAACATAAATATGGTATCTACTTCTTGTAGCGCATAAATTTTGCGGAAGCAAATACAAGCATCTCTTCTGCATCACTGGTCCCGGCTTTTATCCACGTGCGGGATAACAACAACTATGTCACGGTCTAAATGCCCCTTGGAGATAAAAGAGAATGAGAGGAAAATCCGACAGAGTTTCGGTATCTCAACCCTTTTTCTGTTTATTTTACAGAATTTTTTAGGCTTATTTATAGAGGCTCTCTCTCTAAAATAGGAAAGTTAATTATAAAGGAAATAATAATAAAAAGGGAAGTTACCTTTTTTATTTTATTTAAATTAAGGAAAAATCCTTTATTAAAGGATTTGATATGGAATTGTTTCCATATCCGTATTATTTCCTTTTTGATATGGATCACTTCCATATCTGGATAATTTTCATATTGATATGGATTATTGTCCATATCGAGAGTCATGAGTATATTCAGACTCTATCATCTCCCATTCGCACATGACGGAACAATTTATAGTCAAGATCTCCAGTCATACAAGTAGATAAACTGCATACATCGAGTGCACTGGTGCTATACACTTGTTAGGGATATAGAGCGTCTCGAAAAAAGAGATTCTCCTATTTTACGTATGCCTAACCCTAAATGGCTCTCACATTCATTGTTTTAACTCATGATCTCACAAAATAATATTTATGTTCATTATTATGTCTCTACTTATAGAAACTATAATAGGTTAGCCGGTAAACCACAAACCAATTGAATGTGATCAAAAGGTTATCTTTCCCTCTTACTATATGCCATCCATCATGATTCGGCTTGCTTTTCTAGCTAAAATTATTTCATGATCTCTTAGAGCTAACTAAGCTAGCCACACTAAATCATACTTCCGGGATAACCTAAGGGTTCTAAGAGTCAAAATTTAAATGGGGTCTCACAATAGGGAAAGTTGAGATCAATGTAATGAATTCCCATCCCTAGGTCACATAACTACACACGGTATAAAACATGTGTTATGGTGTTTATTCCTTCCCTTAAAGGAGCACATATTGTACAAAAATATAAAACATCATACAAAAGTGTAAGGTTGCAATGCATCGAAGCATCCAACTTTACTCCGCTTACTTAACGACTAATTCTGGCTTATTAGATAGAACTTGGTAGTTACGTTTAACTTACCAAAGGATGACACTCAATCCTTATTTTGAATCTTAATCCAAAGCATGCAACCTTATGTATGTCTTTATCCCACACCTTAACAAGACTAATCTTATAATTTCTGCAAGACAACACTTTTATTTTGAATAGGCTCTCGAGCATTCTCATATATTCAAAATTCACCTCATCTTAGTATTTGCCAACTCATTAACAAAACTAAGGTAAGCACCCTTGTGAGTAGGCTACTTTTTTGTCCGATATGCTCAATCTAATATTAATAACAGTAAACGTTTACACATAAACATTTACACTTATGTATTACCAACTATAAACGTGGTTATTAATCATAAATAATAACGTTAAGGGATTATATAAAATATAACAGTACCAATTAAATCCTACGCAAACCTTGAGATCTAATGTGTTCTCAAACACATCTCTCATTAAAGGTTTTGCTCAATCGATCTGCAGGCATAGAAACGTATTGTAAGTTCACTTCTCCTCATGTAACAATATCTCTCGTGTATTGATACTTAATGTCAATCTGTTTAGCCCTACTATATGCTATTGACGATTGACTGTCTCTATAGACTATCACTGGTCCTTCTGAGGCAAATACTCTAAAATGGCCTATAAACCATTTTAGCGAAACTATCTCTTGTACTGCAGCTGAGGAAGTGACCAATTCAACTTTCATTGTTGATAGGGCTACATAGGCTTATTTCTTACTACTTCATGAGATAGCACTCTTGCCAACTAAAAATATGAAACTTGAAATGGAATCCTCTCATCCACCTTTATGTATTCTCTCAATTGCAGATCATTATTTTGATAATAGAGAGAATAGTCTGCTGCACCTCTAAGGTATCTAAGTATCCTTTTAACTGCCTTCAATGTGCTTCACCTGGGATAGATTAATATCTATTTACCATGGCCACTGCATAGCATATATTAAGTCTTGTACACAACATTGTATACATAAACTACTCATGGCACTACCATCTAGAATGTTGCTCATATGTTCCATTTTTTTTGGCATCTTAGGACATATATCTTTACTAAGAAACTGATTCTTGACAATGTGGATATATATGGGTTTGCAGCACTGTATATTAAATCGTTCAATCACTTTATTGATATATTTCTCTTGAGAAAAAGACAACAACCTTCTCGAACGATCTCTTGAAATATTAATTTCAAGAATGTAATATGCTTGACCCATGTCTTTCATCTCAAAGTTTGACGATAACCAAACTTTGATTTCATTTACGTACCATTTGTCATTTTTAGCTATGAGTATGCTGTCTACATATAAAGTCAAAATGACAAACTTACTTTTAGAACTTTTGTTATAAACACAATGGTCTTCATCAATCATGTTGAACCCATTCGACATGATTATATCACGAAATCTCAAGTACCATTATCCTAAAGACTGTTTAAGGCTAAAGATTGAACTCATCAATAAGCAAACTTTATATTCACTGCCTTTTTCGATGAAACCTATAGGTTATTCCATGTAGATTTCTTCATCCAATTCTCCATTGAGAAAATCAGTCTTCACATCATTATGATGTAGCTCTAGATCCAAACGTACCACTATGGCCAGAATCAACCTTATGAACGTAAATCTTACAACATGTGAGAAAGACTCCTCATAGTCAATCCCTTCCTATTGTGTAAACCCCTTAGCGACTAGCCGAGTCTTGTATCTTTCGATACTTTTATCATCCTTTCACTTCACTTTAAGAATCAATTTATTCCCAATTGGTTTGTGTCCTTCCGATGGATCAACCAGTTCCCAAATATGGTTTGATCTCCTAGATGCCATTTCTTCTTCCATTGTTTTAATCCATTTTTCCTTAGCTGGGCATGAAAAAGCCTCTTGAATACCTTTTGGCTCTTGTGGGGCAACCAAAAAAGGGCATCATTCAACCTTCGATTTGAAGTCGGACACTTATCCTTTTAGATTTTTGCAGTCCTAAATTTTGATAAATATGTCTCGTATATTCATCGTAATCTAGAATGCTCCCACTAAGACCATATTTTTGCTCCCACTAGGACCGTGTTCTATACTTCTACTAGAGTCAGGAATACTATATTCTTTACTCCCACTGGAGTTAAAAATACTCTCACTTAAATCAGGATCTTGAACATCCGGATCATTTGGAGGAGGAAGGTCTTGACCCTCTCTTCCTGTAACTCCCTCCCATTCGAATAGAGTGATCCTGATGGTTCCCCTTCCTGAGTTTTATAGAAAGTGAAATCTTGATTCACTTTGCCCAACTTTAAAAATTCATTCTCTAAAAATGTGAAGTTTCACGATTTAAATTCTATCACTGTACTATTCTCTTGCTCATCTATGAGAATGTATCATTTTAATACTTCAGAATATCTCACAAAGATACTCTTTTTGACCTCTTGGTTCAAATTTACCAAATTGAGGTATTATGGATATAAGCATTATAACCTTAAGGTCGTAAATGGCATAAGACAGGTTATCGACTAATCCACAACTCATAAAGTGTGGGAGTGACAGATTTGGAGGGCACATAGTTTAGAACATATGTGACAGTTAATAAACTATCTCCCTAATAGGAGATTGGCAAAATTGCCTCTGTCGTCATAGATCTAACCATATCTTAGGAGAGTCCTATTTCTCATTTCTGCAACACTATTTTGTTGTGAAGTTCTAAAAATCGAAAACTGATATTCAATCCCTTTTTTATCACATAAAGCTTTAATTTAGTTGATAGATATCCCTAACCATAATCAGTTCTTAAAGCTTTAAGCTTTTTATCTAATTGATTCTCAGCTAAGCTCATATAAGTGTTGAAGCAACTCAATGCTTCTAACTTGTGAGAAATTAAATAGACATGACCATACCTAGTATAGTCATCTTTAAATGTGATGAAGTAGTAGGCTTTATGCCATGCCCTCACATTCATTTGAACACATACGTCAGAATGAACTTACTGCAGTAGAAATTTGGCTCTAATTCTTTTTTCGAACGGTTTTCTAACTAGTTTTCCTTTTAGACAATGCTCACACGTAGGCAATTCAACCTTATTTGAATCACCTGATAAACCTACCTTAGCTAACCTACTCATTCAGTTTTGCCCGATATGGTTTAATCAAGCATGCCATATTTTCACATTGTTCTCATAACTATATGAAGAATGAGGAATTAATGGAAAAACTAGTTTTCTTCAAATAGTCATGGTTAACATCTATAACATTGAAAAACGTTCACCACGAAACCAGAATCCATAATAGACATCATTTAAGCATAAGGGTAAACTGTCATCCTTAAAATATAAATTGAAACCAAGTTTCAATAAAGGAAGAACAGAACCTAAATTCCTAACAAAGGCATCTCGATCCCTTATTAAATAGTCCATTGGTTCTGAATCTATCACCCATAAAAGATAAAAATCAGAACTGGATATACAACTTTGACTCACTCTTGAGTTAGAATATTGTACTTATTTGGGCACAGTGCAGTCTTTTGCATAGTGTCATTTCTTTTGGCAATTGAAATATTTCACTCTTAAAACGTTTACTTTTTTTTTTTTTTTGCGTTTGGACCTATAGTTATTTTGTTTTACTTTTTGCCTTTTAAGCTCCCGAGCCTTCTCTTTATCCCTACTTTTGAAGTTTTTTTTTCTTCTTCTGGTTAGAACTCATCTATCATAACAGGACTATGCCATATGCACTATGACATTGGCCTTAATCGTTGCCAGACGGTCCTCTTAAAGCTCTAAGTGATGAGCGACATCCTCAAATGTCTTTAATTCTTGTCCATATGAGTTAGTTGCATCTTAATATGCTCCCAACTCTTGGATAAAAGAACGGATAATAGCTTAGACCCACTGCTCATCAGCTAACTTATAAGCATACTCACTAAGCTCACTTATCATATTCCATCTCTCTTAGATGTTTTCGCATGGTATGATCAGACCTCTTCTGATAAGTATTAAATTTGATCATTAATGATCGAAGCTTAGTCAAAGTCATACTTTCGAAATTTCTCCCGCAAAGCGATCCATAAATCCATTGCATTTTAATACTAGCAAATCTGCTTAGTGATTTCATCATCCATTGCACTGAGCAAGATGATATGAGCAGTGGAATTCCTTTTTCATGCCACATAGGCATCTCGATCCCGCTTATGCTGCGATGCAGTGCTATCCTCAGTTTTAGCTATAACCGAACTTAAGGGGTTTTAGAACCTCTTGCTCTTCAAGCACATACTGGATTTTCATATTTCATATTTTATAATTATCACCATTCAGCTTAATATCTTTATTAAGTTCAGCGACAATTGACTTGGAAGCAGTATCTATTAGAATCCTCTGATCTCAAATGGAATAACATTGCACATTTTTAAAGAATATAAGGCAATACATGCTATTTACTGCGTATCAGAAATAATAACCTAGTAAAGTTTTCTATTAGGCTCAAATTCGAAAATGCTATTAATAGTATCACTACAAGAATCCTTCGAAATAGAGATGAAAAATAGAGACGGAATTCCGTCTCTAATAAAAAATAGAGACGAAAATTTTTCGTCTCTAATTTTAGAGACGAAAATTCGCTTTCCATCTCTAAAAATAGAGACGGAAAAATAATTTTCATCCCTATTTTTTAGAGACGAAAATCACCATTCCGTCTCTAAAAATAGAGACGAAAACTATTTTTCGTCTCTATTTTTAGAAACGGAAAGAGAATTTCCATTTCTAAAATTAGAGACGAAAATTACCTTTCCGTCTCTATTATTAGAGACAAAAAAATAGGTTCCGTCTCTAATTTTAGAGATGAAAAGTTAATTTTCGTCTCTAAAAATAGAGACGGAAATTATTTTTCTGTCTCTATTTTTAGAGACGAAAAATGAATTTCAGTCTCTAATTTTTGAAGGGTTTTTTTTAAATATATGAAATAATAAATGTTATTAAATTTAAAATTGCCTTAATTTATATAATGAAATAAATATTAAATAAACAATAAATAGATTTAAAAAATGTATTTAATAATGTATTAATATGTATAAAATTTAGTAACATTACAAATAAATGAAGCTGATAAATTTAAAAATACTAACTAAGGTGGAGGTGAATGCGGACGATCAGCAGACGGTGTTGCGTATCATCAGGTAATTTTTGGCTAATGAAATCCTCTAACCTATTAATACGGTTCATTAATACGTCGATCGTGCTGCGAAACTCAATGACCTCATTAGTAGTTGCCGCAAGCCTACTAGTCGTAGACGTAGAGGATGAGGACGCATGCGAATAGCAAACATTCGCATAGGAGCCCATACCGAAGACCCGTCCACAGCGGTCCCTACCGTCGGCTGCGTCATAATATACTCGAGCATGATCCACATTATCGCCATCCGCTTGATGACTCTGAAGACTCTCTACTATCCGCTCTTGTAATAAAAATTATTCGAATGTTATGTAGTAGTAAAATGAAACTAAGGAGTTATAACAAAATAAATAATAAATTTTAAAATTAACATACATGAACTTGTCTAGCTCGATCGCTGACAAATGTCACACCGTCATGATTTCGCATATGGGTGTGCAAAAACAACTCATGAGGATAAGGTGTCCGGCCTATAGTAAACTCCTGTAAACAACTTATAGGTTAATAACAAATGGACAGATTTTTCCGTAAATTTGTAACAAACCTAATGTATAATAATCACAAAAGTACTTATATATATGTATTACTATTTTAATGCCAACCAAATACAATTATAACTCCTAACATAATAACACTTATTTATAATTTAATAAAATTTCGGCAGAATTTTTCCTAAATATGTAACAAACCTCCTGTTCAAACATAAAAAAATTACATTTACATTTATATTATCCACCATCAAAATCCTTTTTAAACTCTTTACACAATTTTTTACCCATACTCCTTCATTCAATCAAAAGTTTTGCTTATTATCAAGAGTTGCAATTATTGTAGTGAATAAATTCTTAATGCACTAAGTAGCTAATAGAAAATGGAATAAAGAATAGCATTTTTAAAGTCAGATATTTGAGTACTTACAAGTCTGTCAACATGCTCATGATGTGACAATGTTCTTCCAGTGTGTAAGGAAACACTAACTCCATCTGGTCCTCTCCTCCTATTTGTGGAATTCCGATCGGCGATGGAAATGGCTTCGGATGATGACCAGTATTGCATCCAATTTGCTCAAATGTCTTCATTTATATACCTTGGTCGTTCACCTTTGGCGTGCAGTTTATTAAGCATATCCTTTTAACGTACATAGGCTTGTTTTTCCCATACGTCGTAGAAGATGTGATCGATCAAAGAATTCCAATAAAAAGCTTTCTGAGGGATTAAAAAGGAAAAAAAAGGTTAAACATAATTAAAATAAGTTTATAATTTAAATTATATATTAATTAAGGTACAATAATTAGAAATAATCAAAATAAGTTATTTACCTAAAACTCCTGGAAATAGAACATTTTTGTCTCCAGAGAGATATTCTTCCACAAAAACCCATTAAATTCAAGTCTCTCCTTAAATATACCAGTCATCGAGCGAGAGCATGGACTAGATAGGATAAATCTAATGGACAATAAAAATGTAATTATTTGATAGAATTCAGTATTATATAGTAAATATAAAAACAAAAATTTTAATAAGTCACTGTTGTCCATCAATTACAATATACGTCCGTCCATCAACACCAACCGATCCAGGCAAAGGACCTTTAACAGTTTCAGGCGATCGCTGTGATGGTTCAAACGGATTCTCTGAAGTAGGCACTTTTGTAGATGTAGTTTCAGCCGTAGATGGCAGGCATGGATACACTGGGGGTGAAGATCCTGTGCCCATACGGGGAGGTGCAGATGTAGGAGATGATGATCCCTCCCCTTGACTGACAGTTCCGGATAAAGATGAGTGCACCCTCACCCTAGGAGGTTGCGTCATACTAGTCTTCCTCTTATTATTCATGTTTTTCCTGAAAAAATTAATAAACATAATTAGACATTAGTTGATTATTACATATTCTTGATTATCTCAGACAATAATACATATTTCTACTTTTTGTGAATTAAATGAAATATAAATTAATTAATGATATTAAGATTATGGATTTTACTGATGTGGGCAAACAATTATTCGCTATCATCACTCAAATGTAAGTCATTACCACAATCATCTTCATTTTTCGAATAATTAGAACCAAATTCGCTTTCTAATTTAGATGTAGACTTCGATTCCTCGTCGGTTCCAATATCAACAAATTCATTGTCAACATTGATCAAAGGTTCATTATCCTCGTATGGCAAGCTTTCATTTATTTCATGACCCTCCACTTCCTCTTCCTGAAAGGCTTCGCTTTCAATTCGTCTATTTTGTCTTGTAGCTTTCATTTCAAATATGCCTCTTGGTTTTACCTTGCAAACTGCCAACCAATCCATCTTATCTCGTCTAAGACTAGGAAAAGGGAGGTAATACACTTGAATTGTTTGCATAGCCAACACAAAAGGTTCAAAATTAGCAAGTCTTATTCTTTGATTGATTTCGACCAAGTTGTAGCTGTTTTGCACTTTTGTTCCAACATTAAGTGTTGGATCAAACCATTCGCACTTAAATAGCACACAATATTTTATTGGCAAAGCAGGGTATTCAATTTCCAAGATCTCTATAATTTTGCCATAATAATCCATCAATTCACCCTTAATGCAAACTCCACTATTTGTAGTTGCCCTATTATTACCATGCGATTGTTTATGATATTTGTATCTGTTGATAAAATAAACCGGGTAAAATTTAACAGTTCGCAATGGTCCTTTAGCAACATCAGAGATGAAATTGTTTTCAATTGGATGCGTTAACGCCTACAGAATGTAATTGTAAATTGTCATTTAATCCATTTACGTAATATTCATAAATGTTATTTATTCATATTTGTAGTCAAAACCTACATATGTCTTAAACCATAAATGGAAGTGTTTTTTGACTTCCTTATTGATATCATTTTGTGTTATTTGTGGCATAAGCTCCCGTAACCGTTCCTCATATAAACTGTAGCCAACCACAATATAAGTTATATATCCATTTTCGTTGCAATAAACACATTTTTATTTTCAAACGATAAGTTACACTTACTGCACAAATGGTTGAATTTCTTGGCAATTCAGTAAGATGTAACCATGTGCAGCCTCTAATTCATCATCTGTAAGCATTCTTTTGGTTACACGTTGTAAGCACCGTGTCCCGGAGCGGTCCGGATCAGAGGTTACCCCGTGATGAAATCAGTATCCTAACCTGTATAAATAGTTTGGATTTGGGGGTTTTAGTCCCGCGTTCCACGAGAAATGAGTCTTTTTACCTTTTGTGGGCAGAGGGGGAGAAAACAGGGATTTTCAAGTCAAAAAAGGCTTTTTGTCCTCCACAGACGGCTAGCCCGTCTGTGAAGTTAGCCCGTCGCATCGAGTCACCGACGGCTTGTGGTATTTTTCGATGCCCGTCGGAAAGTCACCGGCCCTGTCAGAACGCCGCCTGGTTTCCCGGAGCACGCTACCTTTCCGACGCCCGTTGGTGGATGTGGCAGGGCCGTCGGACGAATCCTTGTGTCAGAAGGATTCTTCCGACGCCCGCCCCCATACACCGACGCCCGTCGGTCGTGTCTGACTTATAAAAACTCCGGATTTTCAATAAAAAAGGGTTGGAAAATTTTTGAGAAGGGGAAACTCTGCCCAATTTCAAGCACATTTTCTCTCTCTTCCAACAAACACATTTCATAAAGAGATCTATTCCAAAAGAGAATCAAATCAGTCAAAAGGGACTAAAAACTAATTAGTTTTCCTTAGATTTTGATTCCAAATACAATCTTTTAGAAGGGTTAAGGAAGAAATAATCAATTTTTTCTTCTTTGGATCCTTCATCTTGCTTTTCGTGGAACACGCGTGGCTTTAATCAACACAAGAATTTCACCCAAAGTGATTATCTGAGGGTAAATATTCCGGATTCTTTCTCCATTTCATTTCATATTTATCATTTATTTGTTGATTCTTTCAATTTTGTCATTTTTTTCTCTTTATTTTGACTCTCATTACTTAATTTTATTGTAAAATCTCCTTTTGGCCTTAAAAGGAATTTTTCTCTTTCTGTTTTTTTGGAGACAGTGGTGACCGACGGGTCATCTCTATCACCGACGCCCGTCGGTCACCTCATTTACAGACGCCCACTTTTTGAGTGACAGACGGACATGCCGGTCACCTAAAAGAGGCCGTCGGTGGGTCTGTCTCTTCCCTTTCAAACGATTTTCTATCTTTTTCAAGTCCTTTTGGATTCCCATATATTGATTGTATGTATATTGACATCTTTTAACTTTCTATGAGTGTATATTGATTCTCTTGGGCTATCCCGAGTTGGAGCGGCTACCTACCATATTTGGAGGATTTCGTCCGGTTTAGTTTCCTAATCCTTTTGATTATTTCCTTCATTTGTTATTCATTGATTATTCTATGTATATGGACGTACTCTTTTCATATCTCGTTAATGTATAAAAATGGTTCAATGTTTTATATTCAATAAAATGAGGTTTACACAAAGGCAAAGGGGTCCAATGCCCCATTTTTATCCAATAAAAATCATCACGAACAAAAATATCCAATTTTGATAATGGTGCATGCGAGGACCAAAGTTCTCAAAAATAAACAATGCCCCGATTCATGTATGTATCGTACATTTATAAAGGGAGTTGTATTCTGTTCCTTGTATTATTGTAATTTATTGCTTTCACTATTTATTTTGCTCATTTATTGCTTTCCGAATGTGAATAAATGTGCCTTAAATTAATTGCATCGTGTGGAGAGAGAGCGAATTAATGACAATTAAAATTTGATCATAAAATAATCGAGGTAGAAATAGATGAGGAATCCCGGACCCAGCTTTGGTCTTTGGGCTCAAAGAGGCTAGAGGTCTACCCTTCAAGACACCTTTTTGTGCCACGAGACTTTAGCGCTAATCCTAGGCTCCTTAGGGCGAGAGGTTTACCTTCCAAAGCCCCTCTGGCTGGCCCAAAATGGATACTAAGCGCAGTCTTAGGCTCTCCGAGGCGAGAGTAACTTTCCCAATGTTCTATTGGGTGGCAACTCCATGAAACCTCCTTGTTGCCCAACATAGATGCACTTGCGATTTATTGCAAGCTGTCAACGGACCCACAAATGCTCCGATCGCCCACGTGCGGGCGGTCCCATGGGCGGCCGCGGGGATCCGGCGCGCGTCACAGTGGCGACTCCGCTGGGGACGTTTATGGTTCGAGATTTCGATTTGAAAATACCTCGTTTAACATTTATGATTAAAATTTAATTCATAAATTTGCTTTCTCTTAAATTTGCATTCGCATATCATTAGAGCCTTAGAATACGCTAGTTTGGTCCCTCTTTTAGCCCCGGTGCGTTCCTGAAGCACGACCTCATTTTCACTCAATTTGGGAAAGTGTTAAGGATAATCACCAGCCCAAGCCAAGTACCTCAAATGGTATATCAAAATGATGACCCGATCGGTCGCTATGCTCGTGATGAGCTAGACCTATTGGCAGGGATCATGCTTGGGTAGCCTTAAAGAAATATCTCCCTTGTCCAAAGCTCATGTAATGGTTGTAGCTATTTTCCATAGGTGATATGAACCCTAATTCCATGCTTGCTGTATGGATCCTCATGTATTGGGTGAGACCAGATGTCTCGCTTGGTAACCTAGCCAAAGGCTATCATGCCCCGGTAGGGCCATGTCAAAATTTATGGAATGTCCAAATACGTGACGATCATTATCCATCCGCTTGTACATTAGCATAGGAGTGTCATGCTGCCGATTTTTCGTCGCGCACTATGCGCGTCCATCGGGTCCCTCGTTGACCCCTGGGCTAATCCCACCTAGGAAAGAGACTGCACGACCACGTGTATGGGAGAAATAAGGGTGGAAGGACCTACTTGCTTGCTTGTGCTCTGTGAATGTTGCATATCACAACCATGCATTATACCTACATTTCATGCATCATGCCTAACGCCTTGTCCCTACAGCCATCATAGATCTGCCCAGGTGGACTAGATTGCCAACTGGACGACTGATCCGAGTTCCTACTCCTGAGCCGTCAGATAGAGAGGGTCTACCATAAATCTTATCAGACATCAGCGGTACTGTATTTCAGATGGCAAACTCGCCTAGGGGGGATGACGCCACCAGGGCCATGATTGCGGAAGAAATGGGCCGGCGATTTGAGGAATTCGAGGGTAGGATGATGAATGTGTTGACCGCCCTGGCACAGCAGAATCCTCCTCCTCCTCCTCCAGTGAGACAGAATGAGCCAGAGGAAAAAGGGTTGAAAGACGGGAAGAGCCTGTTAGGCCACTGCCAGTAGAGTTAAGGTCAGTTGCCTCTGGAGAACAAAGAAGAAGGCCCGTGCTGAGAATTGATGATGATATCGAAGATGATAGAGTGAGCCTTGCATCTGAGAGGGGGAAGGCACCTCAGACTGATGACTTCATTTTAAAGAAAATGGAAGAGAGGTTCGAAGCTATGGCTCGTATGTTGAGCAGGGGTCAAGGGATGAACCCAGAGGATAAGGAATTGGAGGGAGAGGACCCGATCCCTTATAACTTCAAAATGCCAGACGTGCCGAAATTTGATGGAACTTCTGATCCAACCGCTCATGTGAAACAGTATTCTCTGGTCATGAAGGGGACCACGTTGTCCAAGAAGCAGAAGGTAGAATACTTTTGTCTGAGCCTGACCGCCCATGCCATCGACTGGTATCATAGTCTTGACCGTCGCACTAAAGAAGATTGGGATCTGCTCACTGAGGAGTTTTTGAAACTGTATGACTGCAATACTAGAATGGAGGTGACTCTAAAAGATCTTGAACTGCTCCAGCAGAAGGTCGGAGAATCTTTCCATGATTATCTCACCCGATGGCGGAACCGAGTAATGGAGATGCGGAGAAAGCCTGACACCCAGGACCAGATTCATTTATTTATCAAGAACGCAAGCCCGTACTTGAAAGATGGG
The DNA here is from genome assembly GCA_947683425.1 of Excoecaria cochinchinensis. NCBI lineage: Eukaryota > Viridiplantae > Streptophyta > Magnoliopsida > Malpighiales > Euphorbiaceae > Excoecaria > Excoecaria cochinchinensis. The sequence continues at coordinate 2,660,910 of CANTUQ010000167.1, read as the reverse complement.
TTGAAGATGAAGGGGTTGAAGGACTGGGAGTCTCTCAAGGATATAGCCATCGAGGCAGAAGGAGAATTTTTGGCTAGGAAGGCTAACAATGATAATTTTGTCAAAAGGGCTAACTCCGGTCAAGGAACCAGTAGGCCGGCGGGTCCCAGTGGTAGCACCAGAAGAATAGGTGAGGTGTCTGCTACTGAGGTAACCACCCAGAGGAAGTTTTCAAACTTGGGGAGACCTTTATCTTGGGTCTTGAGAAGATTAATGAAGGAGGGAAAATTGCAACCCCTAGCTCCTAGACCTGCTTTGACGCTGGGAAAGCCTGGGCACAAAGACAATGAATTATGTGCGTTCCACCAGCATTCAGGCCATGTCCCAGATAAGTGCAAAGCGCTACGGCACACTATCCAAGACTTGATTGATAACAAGCAGATTTTTGACCCCGAAAAGAGGGAAGCTGAGAAGAAACTCGGTTATAATGCCGTACCACCACCCGTGTTTATGATCGGATCTAGCTTGCCAGAATGGTACGTGCTACAAGATCTATAGGGGAGCGAGAGTTTTGCTGCTGATTGTTCCGCGATTAGAGAGGAGAGAGCAGTCGTGGCAACCCTTGATTGCTGGTCTAGTAGTGAGAGTGGTGGAGAAGCCGACGAGGAGGGGGAGATGAACCTTGATTTGTGGGGGTCTGATGAAGATCAAGAAGAAATAAGGGCTGTAACGAGAAACGAGAGAGTGGTCCCCGAGAATACCGGGCTGCCTGAGCCAGCGCAGGCGCCAGCAGAGAAAGAGCCAAAGGAGAATCAGATTGTCAAGCAATTGAAGAAGACTGCGGCTCAAATATCCATCTGGGATCTTTTGAGGCAGTCCACCTCTCATAGGCAGAAGGTAGTAGAGGCTTTGGTTGAGGCCACGGTCGCCACCACGATTTCCCCATCAGAGCTTTTGGGTTTAGTTAAGGGAGGATCCGATGAGAGATTGGTCTTTTCTGATGCCGACCTACCGGTCGAAGGCCGTAATCATAACAGACCCCTGTACATCAAAGCGCAGATTAACGACAAGCACACTGCTTGTGTTATGGTAGATGATGGGTCTTCTATCAATGTGTGCCCACTGATAGCTCTGCAGGCTTTTGGTTTAAACGAAGATATGCTCAGTGGATCAGATCTGACTATCACAGCCTACGATAATTCGAGGAGGCAAGCCTCGGGAACCTTTAAGACCTTGGTCAAGACAGGACCCATTGAAGTGGAGGTAGAATTTGTAGTTCTGCCCATCCCGGCTAACTTCTCGGCTCTACTTGGGAGACCCTGGTTTCACAAATTAGGAGGAGTACCATCTACGCTGCACCAAATGATAAAGTTCCCACATGAAGGGGAGGTGGTGACTATCAAGGCAGCCAGGGAGAACCAGGTCTCAGCGCTTGAAATTGCTAATCAGCTATTTAGTGGCTTCCATGTGTCCATGATAAGGGAAGAGCACGGGTCAGTGGATAACCCAGCTGTGATTAATATGTTGAAGAAGATGCATTATCTCCCCGGGGCTGGCTTGGGCAGAAACTCTCAGGGTTTGCAAACTGCGATCACCACTAGAGGTCAGAAGAATCGGAAAGGTCTAGGGTACAGAGGCGGCTTCGGCAAGAAGAAGGCGACTGACAAGATCCCTCACATTTCAGAAAGCTTTATGCCCGCATCCTCGGTTTGCGCATACACTGGCGAAGATGAACCGCAGTGGGTGAAGTGGAGAATTGTCCCTGGATTCGAGATCTTTAATGATGTATTTGACTGGAGAGTCGGGTTTGTCAAGACTGCTGAGGACTTCTGGGATGAGGAGGTCATGACTCAGGGTATCACTTGGGACAGATGCGAGCCTGAAGAGGTCGTTACCAAGAAAATGATAGCTGTCAGGCTGAAAGGGAAAGAGAAGATAGCAGAATTAGAGCCGAAAATGGGAGGTTTGAAGATTTCCTTCGACATGCCTGAGGGACCTCTGCTGAATCAGGAAGTCAGTGATCAAGCCGTAACAACATCAACCTCGGGAGTAGCAGAAGAAGACTCTAGTTTAGACTGTCTTTTTATTCCAGAACTCTTTTATGATGTAAATGGCAATTATAATATTATTAATAAGGCAAACAATTTCTCTTACTTGTGCGATGTTTCTAATGATTTCAACATGCATGAACATTATCATATTCCATCAATTTTTGACATTGATTCCACTGATACAACGCCTTTTAATCTTGGAACCTCGAAGAATCCGAGAGAAATTCTAATAGCATCAAACATAACTCCTGAAGAGAGAAAAAATTTTGAGAGAATAGTAAGAAAACATGAAAAAGTCTTTGCCTGGACCTATGAGGACATGCCAGGAATTGACCGAGACGTGGCAGAACATGCTATCCCGACTTACCCAAATTACAAGCCTGTGAAGCAGAAGTTGAGAAGGCTCAGGCTAGAATGGGCAGACAGGGTCAAGGAGGAAATTCGTCAGCAGATCGAAGCCAAGTTCCTTGTTGAAGTACAGTATCCTACATGGTTGGCAAATGTGGTCCCTGTAGCAAAGAAGAATGGAAAAGTCAGGGTGTGTGTGGATTATCGAGATCTGAACAAGGCCTGCCCTAAAGATGATTTTCCACTACCCCATATCGATGTATTGATAGACAGTGCCACCAATTGCGCGATGTACAGCTTTGGAGATGGTTATGTGGGCTACAACCAGATCCTGAACAAAATAGCTGACCGAGTTAAAACCGCTTTCATCACGGAGTGGGGGACCTATGCCTACCAAGTCATGCCTTTCGGCCTGAAGAATGTAGGGGCCACATACCAGAGGATGGCGACCAAAATCCTAAGTGACCTGATCCACAAAGAAGTGGAAGTGTATGTCGATGACATGATGGTCAAGTCAGCCACTCGAGAGGGACACTTTGAAGCTCTAGAGAAGTTCTTCACCAGGATTGACAAGTATAATCTGCGACTTAACCCCAAAAAGTGCATTTTTGGAGTGACTTCAGGAAAACTATTGGGACATGTCGTCAGTCAGAGGGGAATAGGAATTGACCCAAACAAGGTGAAGGCCATCAGAGAGATGCCCGTGCCGCAAAGAGAGAAGGATGTAAGGAGTTTCCTGGGTAAGCTGCAGTATGTCGGCCGATTTATTACCAAGCTCACTTCAATATGCGAGCCTGTTTTTAAGCTGCTTAGAAAGAATCAACCTGTGGTCTGGAATGAAGACTGCCATAAAGCCTTTGACAGCATCCGAGAATACCTGTTGAATCCGCCAGTGCTAAGGCCGCCGCAACCAATCAAACCGCTTATCCTATATCTGGCAGTAGAGGGCAGTTCAGTGGGCGCCATAATGGCTCAAGAGGATGAATTTGGGGTGGAATTTGCAATTTATTACCTCAGCAAGAAGTTCCTGGCTTATGAAATCAAATATGCTGAAGTAGAGAAGATTTGCCTCTCGGTAATTTGGGCGTCAAAGAAGTTGAGACATTACTTCCACTCATACAAAGTTCAGGCAGTGGCCAAGCAGAATCCATTAAGATATTTGCCGGACGCGCCGTCTTTGCTTGGTAAGATGGGGAGGTGGCTGCTCTTGCTACAGGAGTTCGATGTGCAATACATCACTCGCAAAACTATTAAGGGGCGGGCCATAGCAGAATTTCTTGCCGAGCATCCTATTCAAGAAAACACTCCCGAGTTTACCTTTCCTGATGAGAGCATAGTCGCAATTTCTGTCCAAGGATGGCAGTTACACTTCGACGGGGCAGTAAATAACAGAGGGGCTGGAGTTGGAATCGTCTTAACAACCCCAGATAATGAGAAACTCCCCCTAGCAAAGAAGCTGAGGTACAAAGCAACCAACAATGAAGCCGAATATGAAGCATGCATTTTCGGGTTAGAAGCTTTAGCGGCATTGGGGGCAAAGAATATAGAAGTATTCGGTGACTCATTCTTGGTGATTAATCAGATCCGAGGTGAGTGGGCTGTAAAAGAAGAGCGACTGGTCCCCTACGTTGAATATTTGAAAGAGGTATGTGGGCAATTTGAGACTTGCACTTTCCACTTTGTGCCAAGAGATGAAAACCGTCTGGCTGATGCGTTGGCAACCTTAGTGTCAATATGGGATAACCCCGAAGGAGTGGTTATGAAGCCAGTGCTAATTTCGAGTTCTGATAAGCCTAGTTTTGAAACCGAGCCTGTAATGGAAGTAGAAGTGGCGGATGGAAAACCATGGTACTTCGACATCATGAATTACTTGGAAAACAGTAAATTTCCAGAGGAAGCTACTGAGAAAGACCGGAGGATGATCCAGAAGCTATCTACTCAGTTCATATCCTTGGAAGGTGTTTTGTACAAAAGACAGTCAGACGGGATTCAGCTTAGGTGCTTGAATGAAAAAGAAGCCCGCAAAGTGATGGAGGAAACCCATGCAGGTGTCTGTGGGGCCCACATGAATGGTTTGACCTTAGTCAAGAAGGTCATGAGACAAGGCTTTTATTGGCTTACGATAAACAATGACTGCTCAAAATATGTTAAGCAATGCCAGTTGTGCCAACAGTATGCAGACTTGAGACACCTGCCAGTATCAGAATTACATAACCTGACATCACCTTGGTCTTTCGCTGCTTGGGGGATAGATATCATTGGAGAGATTCGCCCTACGGCGTCCAATGGGCACAGATACATCATAGTCGCAATTGATTATTTTACCAAATGGGTAGAGGCGGAATCCTTCAAGAAGATTGACGCAAGGGATATGGCCAAGTTCATAGAGAGAAATTTAATCTGCAGATATGGCCTCCCTCATCACATAGTGTCTGACAATGGAGTACAGTTCATGGGAGAAACCAGGGGGCTCCTCGAGAAGTATGGTGTAGAGCATCATAAATCCTCTCCCTACCGACCACAAGCGAATGGAGCAGTAGAAGCCGCTAATAAGAATATGAAGAAAATCTTGTCCAAGATGGTCCAAACCTACAAAGACTGGGCTGAAAAGTTACCTTTCGCCTTGTGGGGATATAGAACAACGGTAAGGACGTCTACAGGCGCTACACCATTTTCCCTGGTATACGGAACGGAAGCAGTATTACCAGTTGAGATAGAGCTCAAATCACTGCGGGTGGTCATGGAAGCCCAAATCCCAGAGGCCGAATGGGCGCAGCAGAGGCTACAGCACTTGAATTTACTGGATGAGAGTAGGCTGAAAGCTTATTATCATAATCAGATTTACCAGAAGAGATTGGCAAGAACTTTCGAAAAGAAGGTGAGAAAGCATCCGCTGAAAGAAGAGGACTTGGTGTTCAAGCAGATGAGGCCAGGTATACCAGATATTAGAGGGAAATTCAGACTGACCTGGGAAGGGCCGTATATCCTTAAGAAACTGTTGTCCAAAGGAGCTGCAATCTTGTCAGATAGTGATGGGAACGAATTCAAAGAGCCGATCAATGTCGACAGACTCAAAAGGTTCCATGGCTAAAGACCAAAATAAAAAGAAGAGAATAAAATGCCCTGCAAGTCGAAAATCGAAAAAAGGCGGCTGTGCTAAAATTGGGCGCCTCGACAGGATGAAAACCGAAAAAAGGCATCCTGTGCAAAAATTAGAGGCATGAGAGAAAATGTCCGATCGTGAAAACCCGAGAGGGCCGATTGGTAACAGGAGTTAATGCTGTTAAAATTTGGTTCTTTGTATTAATAGCGCGTAAGCAGCTGAGTAAATGCCAAAACTGATCATGTATGCTGAAATTATATGAAAATGTACACAAATTTGTGAAATAGAATGAATATTATTCTTTTTATTTTTGTCATTTCCTAGTTCTGCATTAAAAAGAAATGTAGCACCAAAAAGATACATATGTAAGCTAAGCTAAGTCCTGCTGCTGCTCTCGCCGACCAGATGCTTGAGCCCTCGAGTCCTGTTATCAGATGCTGGACTAAGGATCCACTTCTTGTACTCGTTAGTCGAAGACACTGAATGATTGCCGAACCTCGGGATAACAGTCTTCACTGGTAGTCTTCCCCACAACTCATGATACCGAGAGGCAAATGCAGCCGAGAGAGCTCCTCCTCGAAAGGACAGGGGAACCCTCACTACATCCTGGGTCATCCCGAGCTGGCGTGTACATCGAGAGGTGATGCAGAAGGTGGCCTGACGGAGGCCGCAGAGGGGAACACACCCCGATGGCCCATCAGTGACCACATGAGACAGTGGGAGTCAGGCAGACGTAAAACTGATGTCGTCATCTGACAGCTCGCTAAATCTGGTAATGCCTTCACCAGTAGTGGCACACCCATGAAGTCATCGACGCGGCAGAAAGTAGCTCGGCGAGTACTGTGGAGTAACTCGAGGGGGTGGCTCAGACAGCATCTTCAGTTTCTCTTGTAGCCAGATCTAAAAAAAAAAAGAAAAAAGATAAAAAAGAAAAGAAAAAAAGAAAAGAAAAAAAGAAAAGAAAAAAAGAAAAAAGAAAGAAGAGAAGAAAAAGAAAAAAAGAAAAAAGCCGCTGGAGTAAGTAGGATTTACTTCAGGCAAAAATAAGGCACTGGGTTGTGTGAAAATCCAAAAGGACGCACCTCCCGCTAAGAAAAGCTAGTGTGAAAATCCATAAGGGACGCAGTACCTTTAAAATAATGACGTACCTGGAGCAATAAGGGGCTGCCAGTAAAGGTTGTAGTGAATCCAGAGCTCACAGCGTCCAAGCCCAGAATGGTCTCAGCCAGGATGAGCAGTAAGGGTGATAATCCCAGATGAAAGTCGCCCAAGACTCCGAACAGGCGAGAGTCACCTGTCAAACCCCCTGGAACAACAGTAAGGAAGTTCACCATGCAAAACAAGAATATGATGCTTACCCGGTAGGTGGGGATGTCGGTGAACTGATCCAGAGCCTCGATCAATGGTCCCAGAGCGAAGGAAGAGCCCGGGTGAATCAGCCGGATGGCCTCAGAAGAAGGTATGCCGAGGGCCATGGCTTTGTCCCGGGTCTGTAATAGACCGCAGCGGGGGACGCTAGGCAGAGCACTAGGAGGGAACCAGGCTCCCAGGATGGTAGCTAACTCTTCAGGCAAAGGGCACAGTTCCTAGTAGGTGAAGCGAAAGACATGAATCCGGGGGTTCCAGAAGTGGGTAGCCGCCAGAAGGAGGTTTTGGTCGACTTTGACCCGGCACAGGTATTTCAGCCCGGACAGAGAGGAAAGGGCGCCTTCTTCCCAAGTGTGTTTGTCATCTAAAATACGGTGCATCCTTTGGGCTAGAAAAGAAGACATGTTGAGAAAGATGAAAGGCTCAAGATGTTGGAAAATGAAGAGACACAAGAAGAGCAAAAATTTTGTGAGAATTTATAGGGAAGGCTCACCGACGGCCTACCCGTCTCTCTAGAGGAACGGCCTGCCCGTCGGTATAAATCCACCTGGCAGACGTCATCATTGCATTCATCACGCGCATTAACTTGCATTTATTGCGTGACAGACGGCCAGTCCGTCGGTCACCTACAGACGCCCAGCCCGTCGGTCACGAAATTCTATATAAGGGCGAGTGACAGACGGTGCAAACGATGTTGTCCCTTTCATTTCCTCTCTCAAACCGTTTTTTTTGCGTTTTTTAGCGATTTTTCAAGCATTTCCTCTTATTTTTTCGCGATTTCTTCATATTTTCGCATTCTCTACTCACCGGGTGCTTGGATATTTATTTTTCTCCAGTTTCTACACTCCTCGCGACTACAAGTAAGTAAATAACTGCTTTCTTTTGAATTTTATTTAATTTATTTCTTCATTTCTTCTTTTAACTTTGGAAATGTTTAGAAAATTTTAGATGCCTCAGGAATTTAGGGAGAATGCTGCCCGTTTTTCTTTTCTTTTTTTAGTGCAATTAAACCTGAATTTTTGCATGATCACATAGAAATAGAATTTTTCTATAACTTTGGTGCTTTAGAAATAGACAGTTTTTAGCGCACTATTCTGTGTATATTTCGCTTGTGAGGCCTGAGGCCATTTTTTTTGTGTTGTTGGGGACTCACTCTTGCCGAGGTGTGTCCCATTTACATGCGTATATTATTGTCGAGGCCTGAGGCCTATTTTGTTGCCTTTTTATGCAGGAGGTCGGGCATACCCCTGCCGGGGTGCTGCCCAAATTTTTATTATTTATTCTAGAATTGGATATTTTCATGTATAATGCATGCCTTGGGACATAGAAAGCCCGTTTCCTTTACTCGTTTCAAATTATTTTCATGATAATTGCATATTGTTTTTTGCCTTGATATGTACAAAGCATGTGGGCAGCCATTGCCCTTTTCATTTATTATCAGTCTTCTCTATTTAGTTTTTGGACCGCCATTGCCCTGGTGAGGCCCAAGTGGGCCGTCCCCTTGAGAATAAGTCTAATAATACTTGTTTTATCAAATTTTCGCTATCTAATCTTTTCGTCTTTGCAGGATGCCTCCCAGACATAGAGTACCGCAGGCCCAGCCCGAGATCGTAGTTCCGGATTGGATGGATGCCGAGTCAGCTCAGAGGTATAGAGCATTGGCTTAGGTAGAGCTTCGGGCCAGCCGTTTTGTATCCCGGCCGTTCCTGGAGGCCCTAGGGATGGCCCCAGAGTTTGATTTACTCGTCGAGGGTGCTGGGTGGACAGAGTTCCTTGAGCCCTCCTTTCAGACTTTTCCAGAGGCTACTCGCCAGGTCCTGGCCACTCTTCGCTACACCGGTTTTCAGAGTGCAGATACCGACCCAGGGGTGGTTCAGTTTTTGTTCGACGGCGACCACTTCAGTATCACTAGACAGAGATTCGCTCAGACCATGGGGCTCCCTGCAGAGGAGGGGGTCGAGATCCCACGGCGAGCTGTTAGACGCGCCCGTTGGGCGGCTATTGCCATACCGGGAGTGCTGTATGATCATGATATAGCAAAGAGCACCGTACTGGTGTCTCAGGCACTCCGGTATTTGCACGAAGTGTTGTCCAGTTCGTACCTCGGTCGAGCTGGTAATCCAGGGTCGCTTAACGCGGCCGAGATCTGGAGCCTCTGGGCCATGGTGGCAGGCCAGCGTCTCAACATTAGCCACGAGATCTTGGCCAACTTGACCAGAGTCGGCAGAGGGTTGACACCTGTGGTGATAGTGGGAGGAGTTATCACCCGGCTGCTTCTGAGATTGGGAGTTACCCCTGGCAGATTGAGAGGACCCTTGGCAGAGGGGATCCATGTGGATGCCGCAGCGGCAGTACAGATGGGGATGATCTCCCCGATATCAGGGCAGGCAGAGGCATACAGGGTGCTGACCATTCACGAGACCCGGCGGATGTTCTCACTTCCCCCCTTGGGTCCAGATCCAGATCACCCGGAGCACCCCGAGGATCAGGCTCCACAGCCAGAGCCCCAGCCTCAGCCCGAGCCTCAGCCAGAGCACCAGCCTCTACATCCAGAGCCAGAGCCCCAGCCTCCTCAGCCGCAGACTGAGCCACCGCCACAGCAGCAGGAGCAGCCCAGGACCCCATCGGACTTCGATATAGAGATCACGATGGATGATCTTTTTGCCGCCTCACCAGCATCCCGAGCACCGACTCCTGTCCCATCGCCGGGCTTCAGAGTGCACAGGACTACCCACGGGCCCCTCGAGAGATATCATCCTTATTCCAGAGGCGACCCAGGGGCATCCACCTCTACGGCACCGCCTCCAGAGCCACCACAGCAGCAGCCAGCACAACCCGACTTCTCTCAGCTCCTCACTTCCATGTTCGCGGCCTTAGAGCGACGGCAAGATGAGAGAGACAGAGCTATTCACGAGAGGTTGGACCGTCAGCAGGCTGCCATTCAGGAGCAGTCCCAGTCGGTGGAGCGTCTAGCCCAGGAGCAGGCCGGCTACATTGAGCATACTACACGGGAGCAGGCTCGGATCATGGATGCTTTTAGGGATGAGCAGGCTCGGGTCATAGAGACCCTCAGAGGTGAGCAGGCGAGGTTGATTGAGCAGATTGCTCAGGGTCAGAGGGAGCTCAGGCACCAGCTCGCTCATGATTTGAGGACGTCACAGGACCAGGCGTCTCAGAGGGTTGACATGACCCTGCAAATGATTGACGAGTCACTTGACTCTCTGAGATCCCGCGTCCAGGCAATAGAGGGGATTCTCCCACCCTTGTCTCAGACCATGTGGGAGTTCAGGGAGCAATCAGAGCAGCGCTTAGAGCATATGAAGACGGCCGCCAGTGAGCAGACCACTCAGTTGAGCAAGGCATTCAAGAAGTTGGGAGGCACGATATCAGAGACGCTGGAGTTCATGAGGACCTGCACCCAACCTTTCTTGGATGGCCATGCTCAGATCTGTTTCAGGCGGACCCACGACGCCGAGGCAAGACCCTCCACAGCTCCGCCTCCACCTCCGCCCGGGACAGTGCACATATCGGATGACGAAGATCCCGATGAGCCCTCTGACTACACACCCCTATGACATTCAGGGAGTCATATTTTTGTATACTTTGTATATACATTGTACAAAATGGATATTTCTAGTGAAAAACTTTTGTTTCAAAATTTATGCATTTATGATTCATTCATATAGCAGGTGAATATGTACCTTCACATTCATTCATATTCCAAAGCAAGGAAAATAAAAATGATGAATAACAATTCAATAAAAAGAAAAGAACAAATGAACATGGCATAGCAAATAAAGTAAAATCACGCCATTAATAAGCTGGTTAAAGGATAGCCACTCGAACGTGAACTAACAAAACTTTTTTTATCACACAGGTATAGAGAAATACTACTTTTCACCTCACAAGATCGAAGTTGCAGTTAGAGAAACACTGCTCTTCACCAAACCGAGATTGTAGCCAAAGCCTGCTGCATCTCACAGTTCGCGCGGCAGCCAGAGAGTGCTACGCACCTTACAGATCGAATGGGGGTTAGCAAGGGAACTTCATATCGAAGCTGCAGTTAAAGAAACACTGCTTTTCACTAAACCGAGATTGTAGCCAAAGCCTGCTGCATCTCACAGTTCGCGCGGCAGCCAAAGAGTGCTACTCACCTTGCAGATCGAATGGGGGTTAGCAAGGGAACTTCAGATCGAAGCTGCAGTTAAAGAAACATTGCTCTTCACCAAACCGAGATTGTAGCCAAAGCCTGCTGCATCTCACAGTTCGTGTGGCAGCCAGAGAGTGCTACGCACCTTCCAGATCGAATGGGGGTTAGCAAGGGAACTTCAGATCGAAGCTGCAGTTAAAGAAACACTGCTCTTCACCAAACCGGGATTGTAGCCAAAGCCTACTACGTCTCACAGTTCGCGCGGCAGCCAGAGAGTGCTACGCACCTTGCAGATCGAATGGGGGTTAGCAAGGGAATTTCAGATCGAAGCTGTGGTTAGAGAAACACCGCTCTTCATATTGAGTTCGTAGCCAGAGGATGCTACGTCTCACCAACGCCTACAGGTCGAGACGAGACCGATAGGGGTATCTTCGCATCGCCGAACGGACCGAGACGCACGGAAGGTAAGAACCGTCGCAGGTACGCCTTCTTTCTTTCTGTCCTTTCTCTGAGTTTTGGCTTATCTAGGCACTCATGCACTAGTTTCCCCAAAACTGGGGGCAACTGTAAGCATCGTGTCCCGGAGCGGTCCGGATCAGAGGTTAACCCGTGATGAAATCAATATCCTAACCTGTATAAATAGTTTGGATTTGGGGGTTTTAGTCCCGCGTTCCACGAGAAATGAGTCTTTTTAACTTTTGTGGGCAGAGGGGGAGAAAACAAGGATTTTTAAGTCAAAAAAGGCTTTTTGTCCTCCACAGATGGCCAGCCCGTCTGTGAAGTCAGCCCGTCACTTCGAGTCACCGACGGCTTGTGGTATTTTCCGACGCCCGTCGGAAAGTCACCGCCCCTGTCAGAACGCCGCCTGGTTTCCCGGAGCACGCTACCTTTCCGACGCCCGTCGGTGGATGTGGCAAGGCCGTCGGACGAATCCTTGTGTCAGAAGGATTCTTCCGACGCCCGCCCCCATACACCAACTCCCGTCGGTCGTGTCTGGCTTATAAAAGCTCCGGATTTTCAATAGAAAAGGGTTGGAAAATTTTTGAGAAGGGGAAACTCTGCCCAATTTCAAGCACATTTTCTCTCTCTTCCAACAAACACATTTCATAAAGAGATCTATTCCAAAAGAGAATCAAATCCGTCAAAAGGGACTAAAAACTAATTAGTTTTCCTTAGATTTTGATTCCAAATACAATCTTTTAGAAGGGTTAAGGAAGAAATAATCAATTTTTTCTTCTTTGGATCCTTCATCTTGCTTTTCGTGGAACACACGTGGCTTTAATCAACACAAGAATTTCACCCAAAGCGATTATCTGAGGGTAAATATTCCGGATTCTTTCTCCATTTCATTTCATATTTATCATTTATTTGTTGATTCTTTCAATTTTGTCATTTTTTTCTCTTTATTTTGACTCTCATTACTTGATTTTATTATAAAATCTCCTTTTGGCCTTAAAAGGAATTTTTCTCTTTCTGTTTTTTTGGAGACAGTGGTGACCGACGGGTCATCTCTATCACCGATGCCCGTCGGTCACCTCATTTACAGATGCCCACTTTTTGAGTGACAGACGGACATGTCGGTCACCTTGACCGACGCCCGTCGGTCACCTAAAAGAGGCCGTCGGTGGGTCTATCTCTTCCCTTTTAAACGATTTTCTATCTTTTTCAAGTCCTTTTGGATTCCCATATATTGATTGTATGTATATTGACATCTTTTAACTTTCTATGAGTGTATATTGATTCTCTTGGGCTATCCCGAGTTGGAGCGGCTACCTACCATATTTGGAGGATTTCGTCCGGTTTAGTTTCCTAATCCTTTTGATTATTTCCTTCATTTGTTATTCATTGATTATTCTATGTATATGGACGTACTCTTTTCATATCTCGTTAATGTATAAAAATGGCTCAATGTTTTATATTCAATAAAATGAGGTTTACACAAAGGCAAAGGGGTCCAATGCCCCATTTTTATCCAATAAAAATCATCACGAACAAAAATATCCAATTTTGATAATGGTGCATGCGAGGACCAAAGTTCTCAAAAATAAACAATGCTCCGATTCATGTATGTATCGCACATTTATAAAGGGAGTTGTATTCTGCTCCTTGTATTATTGTAATTTATTGCTTTCACTATTTATTTTGCTCATTTACTGCTTTCTGAATGTGAATAAATGTGCCTTAAATTAATTGCATCGTGTGGAGAGAGAGCGAATTAATGACAATTAAAATTTGATCATAAAATAATCGAGGTAGAAATAGATGAGGAATCCCGAACCCAGCTCTGGTCTTTGGGCTCAAAGAGGCTAGAGGTCTACCCTTCAAGACACCTTTTTGTGCCACGAGACTTTAGCGCTAATCCTAGGCTCCTTAGGGCGAGAGGTTTACCTTCCAAAACCCCTCTGGCTGGCCCAAAATGGATACTAAGCGCAGTCTTAGGCTCTCCGAGGCGAGAGTAACTTTCCCAATGTTCTATTGGGTGGCGACTCCATGAAACCTCCTTGTTGCCCAACATAGACACACTTACGATTTATTGCAAGCTGTCAACGGACCCACAAATACCCCGATCGCCCACGTGCGGGCGGTCCCATGGGCGGCCGCAGGGATCCGACGCGCGTCACACACGTCCATGTAATCGACCAGGATAAGTGAATATACTTATATTTCCATTATTTGCACTTGTTTGGCCACCATCGTCATTACGAGGAATCTTTCGGCATCTTGTGCTAACATGTGGCTCAAAGTAATGAGAACAAAATGTACTTCCTTCTTCAACTAAGTACGCATTGCATATTGAACCTTCTATTCGTACTTTATTTTTAACATTTTTTTTCAAATGATACAAATACCTATATGGAAATTGTTAATCACATTAATCACAACTTAACATATTATAAATACCTATATATATATATTTCAACCATTTGGATTTACCTTTCAAAGCGATACATCCATCTATACTGAACGGGTCCTGCCAGTTTGGTCTCATATGCTAAATGCACTGGTAAATGCTCCATAATATCAAAGAAGCTGGGAGGAAAAATTCCCTCTAATTTGCAAATGATTACTGGAATTTCTTTTTTCAGTTTTTCCATGTTAGCGATTTTTATCTCAGATGAAGTCAAGTTTTTGAAAAATAAACTTAACTCAGTTATAGCTTCCCAAACTTTATGAGGCAGCAATTCACGAATAGCAACTAGCATCAGCCTTTGCATGAATACATGGCAATCATGGCTTTTTATTCCGAACAATTTATACTTTTTCATAACAACACACCTTGCTAAGTTTGAAACATATCCATCCGGAAACTTTATACTTCTTAACCAATCACATAAAACTTCCTTTTTTCTTTTATCCAAAGTATAACAAGCCTTTGGATATTTACACGTTCGAGAATCCCTAGCCAACTCGTTTCATTTGCAGTACAATTTTAAATCTGCTCGTGATTTTGCATTATCTTTGCTCCTCCCTTCAATATTCATTATTGTGTTGAATACATTATCGAAGACATTTTTTTTATATGCATCATATCTAAATTATGTTGTATTATATTTGATTTTCAATACGGCAAATCCTAAAATATACTACGTTTTCTCTAACCAAAGTTTTTACAAATGCTACTATTGACTTCTTGAGCTTCAACTTCTGTTACTTTTATCAACCCTAATTCATCAATCTCTTGCAAGATTTTTTCACCAAATCTATTACGTGGAGGATGTGCGAGGACAACTTTATTCTTAAGAAACCTTTATTTATTTTATCTAAAAGGGTGATTTGAAGGAAGAAATTTTCTATAATTATCAAACCACGATATTTTACACCCATTAGTAAGATAAAAACATCCGAATCATTTTTACAGTAAGGGCAAGCTAATTTCCCAGCCGTGCTCCAACCTGACAGCATAGCATATGCAGGAAAATCGCTAACTGTCCACATCAAAGTTGCTCGCATCATGAAATTTTGTTTTAGGGACACGTCATATGTGAGCACACTGAATTCCCATAGTTGAAGTAATTCAGAAATCAATGGTTGTAGGAAAACATCAATCCCCTGCTTTGGATTCTTAGGACCCGGAATAATTGCTGTTAAAAACATGTAAGCCTCTTTCATGCACATCCACGGAGGCAAATTATACGGAATTGGTATGATTGGCCATGATGAATATTGTTGGCTTGATTGCCCAAAAGGCTGAAAACCATCAGTACTTAAATCCAGCCTCACATTTCTACTTTCAGTAGCAAAATCGGGGTGAATGTTGTCGAAATGTTTCCATGCAACGGCGTTCGATGGATGGCTCATTACTCTATCCGTCTATTCATGTTCATGATGCCATCTCATGTGAGATGCCGTCACATCGAACGAATACAGCCTCTGAAGTCTTGGAGTAACAGGAAAATAATACATCCACTTCCATGGCACTAATTTTTGCTTCCTATTAGAGTTCGGTGGCTTGAACCTTGTTTGATTACAAAATTTGCAATTCATTAATTCCACGTCATCTCCCTAGAAAATCATACATCCTAGCCGACAACAATCAATTTTTTCTGGCAAACCAAGACCCCGAAGCAACTTCTTCATATCGTAAAAACTGTCAACCATATTATTATCCATCGACAATAATTCATTGTACCAAGACAGGATTTAATTTAAACTGCGATCAGAAATATGACCTTCAAATTTGATGTTTAATATTCGAGCAACGGATTCCAATTGTGTCATATTATCACATCCTGGCCATAATTTCTGGTCAGTTGTATTAAGTAAGTCGAAAAAATTTCTGGCATCTGAGTTGGGTTCTTCTTCGACATTGCCTAAATTGGGCTGAAATGAATTTCCGGCTGTTTCAAAAACCATTCAGACATAGGGATTCTTTGTATCACAAATATTGCTTGTCATACAATCTGCCCCCCCCCCCCCCTTGAAATTTAGCTTCAACAACATCCGGTCCAAATTCCAAACTTCTAGAAGTGCTACAATTTATTGGCTCTCCATTCCTTGTCCATTCAAAATAATTGGGCACAAATCCCTTTTTTAGCAAATAGAGTTGCACATCCCCCGTAGGAAAATAACACCTGTGTTTTCACTTTTTGCATGGACATCTAATTTTTGACCCGTCCATATATGCAGGTTGCGAGCTTGCGTACTCAATAAAGTTTTGAACTCTTTCAGCAAACTCTAAATTAATGTAACCATCTGGAATTATTCTTCTATACATCCAACTTTTATCTATATTACTCATTATTGTTAAACTGTTGCGCAAAAGTCATAAGTTTATAGTTAGTACCATCACGTGTCAATTATCATATTTTATTTCAATTCACTTCTCTATCCTAGATTTTCACTTTATTTCATAATTAGTTTTACCTAATTATTAATATAATAAAAAATATCAATGTAATTGAAATTATAATAAAATATATACACACAACAATATATACGAAGACGAATAAAATAAAACCTACATTTATAAATAGTGCAAAATTAAAACAACACTACATATAATAACAAATATACCTGGAATTTTGAAATATTTAAACTATAATAATAATATAAGTTACTGAAACACACCAGTAAGGGGCATGTATCAAATGTAAACCCACTTGATTATTTTTTGTATATAAAATTGAATTAATACTTAAATTCCTTTATTTTTGTAAATTAAAATCATAAAAATTCTATGAAAAAACGGACAGAGTTTCCCTTATACGGGTCCCTATCCCCCTGTCAAATAGTAGCAAATTTTACACTTCTATAAAGTATCAATACATCTCAACTCCATAACAAAACCAATGCAATATCAAATTTTTCCATCCACCTCAAACATGCAAATAAAAGGGGATAAATTCACTAACAGTTGTAAATTTATCCTTTCAAGTCATACAATGTCCAAAATAAAATACTAAGCAGAAGTACCTATACAACTACTAGATTTGTAATTTTATTTAAGCATCACACTAAGGCACCATATAGCGTTATTACAGTATCATTATTGCACAGTCATTACAGTCAAATTACTACATGGTAACGAAAAAAATATACCCAGAACACTACATATTAACACAAATAAATTATCTAATTAAAACAACTTATCTCAAATATATACATGTTATTAACAAATTAATTTTAATACATAATAAACTTACCTCGGGTAAAGCAACCGGTAATAGGCACTGGTTCGGCGCACAGGACAGCTAAATGCGGAACCAGATGCGGTGGTGACGGGTACATGCAATAACAAATAAAATATAATTTATAAATATTAACTTTTAGGTATATATAACAATATACGTAATACACACTTAAAAAAAATTAAACATAATACAAATAAATTTAAACAACACTACAAATAATAACAATTACACTACAAAGTTAATATATATTAACTGTAATAACATTATACACAATACAAACAATTTAAACCATCAAAAATTTATACATGCACAAATATACCACAAAATTAAAACAATAGTATATATAATTTTAATAAACATTCCGTAAAGTAAAATATATTTATATCAACATAATAACAATCATAATAGAATATATATATATATATACACACACGAAAATAATATATTTGACCAAATTTAAAAAAAAATGATTATACGCGACAATTTAAAAAAAAAACAATATGTAAACATAATAAGCATTTTGATACAATATAATATATATATATACACAGAACACTACACATATACGCAAATAAAAACCAAATTAACAACAAATACACATACAATAACCAACAAAATTATAACTACATAAACAAAAAATAACTACATACTCAATTACAACTCTATATACTAACCATTACAATTCAATATACATACACAAATTAAAAATAACTATATGCTTAATTAATTAAATACCACATTCAAATAATATTACACAAATAAAAAAATTATACACTGTAAATGAAATAAAAATAAAATAATTATACACCCAAATATAATACTATATTAAAATAATAAACAAAATAATACAAGATTAAAATAATACATAAATATAAAACTAACAAATTAAAATAACCAATATAAATAAATTAAAATAATACAACATAAATATAAAATAATAACCAACAAATTAAAATAAACAAACTACATAAATATAAAACTAAATTAAAATACTAGATTAAAATAATAAAAAAATATAATAATATAGAAAAAAAATAAAAAAAAAATTACCTACTTGCAGATCTTGCCGGAGAAGCTGCGGAACCGATGGCGAAAGCCACCAGAAGGACGAGCGGTAGCAGGGAAGAACCAAGAAAAGGGGCGGCACGGAAAGACCTTCTGCTGGCATCGCACGGACGAACGCGCGCTGGATGAAAGGGGGAAATAGTGATGCGGAGGCGGCGCGGGGGAGCGGGTGGTGCACGGCATCGGTCGGCGGCGGAGGGGGTTAAGGGGGAGTGGATCTGCCGATGAGGGGAGAAGGGGGAAAGAAGAAAGGAAGAGAAGGAGAGAGAAAAGGAAAAGGGGTTTTTATACCCCGAAAATTAGAAACGAAATTCACTTTCCGTCTCTAAATAGAGATGAAAATTAAATTCCGTCTCTATTTAGAGACGAAAATTTTTTTCCGTCTCTAAATAGAGACGAAAAACAATTTTCGTCTCTATTTAGAGACGAAAATTTTTGTCCGTCTCTAATTTAGAGACGGAATTCAATTTCCGTCTCTAATTTAGAGACGGAATTCAATTTTCTTCTCTAAATAGAGACGGACAAACGTACCGTCTCTATTTAGAGACCGAATACATGATCTGTCTCTATTTTTAGAGACGGTAACGCATTACGGTCGCTATTTACCGTCTCTAAATATGGAGGGAAACCAATCCCCCCTTTTTTAGAGACGGAATTTATTTCCCGTCACCATATGCTAATAATTGCGACCGATTTTAGAGACGGGATGATTTAGAGGCAGAATTTAATTTTCGTCTCTATTTAAAGATGGAAACTGTTTTCCGTCTCTATTTAGAGACGAAAATCTTCCCGTCTCTAAAATTCTGTCTCTATTTTCTCTTTTTCTTATAGTGTATCCAATTAACCTCTAAATCCTAATGTCCAACCTTACAGGTTAAAATTTTATGCATAGTAAATCTGAATTATTGGATATAAAGATCTCAAACTCATGAGAAAAATTTTATTTGTTTTAATTTATTAAGTCTCTATTTAATAAACATGCAATCATTTTACTCATAAAATATTGCAAGACAATTAACAATTAAAATAAATACATTTATTATAAAATTAAATGCCATCATAATAAATAACGCATTTATTCAACCAATAAATAAAATTTAATAATCCAAAATAAGACACGCATGTTAAATAACAATAGAAAACATAAATTCTATTTAATATAAAAATAAACGCTAACTGAGATTAACACTCATGTCAATTATTTTAGAAGTTTAGATTTTCACAAAATCCTTTTTGACACTGGGATTGTTTCTTTGACCATTCTTACCAACTTATCTGGTAAATCATAAGCTTGCTTAAGTTATGGACGATGCACTCTACGTCCACTCCTCAATTCCATCACAGATTTAGTGTTGCTTCTCAACACTTCTCTTTTGGCAACTCTAATAAAAAAAAAGTGGATAATAAATTTTCTATAAAATCTATATCTTATGAACCAGGTAGTTTTCAATAACTCCTTCAGTTCTAGATGACATTCAAAAGGGAGTCAGTCAATATTTTAACTAAGACTCTATCATCCATTCCACACTTAGACCACCAATCCAAATGCACTCTCGCATTTGCTCCTGCATAATCACTATATGATGCACTATTACATCAGTGTCATCAACTGGAATTTTCCTTCACATTCATATGTTGCTTACTGATTGCACTCTTCCATTTCTCAAAACAACCCATGCATAGAATAAGAAAGAAAATGTGTCCTTATTCAATATTTCTATAACATATTATAAAAAATTTTGTACACTGAAACATATTTCAATCATTAAACAAGGACAAAACCATACAAAATATTTTAAAATATTTTCAAAAATATTCTTAAAAATATTCAAAGGCAGAAAACATATTTGTTACATAATTTTTTTAATATTTTTGATATTGAAAAATAAAAATTTATTTTATGGTCATCAAAAAATTTTGAAAATGACCAAAAAATCAAAAATATATTGAAAATTTTATCTGTAAAAAATTGAAGTTGATGTGGTGGCCAGAGGAGTGCTCACGTGCCGGTTGAAGGAGGTAGACGCGCCCACGCGTCGTCACGCTCCAACACACGCGCCTGAAGTTCATCTACCACGCGGTGTAAACCCATTAGTCCACGTGTCCACACATGTGTCGCCACATCAGACCTCAGTTATGACACGTGGCCAATTTTGGTTAGTCCACCTGGTGTACACATGGCACCCAGGAGACACGTCATCTGCCACATGGCATGACCTCTGTCATCCACGTAGCACCAACCCATTGGGCCACGTGTCAGACAGTAACACGTCACTGCCCACGCAGGGTGACACGTGTGTAGACACCGGGTCCCGAGTCGGGTTTAATGGCAATGGTAATTTTGGATCCTTGATAATTCCCTCCAAAAAAAAAATATATATATAATAAATATATAAATATGTGTATGTATAAAATTAATTAGTTAATGTTATTAGTTAATTAATTAGTCAATATTATTATAATTAAAATGCATGTAAAATTAAAGATTAATTAGTTAATTAATTAGTTAAAATGTAGAATGTTTAATTAATTAGATAAATTATATATTAAGTAGATTAATGAATTAATGTGTTAATATGCAATGTTTAAATTAATTATGTAATTGTTTAATTAAATTAGTATGTGTGTGTATTAGTTTTAATTAAATTAGATTAACAAAAGAAGAAAAGGAGGGAAATGGAGGAAATTATTCTTGTGCCCTTAGCCCTAATTAAGGGTGTATAAAAAGAAAAGAATGAGGAAATTAGAGGAGAGGCCGGCAGATCAAAGAGAGAAAGAAAGGGAAAGGAAAAGAAAAAAGAAGGAAAGAGTGAGCAAGAACAGAGCCGGCCAAAGAAGAAAGAAATAGAAAGGAAAGAAGAGTGAGAGCAAGAAGGTGAGAATAGAAAGTGAGAACAGGGAGCAAAGGAAAGCAAATGGAATAAAAAGAAGAAGAAATAAACAAAGAAAAGAAAAGGAGGAGAGGAGAGGAGCAGACCAGGAAACCCACGACGCCGGAAAAGGGAAAGGAAAAGGGAAAAGGAGGCGAGGCCTCCGCCGGCCAGCCACGGCGCCGAACCGCCGCACGCGCCCC
Organism: Excoecaria cochinchinensis; assembly: GCA_947683425.1. Classification (NCBI taxonomy): domain Eukaryota; kingdom Viridiplantae; phylum Streptophyta; class Magnoliopsida; order Malpighiales; family Euphorbiaceae; genus Excoecaria; species Excoecaria cochinchinensis. Next base: position 2,639,642 of record CANTUQ010000167.1, on the reverse strand, counting down.
GCCGGAGTGAAGAGGAGACCCAGACGCACCGAACGGCGACCTCCGATCAGCCATCGGTGCCGGCGTGGAGGAGATCGGCGAGAGAAGAGAGGACGCTGCCGACGCGATTTCCGACCTAATCCGGCGACCTTCCGGCGCGTGACCACCGCCGTTCGACTCCCGGCGCTCCGATCTACCGTCCGGTGTTGGCGGTGTCTCCAACGGCCGCTCCGACGAGCCTCCGGCGACCTAAATCCGGTGAGCCCATTATTTAATTATTTATTTTAATATATTATTAATTAATATTAATTAATATTATTATTTATTTATTTATTATTATTATTATTAATATTTATTTATAATTTCTGTTTATTAATATTATTATTATTATTATTATTATTATTATTATTATATATTTATTTGATTTTTGTTATTATTGTTATTATTATTATTATTATTATTTAATTTCTGTTTTTATTATATTTATTTATTTAATTTCTGTTATTATTATTATTATTATCATTATAATATTATTATTATATTTATTCATTATTCTGATTTATTATTATTATTATTATTATTATTTATTATTGTTATTATTTATATTTATTTAATATTATTATGTTAATATTATTATTATTATTATTATTATCATTGATATTATTATTATTATTGTCTAATTTGTGTTAATTTTATGTTGATGTTATTATTTAATTGATTTGTGATTATTTAATTTTATGTTTTATTATTATTATCATTATTGATTATTGTTAGAATTTAGTTATTTATTTATGTATTCATTTATTTATTTATTTAGAAATATGTAATTATTATTGTATGTATTTGTGGTTTGTAATAATAAATGATTTTTCGACCGTGTTTAAAAGAACCACCACACAAATGTTTCCCGCTAAAAATAATGTTTGCTAAATAAAATTGGACCAATGTCCTATTTTTACCCAATAAAATCATCACATAAAAATTGTTTTCCATAATTAACGCATGCGAGGACCAATGTCTTTATTGTTAATGAATAACCCGTTTTATGCATGTATAGTACATTTATAAATGGGAGTTGTATTCCGCTCCTAATATTATTGTAAATTTATTTTACGCTTTAATGCTATTTTATTTTATGCTCTTGAATGAATAAATTGTGCTTTAACCAAACTTGCATTGTGTGGAGAGAGAGCGAACTAATAAATTCAAAACTCAATTGTAAACTTAAGCAAGGTACGAATAAATGAGAAGTCCCGAACCCTGCTCTGGTCTTTGGGCTCAAGAGGCTAGAGGTTATCCTCCAAGACACCTCTTGTGTCACGAGAATTAGATGTTAATCCTAGGCCTCATGGCCCAATATGGATAAAATGCGCAAGTCTTAGGCTCTCCGAGACGAGAGAAACTTTCTCAATGTTCTATTGGGTGGCGACTCCATGAGACCTCTTTGTTGCCTAACATAGACGCACTTGCGATTTATCGCAAGCTGTTGATGGACCTACAATTGCCCCGATCGCCCACGTGCGGGCGGTCCGAAAGGGCGGCGGCGGGGATCCGGCGCGCGTCACAACGTGGCTAGACCAATGTTGACTGCATGTCGTATTCTCATAGGGTCACGTGTCCACCAATGACACGTCATGACATGACACGTGGCACGATCGTAATTGTCCATGTGTCTTTACCCCATTGGGCCACATATCGACCACGTGGCACCTTGTTGACATGTCACTGCCACATGACCACCGTCGGGAAGGTAGTGCGTGACATGCATGCGCCGCCATACGTATGGCGCGTGCGCATGGGCAGTGGTGCACACATGCGCAACCACGTAATAAATTATTTTTTGTGTTGAATATATATATGTGTATATTTTTTGGCTTGAAATATCGTGTACGTGTACACTGCGATTCAAGGGGACATAAAATATTAGATTGAATTTTAGCCACGTACTAGGATGCAAAAACGACGGCTTCGATACCAATGTTGGGAAAATACTAGAGATAGATCCATGGAGGTAACATAAACATAAATATGGTACCTACCTCTTGTAGCGCATAAACTTTGCGGAAGCGAATACAAGCATCTCTTCTACATCACTGGTCCCGGCTTTTATTCATGTGCGGGATAATAACAATTATATCACGGTCTAAATGCCTCTTGGAGATAAAAAAAAAAAAAAAAAAAAAAAAAAAGGATGAGGGAAAAATTCGATAGAGTTTCAATGTCTCAAACCTTTTTCTATTCATTTTACATAATTTCTTAGGCCTATTTATAGAGGCTCTCTCTCCAAAATAAGAAAGTTAATTATAAAGGAAATAATAATAAAAAGGGAAGTTATCATTTTTATTTTATTTTAATTAAGGAAAAATCCTTAATTAAAAGATTTGATATGTAACTGTTTGCGTATCCGTATTATTTCTTTTTTTATATGGATCCGTTTTATGTCTGGATAATTTTCATATTGATATTAATCACTGTCCATATCAGGAGTTATGGGCGTTTTCAGATTTTATCAATTTGTAATCATCATTTAGATTTTTTTGTAAAGACTGAATTATCTTTTAAATTTTACAACTTTAAATCTCGCAAACCAACATATTTTTCATTTCAATTTCACAATTATGTATATAAAAATAAAAAGTTGTGGTTGTTTGATGGTTTGAGTATATATTATTACAAATTTTGAATGAGATATTGGTTGCCAGTCTGCAAACAAGCCCTTTACTTGGGATGCACAAGCTGAGCTACTTAAAGTTTGAACAATGATTCAAAGAAGAATATTCTTGCAATATCAAAACATGACTTTGAATTTTTTGAAAATTACATTTTGATGTTTAAGTCAATATTATATATATATATATATATATATATATATATATATATATATATATATATATATATATATATATATATATATATATTATTCGTGTCAAAAAATTAATAACTTTATCTTTTATAAATTTACAATAGATTAAGAAAAATACCCTTATTTTAATATAGTATTTGATCATTTAATTAGAAAGAGAGATAATGAGTGGAGAAGAAGATTTAATGAGGATAATTTAGAAAAAAAAATAATTATTACTTAATTGAATTTCTCAAAGTGATAGATATTTTGAGAATTAAAAAAAAACTCTCATCTATTAAGCAAATAAAATGCTATAATACTTTATTATAACAGAAGTATTATTTATATGTATAATTAAATTTCATATTTGAATAGAATTTAACGTGTCCTTTCTATTTGAGATGCTATTTTAAAAAATAAATAAATAAATGCTTGATTGTTTCTTAAACAATAATCTTTTTTAATAAAAGTTTTGGTAATCGATCATCATGTATTGATAATCATCCAAAAAAGGGGGCTTTTTTTATATTTGGGGTTAAATTTAAAAAAATTTGACAAAATGGGACTACAGTAAAGATATTTGTGATTTTGAGGTGTCGAAAACCGACAGCACGGAATGCCGGTTTCCGTGTGTCAGAAACCGGCACATTATTGTGCTGGTTTCTGACAACAATGTGCCAGAAATCGGCACTTTAATGTGCTGATTTTTGGCACTTTAGCTGCAGCACTGCAATTAGCTTTGCTCATGTGAAGCTGCACCCTGACATAAACAATTTATTTATTTTTTATTTTTTTTTTCAAATTTTACTTTCTTACTCAATCACTCTTTCTGCCCTCTCATTCATTCATTTTCAGTTATTCATTTCACAACTTTGCTTTTCTCTCTTTCTTTCTATTTTGCTTTCGAATATTTCTTTCATTCTACCTTCATCCTTCCTTCCATTCTCTATTTTTTTTCTACCTTCTCTTCTTGATTAAAGGTAAGATTTTGATGGTTTAATTATCTTTTTTATATGAAGTTTATTTTGTTAATAATCTTATGTTACAATGTTTTGGTGGAATGTTATTTTTATCACAATCATCTAGCACGGTGCACTTAATATTTCTACCTTTGTTGGAGGACTTGGAATCCGTTGGGAATATAGTTGGGGATCAGCATGTTTAGCCTGGCTGTATAAAGAATTATGTATGGCAATACGTCCAAATGCTAAGGGAGTTGCTGGATATCTACAACTCCTACAAATGTGGGCGTGGGAGAGATTTGCACAGTTTAGGCCTAAACATGTGGAAGTACTACCATTAAATAGAGACTTGCCATACGGAATTAGGAAAAATATAATGTATAAATATGTAATTTTATTAAATTTTTATGTCATATTGTTTTGAATAATGCGAGCTGATATTTAAGTATTTTGTATGCGTAGGTGGAGTTTTGCATTGGATAGGAATATCAGGTCTAGAAGGGACATATGGACATATCGGAAAATGTTAGATACGCAGGCAGTTGAAGAGGTACTTAGTGAATTTAAATTAATTTATGTACATATGTTGGTAGATGATATTATTGTCATTAATTATTTTTTAATAAATAATTAAGGTCACCTGTGATAATTTTCTATACAGTTTGAATGGGAGCCGTACCATAATGTAATTCAACTGTTTCCCGATATATGTAGAAGTGGGCAACAAAGTTGGATGGCTGTTGTTCCATTGATATGTTTCTATATCATAGAGTGGCACCATCCTGACAGGGTCATGCGACAATTCGATTTTGATCAGCAAATTCCATCGCAACCACTTATATAAGATAATCTGCATATAATAGATATGCATGGACAAAATCACCTAAATTGGGCGATAGAGTTTGCTGCGTTTATAAATGAATGGAATAACCGGCATGGTCGTGTTATTGTTGGCCAACTTCCAAGACGGCCATTGCATAATCAATCTGAATACATGCAATGGTACGTGCAACGGACAAGACGGTGGATAAGCCCAGCTGGTACGAGACGTGGAGCTACCGCAAGTTTTCTTCTTTACTTTATATTACACAATTATTAAATATTTATGCTTTGAATTTGCATATAATGTTTTAAAAATATATTGACACAAAATTTAATTATGTAGGCTGATGGGTTTGAAAGATTGTACCACGAACACCCCAGATATGTAGATAACAACAGGATATTTGAAAGCATCCTGGGTGCAATTGGTTATGAGGATAGAACATCAAATGAATATCAGCAACAACCGTGCCCCGAACCTGTGAATGTTTCCCCTATGGAACAACAATTTCAAGACTTTCATACGCGATGACGTCGGAGTGGGATGATTGATAGGCGAACAAATGTTGATCAAATATATTATGATCCACATGTAACGCAAATACCTCCACCCATGTCATGGCCTTATCAAGAAACGGGAGTTACTCATCAGTTTGAAGTGGGGGGCACCAGTTACACACCAGGTGATATCGGTGGTCCTAGCAGCTCATACCATGGGATACCAATGTCCGTTCCGATAGAGCAAACACTGGATGCATTCACACTTCCTGCATTTAATACGCAATCCACCCCAACAGAAGATGTGTCTGGAAATGAATTCTTCCAGCAATTATTTGGAAAACCAAAACAGGGGAATCCTCAACCAAGTTCCGAAGGACCTGCATTCACTAATTTCTATAATGATATGATGGGTGGAGATGTTGGACCGAGTAATGCACAAGAGGGTGGTGCTGAGCATGGTGAACAACAACGGCGTTATCCTGGACGAAATAGAAGGCCGATGAGATGTGGCACAGGGTCACATTTCATTAATTAAATGTGCAAAATTGTAGAATTGTGTTTCAAATATATATATATATATGTACATATAGAGTTAAAGTGTTAATAATAACTTATTTTACTGATTGGAATTAATAATAGAGACCTTATGTTTCATTACCCAATTGGTTTAAAAAAAATTAAGTGAACAATTATTGAAATACTAAATGGTGTAAACAAATTGGAATATAAATTGTCCACATGTATGATTTTCTATGTGTGTGTGTGTGTGTGTATATATATATATAGTTTTTTTTAACCAAATTCAAACTTAAAAATTGTCAATTTTTGGATGGTAAGCATGACAAGGAGGTGATAAGAATGCAATTTTTGGGAACTGACAATTTGAATCTTGTATCTTGTTGGCATGTACACTACATAGATAATTAGAATATTATTGTATCGAAGAGTTTGTACTAGACATTTATTTATAGTAGATGGTTGGTGTATTAATATTAGATCCTTGTATTTTGTACAATTGATGTAAGTATTGAGTGGATGATATTTGTGAATTACTATATGAGTGTGAATAAACCTAAATTGGAGGATGGGCAAACTTGTATTGGAGTTTGAATTGGAGTAGGGTGAATGAATATATGTTTATTTGAAGTGAAAAGACATTCTATTTACAGGGGGATAGGCAATATTATAGAGGAAATTCTGCCGAAATTTTGGTATAATTAGGTGACATATTTATATTTTGATTGAATGAATAGTAAAGTTTAATAGTTGTAGGACAGTTGGAAAAAAAAATTTCTCAGATTTCGCATCGATCTTAAGAGACAATTAAGTAATCGTGCAGTAACGTTGGAACCGTAGTGTGCGTATAAATTAAGGGTGTTACATTGGGTACTTGAGACCAAAGCATCAGCTTTGGTCATCGACTTTAGTGTTCATGTGAATATATTTGTTATTGCTTTGAAAGATGTCGATAGGTAGGTGTAGAGAAATATCGGGTTGGGTACCTGAGACCAAAGTGCACATTTGCTGTTTATACATACATATACATACATACATACATATATATATATATATATATATATATATATATATATTAGCAAATTTATATATTTGGAATGCTGTGTTGCAATATCTCATGTGTATATATATATATACACATATGTTTGACACAAATTTCACATTATTACACATATTTCACATAATTACAATATAGTCAAAATACATTAGTTCCATGTCATTCTGTGTAATTAGATGGGCCAGCTGCATTCGGGCAAGTCTTCCTATTATGTCCCTCATTTCTGCATAATGTATATCGGTTAGGCCTGGTGCATTCTCTACTATCCATTTCATTTCGATAGCGAGAAGTCCTCGGTCTTCCTTTCTTTCATATCAACTCTTGATTAGGCACAAGAGTTGGACCAACATAGGGAGACCAGTAATCACGGTGTGCAAGTGGTTGGAAATATGAACTGTAACAACTCAATGCTTCTGAAAGTTTATAACACTTGTCGACGTATGTCCACATGTCCACACGTACATGCATACAAGCTGCTATATCATGTGATCAAGGTATTTTCGTTCCTTGAAATTTTTCACATTCGCATTAACGGTAATCCAAATTAACAGATTGCGTGTTATTACCTTTTCTTTTGCTTTTCTGATTTTTAGTCCTTATTGTGAAAATTCCTCAACGCCGATCAAAACTCTCAGCCTTGTCGCCACAAGTTTTTTTAGCGCGCTTTGCCATCTCATCCAAACAATTTTGGGTGTACGTATTACCAGCTGCAATTTGAGCTCAATACATGCACCTTCTGTCATCAAAAAACTTAACAAGCCTGGCAAATACATGCTCAACAACACAACAAGCTGGCATCATTTTTACACCCTTTAACGTACTATTTATGCTCTCAGCAATGTTGGTTGTAGCGTGTCCGTATCTGTGCCCATTATCATGAGATAAAGTCCACTTATCCAACGAGTTTTGCATTGCCCAGTTGTAAGAGTCGATGTCAAGCTCTTTTATCTCATCCATTCTTTTGGTAAATTTTCTTGGTTGAAAATTATTGCCTACAAGGAGGTTCACAAATGTTAATAATTTTTATAATATTCAACTAGTGCATAATAAAATATATAAATATATATGAGAGTAGTATACATACCCGCCTTATATAACATATCCTTAATTGTTGACTTTCGGTGAGCAATGTTGTAATTGCTTACGAAATGACGGAGACAAAATCTATGGAAAGCTAATGGCTCATTCCAACCGCTACTATCATCACGAAATAGAGCCATTATACCGGCATGCCGGTCAGAAATAACAGTTATGCCCGACTGCTTAGTGACATAACGCCTAATGCATGTTATGAACCAACTCCAGCTAGACTTATTCTCATTTTTAACAATAGCAAACGCTACTGGATATAAAAAATTATTACCATCTACAGCACTTGCAATTAACAAAGTTTGATGAAACTTTCCTGTTATAAACGTTCCATCAATAAGCAAAACTGGCTTACAATGAGGTAGTCTATCTATGCATGGCTTAAATACCCAGAAGAGCCTTTTAAATTATTTTCAATAAGGCTTCATACTATCTTCAACAATAAAGTCATAGGCAGTTCCAGGATTGTATGTCTCCATCGCTCTCATATATCCAGGCAACCTTCCATAAGAACCCTCATAATTACTGAATATCTTCTCCAAGGCCTTGGTCTTTGCATACCAGTCTTTACTGTAGGATATATCATAATTGAAACGATTCCTCATATCGGCAATTATTACACTAACTCTAAGATCGGGAGCAGCACTAAGCATTTCCAATATGCAATGACAAATAATTTGCGAATCCAACTGTCTATGGTATTGTGATACCAGCGAAGCATTACAGTTATGAGGTCCCTTATAAACACTAATGATCCAATAAGGACAAGTCCTTTTCTTCATTGCTCGTAGTCTCCACGGACAACCTATTTCAGCATGTGTGCAGCATACCGACCAGTATGATGGCTTTGACTCAACAACCTTATACGAAGCATTATTAAGAATGGAGAATTTCTTCATGCATGCCTTCACTTCATCTTTCGATGTGAAGGACAATCCTTCGTATAACTCCGAAACCCCGTCCCGTCTTACCATTGGGAAATCATTATACATATTAATATCAGATTCAGCAAAATTAACAGATGTGTGGTGAACAGATGCAAACTGAAACTGTGAAATATTCGACTGCCCACTGGCTCGACCTCTTTCCTTATTCAGGTGCAGATTCTGAAGGCCCTCTGTCACTTGAATTGAACTACTTGGAATAACGTGATCATCTCCTTCTGCCAAATTTTCTGTCTCCACCTCATCGCAGTCTATTTCTTCATCATCATCTTCTGGGTCACAACTAGGGGAAAAATACCCATTATTGGCACCTTCAACTATATGTCTATTTGTATCATCGCCTATAATTTCTGCACGTTCAATAGAATCATATGACTCAAAATTCATTTCATTTGGAATCCTTAACTCTCTAATCGAACTTGCATCTATTGTTCCTGTTTCATCATTATTTTCACATTCTGTTGGAGCCTCAAACTGCGTACAAAACTCGGTCTGACAAACTATTTGATATTGTGTATTACCACTGAATTCATTTTCTTCGTCCACATTTGGTACATACCCTGTTTCTCCAGCAATACCCATCTAATTAAAATTATTCAAGGCATTTTCTCGATCGCCAATTACGATTTCCTCTATTATAACTATTAGCTCTACAATACTATATCCAGGAAATATATTAAAATAAATTTGATCAATATCCTCGTCATTGACTATATCTATTGTGGCCCAAGAAATTGACCCCTGACTGTAAACTGGACACTTATATATCACCCTAAAAATTCTCACTTCTGCAGATAATTCCAATTTAACTGATAATTTGTGAATAAGTTCGGCAAATGATGTTTATACTTGAGCTTCATTCTCCTTGATCTAGCTGATGGGCTTGAAGCATCATAATTAAAACCAGATACACCGAACGTCGATTGTCCTCTGGTATGAATTATAAAAATTATTGGATTCGACATTTTTCTCTACATTATATGCACAAATATCATAAACTATTATTGACATATTTATGATCTAAACAAAATATTTAGTCCACACTCGATTAATTTATCTTCAATAAATTATTTGTTTATATTAACAATTATTTATAACATTAAATTATATTCTTGTAATTAACTATTTTAGTATTCATTCTTCACACTTAATCTCAAACAGTTTTTTTTTTAAATAAATATTAAATACTGCATACCTTTAATGTCGAAATTGTTAAAAACCCTTCAAAATTATCAACACCTGCACATTAAACATTACTATACGATTAATATAATTTATGAATTTTGTTTAAAAAAATTACAAATTACATACTAATAACATTACCTTCAATATTATGCGTACTTTATAAAAATTAGATTGGGGACCAATTTGGAAAGTAGAGTGGATGAATTGTAAGAGAGAAACAAATAATGAATGTAAAGATAGGAAAATGAAAATGTTTGAAGGAGAGGGAAGGACACATTAAGTATACACCGGGAGAAAAAAAATTAATAAAACTTTCAAATTTCAAGTTGGGCCACTGCAGCTTCACGTAAAGAAGCTGCAGTGGCCAATCTATGTGCCAGAAATTGACACTTTAGTGTGCCGGTTTCTGGCATGTGTTAGAAACCAGCACATTAAAGTGCCGGTTTCTGACACACGGAAACCGGCATTCCGTGACGCCGGTTTTCGATACTGCAAAACCACAAATATCTTTACTGTAGCCCCATTTTATCAAATTTTTTTAAATTTAACTCAAAAAATAAAAAAAGCCCCAAAGGCCACTACAAATTTAACTTATGAACTTTTGGTAATTATCATGTATTATGTAAGCATGCCAATTTTATTTTTTTATTATTATTATTCTTATTCTTATTCTTATTCTTCTTCTTCTTCTTCTTCTTCTTCTTATTATTATTATTATTTTACACGAGTAACTTATTATGAACTTTTGGACTCTATGAGGCGAGCACTCAAGTAACTCGTGCATGGACCATGCACGACTATCAAAAATGTTGAAATTTCAACTTAGTTTCAACCACAAAAATTATTCTGTAAGATAAATACTGTTTAAACTTTAAACCATTATAAAAAGGTTAGCTATTAATGTGAGATTAACCACGTAGAAAATATATTTTAATAATTTTACTCCACTCCATATTAGTCTATGAAAAAGCAAACCGACAACATAATTTGAAATAAAGAGAGAAATAGAATGGCTTTCAATTTTACTTAAATACAAAAGCTAAAAACTTTAGAGCTTCATATTCATAAACACTTCATTACAAAGTAATTAACCACAGCTTATTCAAGAAAATGATAAGTTATGTAGCATTTAAATTACATTTGAACTGTTGTGCATATTAAGTCAAACAAGTTGACGGATTCAACCTCATGGCATTGTGAACCATTCAAACTCAGTTAGCTAGAATATCTCAACAATATAGCTAGAATATCTCAACAATATATCTTTGTATCCTATTCAAATTATAGTTAGATTGTAATTAGTGTATAAATATAGAACTGTAATCCCTTATTATTTGACATATAATATATCAGATTCTTCTTCTCTTGATATGGTATCAGAGCTGCAATATTAAAAAAAAATGAGTACCGTAGCTTCTTCTTCTTCTACAAATTCTTCTTCTTTCTCTTCTTCAACCCAACTCAATTTTTCTATCAAATTATCATTCAACAATTTTCTTTCTTGGAAAACTCAGCTTCTTCCATTATTAAACTCTCAAGATCTTATGTGCTTTATTAATGGCACGGATCCAGCTCCATCAAAAACAACTTTAAGCATCGATACTCCCTCTCAATTAATTCCAAATCCAGAGTTTCAAACCTGGTTTCGTAAAGATCAAATGCTTCTCTCATGGATTCTTTCCTCTCTCACAAAATCAAATTTTCCTTACATCACTGGAGTTACATCATCCTATGGAGCATGGACAACTCTTGAGAATACATTTGGAGCTATTTCACAAAACAAGCAACTTCAATTGCATATTGAATTGCAGGAGCTGAAGAAAAATGATCTCTCTGTTAAAGATTATCTTCTTAAGGCAAAGGCCATTTCTGATGAACTTTGTGCAGCTGGTCATCCAATGACTCCAGCTGAATTTAATGCTATCATCTTCAGGAATATTGGAGCAGAATTTCAAGAAATCATTAGCACTCTTACTTCTCGACCAACACCTGTTACTTTTGCTGAGCTTCATAGCCAATTAGTTGCTTACGAAATTCTTCTAAAAGCACAACAGCCTTCGTATACAGCAAATTTTTCATACAGACCACCCATTCTTCCTACGCCAACTCAGATGTCGACTCCCACTCAGTTTCATAATAAAAACTCTAGGCCTCAGTTTCATAATAAAAACTCTAGGCCTCCATGGAGAAACAAGTCAAATCAAAAAGGCATAAGCTATCAAATATGTGGTCTCACCAATCATGCTGCTAATACTTGCCGAAAGAGATATCAACAGTTCAATAATTCCTCTCAATATCAACCAACCAGACCTCAATTCCGAGGCAATTCTGCTCCACAGTCAGCGTATACTCCTCAGGCTAATGTGGGTTTTCAGTCTCCTCCTTCAACTCCATACATGGGACAATATGCTGGTAGTTCTGTTCAACCTTGGGTTGCTGACACTGGTGCCACAGCCCATATAACACCAGACATGAATGCTCTTACTCTTTCGCAACCGTATGGTGGTAATGATCAGCTCATAATTGGTAATGGTAAAGGTTTGAAAATAAATCATTGTGGTACTTCTTATTTTAATTCTAATTCCAATCAATTCCTGTTATCAAATACTCTTCATGTTCCTCAAATATCAAAGCCTTTAATTTCTGTTCAACGTTTTTGTATAGATAATAATTGTTTTTTTGAACTCTGGCCATCTTACTTTTCTATTAAATGCCAGAAAACCAAACAGGAACTCATGAGAGGGCTGAATGATCGTGGCTTGCATCAGTTTCCTTCCTCTTCAGTAAGTCCTTCGGCATTCCTCACAGCTTCTTATGATGATTGGCATGCGAGACTTGGGCATCCTTATCTGAAAACAGTTCTTCAACTAGCAAAAGACAACAATATTTCCTTCTCTCGTAATAAGCATAACTCTGTACTTTGTCAGTCATGTTCATTAGGAAAGTTAGCTAGAATTCCATTAGCATTAGTAGAACATCATTCTTCTAGTCCATTTGAAATATTATATTCTGATGTTTGGGGGCCATCTCCAATTCTTTCAAATGTTGGATATAAATATTTTGTTTGCTTCATTGATGATTTTACTCGATTCTCATGGATTTTCTTTCTTAAAAATAAGAGTGATGTGTATGATGTCTTTCTTAACTTTCAAGCCTTTGTTAAAAATCAATTCCATACCACTATTAAAGCTGTCCATTCTGATTGGGGAGGAGAATATCAACGCCTTAATAAATATTTTCAAAGTCATGGCATTGTTCATCGTATTGCCTGTCCCTATACTCATGAACAAAATGGAATATCCGAACGTAAAATACGACATATTGTCGATACGGGTTTAACTCTTTTAGCCCATAGTTCCATTAATTTTCGTTTCTGGCCTTACTCCTTTGATACTGCTGTCTCCTTGATCAATGGTATGCCTACTCCAACTCTAGATAATCACTCACCCTTTTTTAGATTATATGGTAAAAATCCTACCTATCATGATCTAAAAATTTTTGGCTGTTGTGTTTATCCCTTGCTTACACCATACAATACTCATAAATTTCAATTTCGTACAAAGGCTTGTGTCTATCTTGGTCCTTCAACTTCTCATTATGGTCATAGGTGTCTTGATTTGGATAAGGATCTCATCTACATAGCTAGGCATGTCAAATTTGATGAAAGCAAATTCCCTTGCCAGAATATCTCTCTCTCGCAGGTGCCCAACTCGATTTCAGAATTTAATAAGGACTCTTCTCCTTGGTTGCAACTGATTACAAGTCCATCTCATCAGTCCTCTTCAGGTGCAAACTCTCACTCACACCCCCCCCCCCTTTAAATTCACATTCTCCTTCTTCCTTTTCTGATGATATATCAGATTCACCCACTTTTTCAAATCTAAATTCTGCTCCACCTTACTCATCCTCCTCGCCACCCTCAAATTTTCAACCAACCCAAAATTCAAATTTAAATTTAGTAGTCGATCTCACCTCTTTTTCTTCTCCGAAAAATCCTCCACCATCTACACCTCCTTGTACTCACAAAATGGCTCTTCGCCCATCTACTCTTTCTAAACGTACAGCTCTTCTATCTCATTCACAATCAAACCAGTCACCTCCTGATTATGAACCCAGCAGCTTCACTCAAGCAAATAATTTTTTGTGTGGAAAGAAGCTATGAGGGAAGAATATACTGCTATCATGGACAATCAAACCTGGAAACTTGTTCCACGTCCTTCTAATCATCATGTTGTTGGCAACAAATGGATTTTTCGAATTAAAAGGAGACCTGATAATTCTATTGTCCGATATAAAGGACGGCTTGTGGCGAAAGGATACAATCAACAATCAGGTATTGACTATGGAGAAACATTTAGTCCTGTTGTTAAAGCTACTACGATTCGGACCATTCTTACTCTTGTTGCAGTACAACGATGGAAGTTGCATCAGATAGACATTTCAAATGCTTTTCTGCATGGTTTTCTTCAAGAAAATGTCTTCATGGAACAACCTCCAGGTTTTCGTGACTCCACTAATCCTGATTATGTTTGTCATCTTCAACGGTCACTCTATGGTCTTAAACAAGCACCTCGGGCCTGGTTTCAAAGGTTAAGTTCTTTTCTTGGCCATCTTGGTTTTCAGACCTCTAAGGCAGATTCTTCACTGTTCATCTTTCGAAATAATGGCCATACTATTTTAATGCTTGTTTACGTTGATGACATTATTATCACGGGGTCCAGTGCTATGTTAATTGATAGCTTTCTCACTCAGTTGAAGTCTGAATTTCCAGTTAAAGACATTGGGAAGCTCAATTTCTTTCTCGGCATTGAAGTTCATGATACTGACTCTGGCATTTATATTAATCAGCAAAAATATATTTGTGACTTATTAGCTAAGACAGGTTTCAAGGATGCAAATGGATGTCTTACACCAATGGCTACCTCTCCTATTCTGACTAAGGATGATAGCCCTTTATTTGCTACACCTGAACTCTATCGCCAAACCATTGGTGCTCTTCAATATGCTACCATGACTCGCCCCGACATTGCTTTTGCTGTAAATAAGTTATGTCAGTATATGCATCAACCAACTGAAAATCATTGGACAACAGTTAAACGTCTTCTTCGGTATTTGAAACACTCACTTCATCATTCACTTTTTTTTGCTGCTGATAATTCTATTGCCTTGCAATGTTTCTCGGACAGCGACTGGGGAGGCTGTCCTGATGACAGACGTTCGACAAGTGGGTATGCTATCTATATTGGTAACTCTATTGTCTCATGGAGTGCTAAGAAACAGCCCAGTATCGCTCGTTCATCTACTGAAAGTGAGTACAAAGCTCTTGCAAATACCACGGCTGAACTTCTTTGGCTTCAATCTCTTTTGAAAGAAATTGGTTTCCTTCCTTCTTCACCAGCAGTTTTATGGTGTGACAACATTGGAGCCATCTATCTCTCCTCTAATCCAGTTTTTCATGCTCGAACAAAGCATATAGAACTTGATTATCACTTTGTTCGTGAACAGGTTGCTTTGGGGAACATTCAGATTGCTTTTCTTTCAACAAAGGATCAACTCGGTGACATTTTTACCAAGCCATTGGGAGTTCGCTTGTTTGACCAGCACTGCTCCAAACTTCGTCTTCAACCTCACCCACCATTGGCTTGCCGGAGGGTATTAAGTCAGACAAGTTGACGGATTCAACCTCATGGCATTGTGAACCATTCAAACTCAGTTAGCTAGAATATCTCAACAATATATCTTTGTATCCTATTCAAATTATAGTTAGATTGTAATTAGTCTATAAATATAGAACTGTAATCCCTTATTATTTGATATATAATATATCAGATTCTTCTTCTCTTGATATGGTATCAGAGCTGCAATATTAAAAAAATTGAGTACCGTAGCTTCTTCTTCTTCTACAAATTCTTCTTCTTTCTCTTCTGCAACCCAACTCAATTTTTCTATCAAATTATCATTCAACAATTTTCTTTCTTGGAAAACTCATCTTCTTCCATTATTAAACTCTCAAGATCTTATGTGCTTTATTGATGGCACGAATCCAGCTCCACCAAAAACAACTTTAAGCACCGATACTCCCTCTCAATTAATTCCAAATCCAGAGTTTCAAACCTGGTTTCGTAAGGATCAAATGCTTCTCTCATGGATTCTTTCCTCTCTCACAGAATCAATTTTTCCTTACATCACTGGAGTTACATCATCCTATGGAGCATGGACAACTCTTGAGAATACATTTGGAGCTATTTCACAAAACAAGCAACTTCAGTTGCATATTGAATTGCAGGAGCTGAAGAAAAATGATCTCTCTGTTAAAGATTATCTTCTTAAGGCAAAGGCCATTTCGGATGAACTTTGTGCAACTGGTCATCCAATGACTCCAGCTGAATTTAATGCTATCATCTTCAGGAATATTGGAGCAGAATTTCAAGGAATCATCAGCACTCTTACTTCTCGACCAACCCCTGTTACTTTTGCTGAGCTTCATAGCCAATTAGCTGCTTACAAAATTCTTCTAAAAGCACAACAGCCTTCGTATACAGCAAATTTTTCATACAGACCACCCATTCTTCCTACGCCGACTCATATGTCTACTCCCACTCGGTTTCATAATAAAAACTCTCGGCCTCCATAGAGAAACAAGTCAAATCAAAAAGGCATAAGCTGTCAAATATGTGGTCTCACCAATCATGCTGCTAATACTTGCCGAAAGAGATATCAACAGTTCAATAATTCCTCTCAATATCAACCAACCAGACCTCAATTCCAAGGCAATTCTGCTCCACAGTCGGCGTATACTCCTCAGGCTAATGTGGGTTTTCAGTCTCCTCCTTCAACTCCATACATGGGATAATATGCTGGTAGTTCTGTTCAACCTTGGGTTGCTGACACTAGTGCCACAGCCCATATAACACCAGACATGTCTCTTACTCTTTCGCAACCGTATGGTGGTAATGATCAGCTCATAATTGGTAATGGTAAAGGTTTGAAAATAAATCATTGTGGTACTTCTTATTTTAATTCTAATTCCGATTTGATATGCACGCAAACTTTAGTTTTAAAAATTATGGTTAATAAATTTAAATTTAAACTTTAATATATGGTTAATCAATCTTTATATATAATTTTTCATATATATATGATTCATAATTAATGATAGCTTTTATATTTTAATTATTATTATTTTACTCTATACAAATATGAGTATATTTTATATTTTAATCACCGAATATTATTCACTTGTCAAAATTGATGAGTGATAAATTAGGGTTGAGTTACTTTTTTATTGTCTTATAGATTGTTTATTTAATTTTTTATTATATTGATATTAGCTTTTAATGACTTAGTATTTTTATTTGTACTTTTATATTTAAAACTTTTTAAATTTATATTTTAATTTTATGAATGCGTGTTTTTTTTAAAGCATAGGACAGGTTTATATTATTAGTTTTTCAATAATTAACTGATGATATGATTAACCGACTGCATTTAGCGGTTAATCGATTGTTAATGGAATGAACGTAAAATTTAATTTTAAAAAATTGATATTAATAAATTGAATTCAAAAAATATAATATGTATTAGTTAATCAATTCATGACCACTCTTATGCTATTCAAAAATAAGTAAGTTAAAAAAATAGTGAAAATTTTCTTAATTAAAAAAAATAAGTAATAAAAGAGAATCTCAAATAAATTATCGCGGGGCTGCAAGAAAAACGACAACGAGGCAAAACCAGTTAAAAGTCGTAAAAGGGGTGGTGAGTGAGAGTGAGGAGATTGTAGCCGAGCCGATGGTTGTCCTTTTTAACAAGACACAAGTCAGTCAGCATCAAACCCACCACCACCCACTCCCTCCATGTGGCCCACGTGCTTCCATTTAACCTCATTGGCCACTCCCTCTGTTTCTCATCCAACGTCTCTCATAAATTCTCCTTCTCTATGGGCCCCACTCCTACGCCCCTGATCTCTTTCTATTTGTGAAAAAAGAAGCCATGCTTTGACTTGCTCTTTTACTTCTAAGAAAATTTATTAATCTCATTTAATTTGAGCAAAATTGTGTTAATGCATTTTCCTAAAATACCACAAAAGCTAAGAATGGCAATGGATAATATTTAAATGGATTTGAAATGTGTTTAAATTAAATTTACTATTCATGTTTATATTTTCGGATATTTAAATTGATTTATAAATTTAATTATTAATTAATTAATTGAAAATTTAATATTTATACTCCTATACATTATATAAAAAATTTAAAATTTTATTTTATGATATTGGAGTATAATTTATAATTATAAATTATGTAATGTACTTTATTAATTAAAATTTACTATCAATATTAAACATATTAATAATTTAATTAGATTTCATATCTTAATTTGATTTGGGTTGGATTCCGATATTATCGGATAATAGCTAATGATTTAGAATTGATAACACAGCAAATATCATTTGCCCTAAAATCCATCTAGTCGGCCCACTTATCTGGCAAGGCCCAAGACCCTACAACCAAGAGTAGCAGGCATAAGCCCCTAGGCAGCACACACGCCCGATCGGCTGATGTGACCAGCAGTCCCATCGGCCGCCTGATACAAGATAGCGCCCATGCCTTCCACTTGCTTCCTGTCATTTCGCCACACACCTACTCTGACAGCCAGTAATCACTCCCCAGGTACTCGAGTGCCCCTCAACTATCTCATATAAATAGTCCAGCTAACGATTACTTCAGGTATTGAATCTCTGGCATTCTTTCTCTAAACACTTTCCCTCTCTGAGCTACTAACTTAAGTTTCGGAATGTTTACGCCTGGTCCGACCGGACACTTCTTATTGCAGGGTTATTTTCATCCGATCGGTTCGCTTCCTCCTCTCCAGATAAAGACATCTTGAGCTTTATCAATCATGAAGAAAGGAGACAACCTAGCATTAGCAAGATATATTTTTGTAGCTGTAATTTGTAAATAACTTTAATTTAACGATTAGCTTGAGTAATAAGTATGTTCATTACTTGTTTAATATGTGGCATCTTGTTGTAAAAGAAAATGAAAATGACTTTCAATGCTCACTGTGGAAGAGAATGAGAACATACATGGTGAGCCATTTTATCAGTTGCTCATACGTATTTGACTCTCATTTCATGAAGAGAGTCTTCGTAGCTTTCAAGAACAATAAATAATAACCTTGGAAATTGGAGAATATTTATTAAAATAGTAAGTAGATCACTATTTATGGAGAACAGAGAAAGTATTATTATAAGCGAGTTATTTTCCCAGCAAAACCTGTTTAATGCCATCCTAAAAAAATTAAAAATAAATAAAAGTCACTATAATGAGAACGGAGAGTTTGAATATGATTACCTACTTTATACAATTAAACTTTGTTAAATAATCAAATAACTTAATTAGTCTATGCATATATACAAGTGTCTAATGCTTAGTGATCTTTTCTTAAATGATCAGAATATAGAAAAAATAGGAAATCACATATTATTTAACGGTTTAGAATTTAGCTATCATTTCTCTTGAGTGGGTTCAAATCTCACTTCCTTTCACCCAAAATATATATTATAAAAAATATAAAAAAATAAAAAAAAGCAAAGTTGAGTATCGGAATCTCTATGCGATTAAAAAAAAAATTAAATATAACTGTTTTTCGTACTTTAATAATAGAAGAAAAAGCAAACTACTTGAAACATAACGCATGTGTTTAACTAGTAATTAAGAATCATTGTAGGCACTACTTTTTGTCTAATAAAAATCAATGCAACTCCAAAATATGAGATGAAATCGCATAAATCTTGTATTTTTTAATTAAAGGTATTGAATTTGAGTATTAAGAAGTATCTTTATAAATACTTTGAAGTTAGTATTTTGTTTTTTCTTTTTATTTTTAAATCTGTTTGGTGCGAATATAAATTAATTGAACTAATAATTTTCAAATATAAAATAATTATAAAAATTAAAAAAAAAAACATTAAATACAATATTTTACATGGTTCCTGATCACACCTAAGCAAAAATTATACATACTTATATGTACACTACTACCTCACAACACGGGTTAATCCAGAAGCTTTCTGAGCTGCCTTATGTCAGGCGGCCGATGGGACTGCTGGTCACATCAGCCGATCGGGCGTGTGCGCTGCCTAGGGGCTTGTGCCTGCTACTTTTGGCTGTAGGGCCTTGGGCCTTGCCAGATAAGTGGGCCGGCTAGATATGCCTTAGGGCAAATGATATTTGCTGTGTTATCACTTGTCCCCCCTCAATAGGTCCGATCGGGCATGAGTTTGCCTTTTGTAGTCCCGTTCGGATGGAGTCAGTTCTGAATTTTTCCGATTCGAAGGCGCTTGTTGGCGGAATTTTAAATTTCAAGGGGCGGTCATCTGAAGAGACGCGCCTGCCTGGACAGCTGTTTCTATTTAATGCTGCGCGTGCTCCGAGGGTGACGCCTCGTTCATCGTAGCGTCATAATGCCTTTAACACGTGGCATTCTTCTAATGGCTAGATGGTTGACGCATTCTAGAAGCTTTGACCTATAAATAGGGCAATTTCTGAAGGATTTTCTTTACTTTTTGCGATTCCTAACGAAACTCTGCCAAATTGTTTTCTTGACTTCCAAACTTCAGTCATCGGCTTTCATTTTTCTTCAAATCTCTCAAGTTCCTCTAACCAAGTAAGCGATTTTTTCCTCCTTGCTTTCGGTTTCATTTCGCCTTTCATTTTTTTTCTATATCAAATCCAATCCATCTAGAAACTAGGGATTTGCATATATCTTCCCCTCTTTCTTCTCTAAAAATGGTTTCTAGCAATGGTGAGGCGTTGGACAGGAGTTTTTTGGATGGGTATAGGGATAAAGCAGCGGTTGAGCTGTGCTCCCCACTGACAATTGAGGAGGTAGCAGAGGTTCCCGCCAAATACGGCTTCCCCGCTGAGGTTTGTGTAGCGCCCTGCCCTGTTTCTATGGCGGTGTCTGAGGGGCCTTTTGGGGAAGACAGTAATGAATGTTCATTCTTCACTTATGGAGCCTTGATACTGGGATGCGCCTCCCCTTTGGTGCGTTCGAGATCGCTATTTTGGAGGGTTACAGCATCTCTCCCTATCAGTTGCATCCGAATGGGTGGAGGACCGTGGCATGCTTCAAAATCATGTGCCTATCGGAGGGGATTGCCCCCACCCTTGACCTCTTCACCCATTTTTTCTACGTTTCATGCCGTAGTGACGGGTCAGAATTTTTCTTTACGAGCCGACCAAAAATGAAACTTATCAACATTCCCACCTCAATGAAGGGCTTCAGGGAAAGGTATCTTTTGGTGGGAAGAAAAGGCGGCTTTGGTGTGAATTTGAGCCGATCGGCGGGGGCTGCCGTTTTGAAGGATCAAGCCTTCGGCCAACCCATGTATGAGGCTGACATTGATAGGTTAATGCAGGCCGTGGCGGGGAATGGGGGTCCTTTTGAGTCCAAGCAATTGCTGGTGGCGCTTCAAGGGTCCTCGGTAGTTAGAGATGGCCTGGTCGCTGAGGCTGCTGCTGCAGAACGTGAGCATTAGGATCAGGCAGAACGAATTGTTACCATACATCCAACATACACTGCATTTGATTTGCATGAAATGAAAATTTTCGGCCTGAGAAACTTATCTTGTTTATTGTTTATTTGCAGGTGAAATGGCAGGCGAAAATGACTTGACTAAGCAGCTGGGTGACAGGGCTCGAGCAAAGAGGGATGCCGAGCGACAGGCTAAAGAGCAAAGGAAGAGGCGGAGGCTCGTGCTCTCCTCTGAACTGCCACCGACCCGCTCGGAAGGCGATGCAGTCGCC
The DNA here is from genome assembly GCA_947683425.1 of Excoecaria cochinchinensis. NCBI lineage: Eukaryota > Viridiplantae > Streptophyta > Magnoliopsida > Malpighiales > Euphorbiaceae > Excoecaria > Excoecaria cochinchinensis. The sequence continues at coordinate 2,617,929 of CANTUQ010000167.1, read as the reverse complement.
GCCATCCCTATATCTTCCGCTCCCCCAGCTGCTACTATCGCGCCCAGTGCCACTGCCGCTGGACCAACATCCAACTCTGTACCTCCGGCTCCTCGAACTGAAACCTCTCATCAACTGATGCGCACTCGGCCCCCAAGACTGCGAAATGAGTCGGATGAGGATGATGTGCCCATCATCGCGACACTCAGAGAGGTGGCGCAGGGGGTGGCCTCACGACTGGACAAGGCTGCTCAGAAGAAGGCTGAGGAGGCCACCAATAAGAGAGCTGCTGAGCTGGTGGCCGAGGCAGATGCTCAGGTGGCTGCCAGGGGCAAAGGCGTTCAGATCGAGGCACAAAGACTATCGGGAGACCGGCGGCCAGTTCCCCTGAAGGAGTACTTGAAAGAGAACTTCGGCAGTGATTGGTCGCTGAACCAGGTGGCCAGTTTTATCTGTCGTGGTCTCCTTCGAGACGATGATCACAGGGAGGCCAGTGACGCCAGCCAGCTCAGCAGAGAGTGCGGCGCAATCAGCCAGCAATTGATGGACGTAGGGCCTTTTCTCTTCTTCTCCCCCCCCCCCTTTTGAGATTTGTTGATATGCCATTGTGCCTTTCTGAGTTGTTTTTGCTCTTTTGCGCAGGCTGCCAGGAGGACTCAACGGCTGCACCTCATGGCCAGCATTTGGAAGGGGAGAGCTGAAGAGGGCGCTAAGGCCAGGGCGGAGGCGAACGCCCGTTGTGAGACTACCAAAAAAGAAGCCTTCGCCCTTCGTTCTGAGATGGCTAAGGTGAAAGAGTAGTCTGCTGCTTCCCATACAGAGACAGTAGCTCTGAGGAAGGAGGTTCACCAGAAGGCGCAAGAGCTGAAGGCTCGGTAGGGCGAGGTAGACAAGCTGAAGGGTGATATAGCTCGTCTCTCTGCCGAGAATGCCCAAAGCAGGCGATTTGAAGCAGATGCAACCAGGCTGGATATCGAGTGCAAAGAGTTGGCTGCTGAGAATGCCAAGCTAAGGGTTGAGGCCGATCAGGCACGCAGAGAGGAAGAGTACTTGAAGACGTCTCTGGAGGAGAGGGAGACCTTCTAGGCCAAAAAGCTGGAAGAGGAGCTTGCCGCTCAGAAAGAGCATCTTCTAGATGAGCTGGCCGAGGCCCAGGCACAGTTGCGCTCTCGCTTAGTTCATGAGGCTGAGAGGCGCTTCCCTGGCGCTGATCTGGAGTGGATGGACGATCCGGTAGCATTGCCCGCTCCTCCATCTAGCGATGATGAGGAAGATGGTCCTGAGGGAGAGGTAGCTCAGAAAGCTTCAGGACAAGATCCTTCGCCTCTGGAGACCGATCTAGAAGTCTGCTTTGAAGCCGGGTCTACATCGTCTCTGCCGCCAGAAGTCGAGCTCGTGGTACCGCCAGAAGCGGGGCCTGTCTCTGAAGGGGGAGTAGGGTTCGCTCCTCCTGCTGTCGACCCTTTTTAAGCCATCACTGAGCCAAGTGCGGAGCAGACTGGCAACCCCCCTGGCAGTGTAGATATTATAGACATAGAAAATTAGTGTAGGAGCTTAAATTAGCTTTGCCTTCTTCTTTCCTTTTTATTCTTTATCCCTGTAACAATTCTTTGTAAATTGTACAGTTGAGACGTTCTTAATAAAGTTGCATTTTTTCTGCAAAGTGTTGATTTGCATAATCACTGCACATAAATTTGTATTGAAATTGTCATTATAAGCGAGCTAAGTGCTACTCGTGAAATTGCATAAAAATTGCAAGTACTTCCTGAATTGAAATGACCTTCGAGTCCAGTGGCCGATTGGCTCAATCTGGCTTCGGAGCATCGTCGACCCTGATGGATCGAGACGGTCCTCGCAATTTCGGATCGGGGCATCCGGCCTAGCGGGTAAGCTGCCCGACCCTCGTGTTTTCGGTTCGGAGTGGGCGTCGAACCTAGCATATGAGTCCTTCAGGTTGCATAAAAATTGCATAATCAGGCTAAGTGATACTCGTAGAGTTGCATAAAGATTGCATAATCGAGCTAAGCAATACTCGTAAATTTGCATAAAGATTGCATAATCGAGCTAAGCAATACTCGTAAAGTTGCATAAAGATTGCATAATCAAGCTAGGGAGGTGAGATCCTCCATCATAACAAATTTAGGGAGGTGAGATCCTCCTAGTCGATCCTAATGGAGGTATTTGTCTTGAAAACAGATGAACAGCAACTTTCGCATTTTCGGCTTGGGACGAACGTCAAGCCTAGCGTATAAGTTATATATCATGCATAATTTGAACAAGGGTGACTGAAAGAACCTCTTTATTAATTAGGCAATTGCCAAGTTTTAATACATTATTAGAGATGATACTTTTTAAGTACTTCGACATTCCAGTTTCTGGGGACATCTTGCCCTTCTATAGTTCGGAGCCTATACGTGCTCGGGCTTAAGACTTTGGAGACCTCGTAGGGTCCTTCCCAATTTGGCATTAGCTTGCCCACCCTGGCATTTTCCGAGCCTAAGTCTGCCTTTCTGAGCACCAAATCACCGACATTGAAAGTTCTTGACCTCACCTTAGCATTGTGGTACCTGGCAACTCTTTGCTTATAGGCAGCGATCTTGGTGTAGGCATCCTCCCTCTTTCCTTCTATCAGATCTAAATCTTGGCGTCTTTCTTGAGCGTTCATCTGTTCAGAATAGAGCGCCGATCGGTAAGAGGGGAGGCCGACTTTTACAGGTATCATTGCTTCAGAGCCGTAGACAAGGGAAAATGGCATTTGATGAGTGCCTGTCCTGGGCAAAGTTCTGTATGTCCACAGGACACTCTGCAGTTCTTCAGTCCAGCTGCCCTTTGCCTCACTCAATCGCTTTTTCAACCCTTCTAAGATGGTCCGATTGGAGACCTCAGTCATTTCATTGCTTTGGGGATGAGCGACTGACGTGAACTTTAATTTGATGTTTAGGCATTGGCAAAAATTTTTGAAAGTAGAGCTGTCGAACTGCTTACCATTATCTGCAATAAAAATATTGGGTAAGCCATACCTGCAGATGATATTTTTCCAAGTGAAGCTCTTGACCCTCTCGGCTGTGATAGTGGCTACAGGTTCAGCCTCAATCCATTTGGAGAAGTGGTCAACCACTACTATGAGGAACTTCATCTGCTTCTTGCCTTGGGGAAAAGGTCCTAGGATATCCAGCCCCCACTGATCGAACGGCCAAGTGATCCCGATCGGCTATTGGTCTGCTCCATGCTGCCTTATGATCCTCCCATGTACCTGGCATTGCGGGCATCTTCTAACTTTCTCTTGAGCATCTTTGAGAATGGTGGGCCAGTAGTACCCCGTCTGGAGGGCTTTTCTTGCCATAACTCTGCTTGCCTCGTGTGCTCCGCATATACCTTCATGGAGTTCTCTGAGGATGTAGTCTCCCTCTTCCTCCATCACGCATTTGAGCCAAGGGTGGCTGAAAGCTTTCTTATACAAATCACCGTTAATGATGGAATAATTAAGAGATTTTCGTGATACCTTTCGAGCTTCGTCTTTGTCCTCGGGCAGCTGACCTGTTTGGAGGTACTGCTTGATTAGGCTCATCCAGGTTTCATCCCCTTGGTTGAACTCCATCATCTCCGGCTCGTCTAGGGAGGAGGAAGTTTGGTTGACAATGGCAATATTTTCCTCTATAACACTCTGTTCAGAGGCAGACATCTTTGCTAGCCGATCGGCTTCTGATATTTGGTCTCTTGACACCTTCTGGAGGATCCACTCTGACCCAGTTTCCTCGAGTTTTGTGAAGGCAGCCTTGACCTTGGCTAGGTACTGGATCATGCTGGCCTCTCTGGCCTCGAAGGTGCCCAGGACCTGACTCGTTACTAGCTGGGAGTCGCTCCTGATGACTACTGACTCCGGTTGGATTGCTTGAAGCAGTCTCAGCCCTTGAAGGAGCGCCTCATACTCAGCTACATTATTAGAAGCTTTAAAATTGAGTTTTATTGCGTACCTTATTGTGATACCTAGGGGGCCTTTTATTACTATTCCTACACCTCCTCGGGTGTCATTCGCTGCGCCATCCACCGTCATTTCTCAATTTTGCAGCTTGGGCTGACTTTGTGGTTCCTCACCCGCAAATTCAGCGATAAAATCTGCCAAAGGTTGGGCCTTTATAGCTTTTCTGGGTTCGTATCTCACATCCCAAAACTGTAACTTTATTAGCCATCCCACCATTTTGCCCTCCAGATCGGGGGTCTGTAGAATTCTTCTAAGCGGGTGACCCAATCGGACGACAATTGTGTGTGCCTCAAAGTATGGTCTCAGCTTTCTTGCACACATCATAAGGGCAATGATGAGCTGTTCGACCGGTCCCTTCTTTAAATCCGCACCTCTAAGTACTTTACTGACGTAGTACACGGGCAACTGTTGTGTTCCTTCCTCTCGGACCAGGGCACCTGCAACAGCTTCCCTAGAGGTGGCCAAATAAAGGTACAGATTTTCACCTGGTATCGGCCGGCTAAGCAGTGGTGGGTTGGTGAGGAATGTTTTCAGCTTTTTAAAAGCTTGTTGACAGTCTTCCCCGTAGGCGAAAGTTTCACTCTTCCTCAGCTTTTTGAAGAAGGGAGTGCACCGCTTAGCTGAGGAGGAGATGAATCATCCCAAGGCCGTTATCCTTCCGTTCAGATTCTGAACATCTTTTATGTTCCTGGGGGGTTGCATCTCGAGGATAGCCCTTATTTTTTTCGGATTAGCCTCAATCCCTCTCTAGGAGACCAGGAATCCTAAAAATTTTCCTGATGGTACTCCAAAAATGCACTTCTCAGGGTTGAGTTTCATCTGAAACTTGTTTAAAGTGTCAAAAACTTTCGCCAGATCGGCAAGGTGTTCCTTAGGGCTTCGGCTCTTGGCGATCATATCGTCTATGTACACCTCGATATTCTGTCCGATCTGGTCTTTGAAGATTTGATTCATAAGACATTGATACGTGGCCCCAGCATTTTTCAGGCTGAACGGCATCACCCTGTAGCAAAAGGTCCCATCGTCTGTAATAAAGCTAGTTTTCTCCTGATCCATGAGCCACATCAGGATTTGGTGGTAGCCAGCGTATGCGTCAAGAAGAGAATAGATGGCGTGGCCTGCGGTGGCGTCTACCAACTGGTCTATACTTGGCAGGGGGTAGCTGTCTTTGGGACATGCTTTATTAAGGTCAGTAAAGTCTACACACATCCGCAGCTTCCCCGACTTTTTCTTGACCAGAACCACGTTAGCCAACCACTCGGGATAGTCTACCTCTCGAATTGTTCCGGTCTTAGGTAGCCTATCCACCTCTTCAGAAATGAACTTCCTCTGGTCGGGTGCATGCCTCCTAAGCTTTTGTCGGACCAGAGGATAATTTGGGTCCGCATTTAGCTTGTGGGTGATCACCTTGGGGTCTATGCCAGGGATTTCTTCTGGCTTCCAAGCGAAGGTCGCTTGATTTATTGTCAAGACCTGCATGATGGCTTCTTCCGTCTCTTTATCCATGCTGGTCCCAACTTGAACATTTTTTCCTTTGTTTAGCGCCCTCGTCTTTGTCTCCTTGGCAGGGTCCATCCTGGGCCTTTCTGCCTGTTCTGGCTGCTCCAGGCCGGCCTCTACGACCATTGCGTCCCGTTGTTGCTTTATTATGGTGACATAAGCCTCTTGAGATGCCTTTTGGTCGCCTCTCAAGATGGCGACGCCTCCTCTGGTTGGAATCTTCATCACCATGTAGCGGATGGAGGTAACGGCTCCGGTTTGGAAGAGCAGTGGCCTGCCAAAGATGGCATTATAGGCAAACGTCATGTCAATAACCATAAAAATTACCTTGCATACATGAGCGATTGCCTCTTAGCCTAGCTCGATGAACAGCTCTACCGATCCCACTACCGGGATAATGGCGTTGCCCAACCCAGTCAGTGGCATCGTGTTCGGCTTCAGCTCTCCGATCGGGAGTCCCATCGCTCGATAGGCCTGGAGAGTTAGGACGTTGACAGCACTGCCGTTGTCCACCAGAATTCTTTTGACATCAAAATTATTAATCCGAGCTCTTACAACGAGAGCGTCCTCATGGGGAAATATGACGTCTCGTGCGTCTTTGCTGGATATGGTGACTGAGGCAGGCTGCTCGACCTGGTGGGAGAGGTAAACACCTTTCCCCTTTCTTTTTCTGGAGAGATCCTCTCCGTAAGACGACCCTCCGGTGATCACATTTATTACCCCGACGTATGGCCTGCTCGGGTCGGCATTTCTCGAGTTCTTGCGCTCATCATCGTCTGAGTCAGGATCGTCCCTGCGAGGCTTCGGCTGTCTACAGGGATCATCCCCTCTGGCCGGGCCTATAAACTTTTTGAGGGCTCCGCGGCGTATTAGCCTTTCAATCTCCTTTTTAAGCGAAGTGCACTCGTCGGTTAAATGACCAACGTCTCTGTGGAATTCACAATACTTATTCGGATCCCTCCTGGCCTTGCTCCTTTTAGAGAGATCCCTTGGCCAATTGACTTGGCGATGTTTTTCTTTTATCCACATCAGTACTGTGGATGGAGTGGCGTTGAGGGTGGTGAAGGTTCTTTCGGGTTGATCGTCTGGGCGCCTAGGTCGATATCGCCCTGACTCCTTTCTGTTGCTCGACCTTCTGGAGCCAACACCTACTTTTGGGCTTCACGCTGTCCGATCAGTTTCGGAAGCGCTGCCGAATGAGCGACCGTCCGAGTGTTGTAGCCGATCCATCACGCTGGTCCTTCTTCTCCTGTTGGACCTGAGGGCGTCATCCAGCTGGATGTGCTGCCTAGCCCTCTCCATCAGCTCGGCGAAGCTGGTTGGGGGTCTCGTTGTCAAAGACTCAAACAAGGGTCGGTCAGTGATGCCCCCGGTTAAGGCGTTGGTCGCCATTTCTACACTGACGTTTTTTACTTCAGATATCGTGGCTTGAAACCTATCGATGTAGTCTCGCAGACTTTCATCTGTTCTTTGGCAAAAGTTACACAGGTCATTCACTGTCTTAGGTGCGCGCGTTTGCACGATGAACCTTGTGGTGAACAACTTCTTTAGCTGTCTAAAAGATGTAATGGATCTCTGAGACAGCTCGTGGAACCATGTCAACGCATCTCCTCCCAAAGTGGTGGGGAAGACTCTGCAGGCTATCCTTTCATCATAGGTGTAAACCTGGACCTTGGTCAAATACTCGGCCAAGTGAGTGGTAGGATCGGTCTTACCCGTGTACCTTTCCATGATCATATCTCTCCACCTGGGAGGGAGTTCAGCGTCAGTAATTTCTCTGCAAAATGGTGAGGCAGTATTCCCACACATGTTCCCCTCAAAGGCGCCTCTTCTTGGCGCGATAAACCCAAGCTGCCTGAGTTTTTGTTTAAGCCACTGGTCCTCCTTGCTCAAGGTAGTGTCTGTAGACTCGCCCTTGTGTTTCCTTGTGTGACTACGATTAGGGGTGCACATGCAGGACAAGTCATCTCCTATAGAGGGGGTGGTAGACCTGCTGGAGTAGGGGGAATGCCTGCCTACAGACATCATTTGCTTGCCTTTTTCCTGCCTTCCTAGGGTCCTGGCCACGCGCCTTGCATTTCCTTGAGCTCGTGGCTCATTGATGATTATGCCCCTGTTTCTTCTCCTTCCGAAGTCTTCGCCCATAGGACATTCCTCATGAGCTCTTTTAGAAGTGGCCGGTATCTTCCCCTTTTTGAGCGTTTGGGCAACGCTTTTGGCGAAATCAGCAAGGAGAGAGCGCATGTCCCTCACGGTGACGGGGGTGTTTTCAGGCTGCTTCAATATGGCATCGTCGAAATCGGGGAGGAGGTTGGTCCTTGGCGGGGACCTGTCGAGTCTTTCCCTCCTCCGCGAGGTGCTTGACCTGGCACGTGTGTTGCCTTCGTGATCAATGTCCATAGGGGTTGTGTTCTCGTTGGATCGTGAGTTCGCCATTACCTCTCAACGAAAGCACCAAATGATAAATCTCAAGATGTCTTTATCTGGAGAGGAGGAAGCGAAACGATCGGATGAGAATAACCCTGCAATAAGAAGTGCCCGGTCGGACCAGGCGTAAGCACTCCGAAACTTAAGTTAGTAGCTTAGAGAGGGAAAGTGTTTAGAGAGAGAATGCCAGAGATTCAATACCTGGAGCCATCGTTGGCTGGGCTATTTATATGAGATAGTTAAGGGGCACTCGAGTGCTTGAGTAGTGATTACTGGCTGTCAGAGTAGGTGTGCGGCGAAGTGACAGGGAGCAGGTGGAAGGCATGGGTGCTGCCTTGTGTCAGGCGGCCGATGGGACTGCTGGTCACATCAACCGATCGGGCGTGTGCGCTGCCTAGGGGCTCGTGCCTGCTACTCTTGGTTGTAGGGTCTTGGGCCTTGCCAGATAAATGGACCGACTAGATGGATGTTAGGGCAAATAATATTTGTTATGTTATCAATGATTATTTATTTATTAATTTTATGGAAAAGCCAAATGGGGATCGAAATTCAGAAGAAACAAGTGAAATAATAAGTTTGGTGCATTAATATTTTAATTGGGAGTGATGAACGTGAAAGAAGAAGAATGATTACAAGTAATGGATGAAATGATGAACGGTTGCTTATTTCACATTAATATCTACTTGTTTCTATACTTTTAAAATTGGAATGATTCTCAACCTTTTATGCCACTCAAAAAATAATAATAAAAAGAAAACCTTTTATGCTCCATCAAATTTCTTTGTATTTAACTATATAATATGTAATTGTTCTCTCTCAATTATATATATGTGTGTATCTACAAAGAATTTGATTACCTACAAGCTTTGTGGTAGCTAGTTGCCATCCTTCATTTCTTACCTGTAAAGATGATATATTATTCCTTATCCCATTTCATTTATAAACATTACTCAAGTTATTTTATTGGAACCGCCAAAATTTATTCATAACATATTGAAAATTGTACTATAAATTTATTTTTAAAGTATTTTTTAAATATTCATATTATTATCAAATTGACTCATATTTATTTTTATTTATAATAATAAAAGTAAGTATGAATAATTTTATTAACGGTAAATATAAAAAAATGATTAATATTTATTGTCACAATTATAAATAAATAAATAAATATGAACCGATTTAATAATAACATAGATATTTAAAAAAAAAAGTTGAAAACGAACAGACAGTAAAAAGACAAATTTGGCTCTGATCTTTTTTTTTTTTCCTATAATTTACTCTTTTTGGCCAAATTAATTAGGCACAATAAGTACAAAAGCACAACAAATAATCTAACATTAGTGAGAATAAAATATTAATCAATAATATTATTTAATTCACATGTAGTGACGGTTATAACAATAAATTAATGGTATCTGCGCAAGATTATACAAACAAAAAAGCTACGTCATATTGAGCTTTTGATATAAGAATCTCATATTGATAATGAATTAAAATAAATATAACAACTTTGTATTATGGGTAAACTAATAATGGGCTTAGAATTATTAAGGTTAAAGCAATTCACACAACTCCCCACGCACAAAATTCAATATAATAGTTACTCATATATACACTCTTTTTTTTAGTATAATATTATTTTTTAATGAACTTTAATTAAGTATTAAAATTGTAAAGTTTCTAACTATCGGTGGTTGGCTTGTTGCCCAACGCTCTATAAAAATTACATAAATTTTTTAATTTAATTTTTTTAATGATATATTTATAATTAGGTATTATATCTTTATTGTATAAAAAAAATGCTCAATTCTCTATTTCAATTTTCTGTTGCATGCTTCATATCAAAAAAACCTAATTAGTTATAGTATTTATGTCCCACACTTAAATACTCCTCTCGTTTTATAAAATTGTCACTTAAAATATTTTTTCGCCTAATTATTATTTTGATAAATTAAAAATAATATTTAGTACATTATTTTTAGTTTTACTCTCATATAATGTCAACAAAATATTTAATATTTTAATTAATATTTATTGTTTTACATATTTTATTATAATAAACTAAATTAAAAGTTAGATTAAAAGTGAGTATTTTAGTTAAATATTCAATAAAATTTTATATAAAAATTAACAAAATCCATAATTACCTTACTATTAATGATTTGTAAGAAAAATGATAATTTGATAGAGAAGAGGGAATGGAGTTGCAAAAAGCATTACAATTATAGGTGAAGAAAAGTTAATGCATGGATATATTATATAATGAATTTTCCCAACTTTTCATTCCCCATTGTTGCCTCATTTGATTTTGTTTGAGCAGCAATATAGCATTATGTTCCATTATTGCTCTAGCCTCTACGCTTGCTTCCCTAAACATGAGGAATTTTCATTACATAGTGATAGTGCTTAATTACCATTGTTTTGAAAATCGAGCCGGACCGGCCTATTTAACCGGTTCAACTACGAACCGGATGAAAAGTGATTCGATTTAATATAAAAACCGAAACATATATAAAACTGGATTGCGGGTTGAATCGAAAATTTTTTGTTGGACCGGGAAAAATCAAATATATTCTAAATTATATTTTTATAAAATATATTTGTATAATCCGGGTTAATAATTGTTGAATATTTTTTGATTAAAAATTTATATTTGATGATAAAATTATTTTATATTAATATTAAACTTGATAAAATTAAAAATTATATTAAATTATTTTAACTATATTTTTATTTTATATTTTTTTAGATATTTAGTAACTAAATAATTTAAATGTAATGGAATATTAAGAAAAAAAATGAATATAAACATGATAATTATAAAAATAAATTTTACAATTGAAATTAAAATTAAAAAATTTATAAATTCAAATATTTAACAAAAAAGAAAATCCAATTGTAATGTTTAATTTTTTACTATTATTACTAAAAAAAGTAGTAAAATAAATAAAAAATGATTAATATATTAATATTTGATAATTAATAGATTGTTTAAATATATTTTTTATATACCATATTTTTAATTTTTTATTAATAATTATATTTTAAAAAAGATAAAAATTTTGAGTCAATCCGATCCAATTAGTTGACGCCGGATTCAGTTGATAGGCTGAGTCGAAGTTCGATTCGGTTTTAAAACTATTGTTAATTACGTTTTTATGCTATTTTTTTTTCCACTTCTGCATTCTTGCTTTTATATCTATAGTTGGTTGTTTTAATTTATACATATTTCAAAATCAAAATCATTTCATCATTAATTTTTTAAATCAATCATACTTTAAAAGTAAATTGTGATGGTAATAATGGGATTTTTTTTCGGATAAAATAATTTAATGTAAACTTAGATAAAAATATTTTCTTACATATATTGATCCACGAAAGACCTTGATGAAAGTAATTTATCATCTTTCTGATTTAAAAATATGTGCGTATTACTCCATAATTTTAATAAAAACATACTATCTATTATATATCCTTAAATTCAATAAAACTAAAATTTATACTTCTAGTTACTAGGGGTGAAGAGCCCAAAAAAAAAAATAAGTCCGTTAATATCGATTTTTTCAAAATACTAACCATTAATCAGTCCATTACTATCGGTTAACAAGTCCATCGGTTTCGGATTTTCGGACCAGTTACCAAACATTTTTCGGTTAACCACTATTATTATAAAATGTACTCATAAATAAAATTAAAATATTCAAGGTACTTAAAAATTAAAATTTTTTCACTATAATATAACATTATTGTTGTTAAAATAAAAATATTTGGTGGATATAAGCAAATTTGTTTTTAAAAATTAATATTTAATAAGTAAATAAATTAACTGGTCCATAATCACTTTTAATTAGATAAATTGTTATGCTTACTAATAGCCAATTAAAAAAACTTAAAAACTTTAAAATAATTAGTATAATGAAATAAAAGTATATGATCACTTTTAATTAGGATAAATTGTTATATAACTTTTTGAATATATTCTGATTTTCATTATTGAAAATTTGATAAATCAAAAAATAATAAAAAATAATAAATATGGACATATTAAATAATTAATAAATTAACTATTCGGTTTCGGTTCGGTTAACCGGTCATATGAGTCAAAAACCATTAACCAGTCCATTAATATCGATTTTTGCAAAACACTAACCATTAACCAATCCATTACAATCGGTTAACCAGTCCATCGGTTCGGTTTCGAATTTTTTTTTTGGTTAACCAAATCCATCGGTTTTTTTGCTCACCCCTGCTAGTTACTACCAAGTGTCACTTAAAAGGAATAATGGATGTTTTTTTTTATCTAATTTAAGATGATAATAAATTATTTCCGCAAATTAAGTTAAAAGTGAGTCAAAAGTTATTAAAAGAAAATTAAATGTGTAAGTAATAAATATGTGTGCGAGAATGTATTACTATTTTATTTTATATGTCATTTTTTTTACTAAAATTAAAAAATTATTAATTAGACTTAAATTATGATAAAATTGAATAATTTAATATATAAATTTAAATTTAATTAGTTTTAAATAAATCAATTTATATTGAAAAAAAATAAATTGTATTAAAAATATTAAATAAATAAAATTTAAATTTTACATAAAAAAATTACATATCATAAAATGAACGAGGTATAGTAACCGTAAAATCGAGATATATTTGTAATTTCGAATATCCATGCTATTGCCAATTACTCCAATGATGTTCTAGTTAGGGGTGTGCAAATGGTCGGTTCGATTTTGGACCGAACCGAACAGACCGAAAACCGAAATTTACAATTTTTTAGAACCGAACCGTAAACCGAACTTTTTAAGACCGAAACCGAATAAACCGAAATAATTTCGGTCGGTTCAGTTCGGTCCATTCAGTTCTTAGTTTCTCATCTCTCTGTTCTAGTTGGGGTTAAAAGGGTAATTTAACTTTATACATAAATATCTTATCTTCCCTCTCCCTTTCCCTTTCACACACGTTCTCTCTCACCCTCTTCATCTTCCTCTCGGTTCTCTCCTCCCCTGTTCTCACCCTCCCCTATCCTCTCCTCCCCTAGCACACGACGATCGGAGCTTCTGCCGCTCACCGTCAACGGCGTCGCCCTTCCACTGCCGTCAGCCTCTCTTCTTCTCTCTCTCTTTCTCTCTCTCCATCTATTTCAGCAGATCTGGTCCCCCCCTCCCTCTCCCTCCCTCCTCTCTCTTTTTCGATAGATCTAGCCCTGTCGCACCTTCCACCGGCGCTCGATCCCCTTGCTGCCTCCCTCCCTCGACCCACCGGAGCACGGGTTTTATTTTTTTTTTACTCTGTTGATTATTAATTTTTCTTCTCTGTTGATTATTAATTTTTCTTTTTTGCATTCTACTGTGTTTTTTTATATATATATATATATATATATATATATATATATATATATATTGTTTATTTATTTTTTTGTTCGAATCCCTGTTATATTGAATCATTTTGTGTATATATTGAATCCTTTACTGTATTTGTTGGAATCCGTATTTGTTGGAATCCTTGTGTATATATTGAATCTTTTTGTGTATTTTCCCCTCTCTCTCTGTATATATATATATATATATATATATATATATATATTGTTTTGGTGTATATATTGAATCCTGTTTTGGTTGTGACTCTCATATATATATTGTTTTGGTGTATATATTGAATCCTGTTTTGGTTGTGACTCTCATATATATATTGTTTTGGTGTATATATTGAATCCTGTTTTGGTTGTGACTCTCGGTTCGGTTTTATTTATATATATATATATATAGCAAAATGAGTTTTGAGAAGTTCGGTCGGTTCGGTTCCATCGGTTTTATAATTTTAAGAACCGAACCGAATTAACTGAAATTTAATTTCTGTTTAAAACCGAATAAACCGAAATAACCGAACCAAATGGACCAAAATCCATTCGGTTCGGTTCGGTTTTCGATTCTGGTTCGGTTCTGCACAACCCTAGTTCTAGTTTTTTTATTTTTTTATTTGTTTTTCACTCTACTTGTACATCAGCCCACAATCAACGCATTAGCTAACCACAAAATTATTTAAATGACAGTCTTGCTTTTAAGAAATTAAGATAATATTAATTATAAATGTCAAAATAAAATGACTATAACATCCAATACTAAAATTTGATCTCAATATAATCATATTAGATAAGCAATTTAAATCATTTTAAAATAAAATAAAATTCGTAATTATTTAGGTAAATATATACTTTATCTATTTTATTTTATGTGTCATTTTTATGTAAAATTTAAATTTCATTTATATGAAACTTTTAGACTTTTAATGAAATATGATTTTCTTCTCCAATTAAAGTTGATCAATTAAATTTAATTAATATTTTTTAATTTTAGTAAAAATAATAAAAGTGATATATAAAATAAAATGGAGAGAATAATAAGTAAAAATAAAATTATGTACGAGAGAGTTATAACTTTTAATGGTTACTAATAAAATACTCATTCTGTTTCATAATATCTGTCATTTTTTAGATAATTTCATATTTTATTTTATATGTCATTTTTAAATTTTCAATATAATATTAATTTTTTTTAATTTTTTATATAATGTTAATTTTATATTCAATTTTTAATATTATTTAACAATTAGATTTAAGTAACAATTTTAAAAATAATAAAAATAATTTAATAATTTAATAATTTTTTTATTATATTTAATTTTAAATTTAAATTTAATTAATATTTTTTTAAAATTTAATAAAAATAATAAAAGTAATCGATATTATAAAAATCGAAAGAGTATTTACTAAATTAAATAAAAAAACCGATGAAATTTACACGCAAGTGGCAAGTCGGCGAGGAAAATAAGGGCATATTTTCTTCCATGGAAAGAGCAAAATTCCAAAATCAATGTCCGAAAACTGTCAAATTATCACCTCACAGTAACTTCCTGCTAATATTCTACTATTACTGTGACGCACGGCGCCGTTAATTTAACCGGCTCCAACAAACCCCTGCAATTGTGCGGTAAAAAGCTTCCAGCCTGCTGAGCCGAGCCACGCCGCATGAACCAACCCAAAAGCCAGCCAAATCCAGCACAATTAGCCTAAAATAACAAACCACCATAGTTAATTCTTAACCCCAACCCCTGGTGTAGCTCACTCTAGCCGCGCCACAAACACTCTTCTCTTTTCCCCCTCTTCTCTCTCTCTTTCTATCTCTGAAAATCTCTCTCTCCGTAGAAGTCTTCACTGCAGACGAAGACCACGGCCATTGGCTTTTCATTTCACTAACCTCCTTATTTTTCTTCTAATTTGGCAACTGTACGGTTTCTGAAACTCGACAATACGGTGCGCGTACAGTGGAGGAGAGATCTGATTTGGTGTTTGTAGAATGGAGGACGGGAAAGGAGGTGTGGTGCAGAGTTTGATTGATACTGTAAATGAAATAGCCTCGATCTCTGATTTTAGGTGTACGGTCAAGAAACAATATTGTAATTTAGCAAGGAGATTGAAGCTTTTGACGCCAATGTTCGAAGAGATTAAAGAGAGTAAAGACCCGATCCCTGAGGATACATTTAAAGCTTTGGTATCATTAAAGGAAGCTCTAGATTCTGCTAAAGAGTTGCTCAGATTTGGCAGCGAAGGCAGCAAGATTTACCTGGTGTGTATGTGTTTCTTTTCTTTCCTTCAATGCTTTTCAGTGGTTCCAATTAGATTTAGATCTGTTTGGCTGCTGAGAAAGTAGTGTCAGCGACTACAAAGGCTGCTGGCAATAACATTTCTGTCGAGATTTAGATTCTTTTTTTTTTTTTTTTAATTACTGGATTTTTGGATTAGTTAGGGAGTCAACTCAATTTCATGATTTAGTTGTGCTTAAGCTAAACGATGATTAAAAAATTGTAGATTTGATGTTCAATACTACATTTTTGTTTATTTTCAAAAGCGACTATAGTTGGCAATTCTTTCGGAAGTTAGGAGCCCATTAGATTTGCTCTTTGGCTTTGGTTTTTACCCTTTTCTGTTTATAACCCTTTTCTGTTTATGATAAATTTGAATGTGTGGTAACTACAATTTTTTAGATTGGGATTTAATTTTATTTTTTTAAGGGGAATAGAGGATAGTGGTAGACTGTGTCGACTGTGGGTTTCCCTTTCGCTTCTGCATCCTGGAATTAGATTCCTCGCATAACTTTATTGATGATCCCTTTTGTCTCCATTAGTGTTGCTCATCTTGAACTTATCGAGATGTATTATTGGGGTATTTCAGTGTCCCTTGTTATGTTCTATGCCATGTTTCTGTTGGCTCGACCTATGATCTTATGGTCGTTAACTTTATCACTGTGTGAAGGGTGGATATCCGATTCATCAACTATGGTCCAGATTTAATTTTTGCAATCCTGTAAGATGTAACAAAAAAAGAAAAAAAAAAGGAGATAGTTTCAAATTTAATCTTGGCTTATTCCAGGGATTCCTGTCCTCGCGTGTAGATTCCCCTCATAGTTTTCTGATTTTTGACTCTATTGACGCAAATTATCCAAGGACATTTAGTTGCGTGTAGACCTCCTCCTTTTACTTGGTTTAATATAATAGTCTTGGAGTTGTTTATGCACATTGAAAGTATTTCAATCATTTATGCATATTTGGATCAGTCTTATATAGTCTGCTGTTTACTTTTATGATGTTGCCACTTGATCTCTGGGGTCTTGGGTGCTCTTCCAATTGTTGTGCATCATGTTGAGACTGATAACTGGACTGGGGACCAGGTTGCTTACTAATAAGAGAAGGAATGATGATCATAAGAGTGCAGGGGAATATATGTTTTCTTGATAAAGACATTTCTCTCACCACATACTTTATTATTATAAATGCTTAATATATAATCAGGTCCCTGTACTTGTTCATTTTTGCCACTTACCTCTACTCATTTTTGGTGCATACATGATACAACTCCAATGCTTGACTTTTTTGGTTCATGGAAGGACTTTTACTGGTAATTTAGGGTTCATACAAACACTCCATTGCTGATGTGGAGTATGACAGTCCACAACAGTGTCAAATCAACGTAAGGTGCCCAAATGCACCCAATATAATCAAAAAGGCAAATACAGGTATCAGTTTGAACAAAACATTAAGAATGGGTTATGTATTAAGCCGATTATCCATTATATTTCAATTATGTGAGTCTTTGCAACATAAACCTTAAGAATTATAAAGACTAGGTTTGGTTGATGTGGGGGCGGGGGGCCCTTGAGACTGCCTGGATAAGGGACTTAGTCTCAAGAGAAAAAGTTTGAGGGTATCCCCAACTCACAAAAAAGAGTTCTGAAAACTAATTTTTGTTATGGTAATTGCCTGAGCATTGCCATTTTTACCCTGAACAAGTTGAAGTGGCATTTAAAATTCAACAGTTGTTCCACGATTTTTAATATATATCCATCAGGCGTAATGTGTTTTAAAGCCACAGAATATTTTTGTTACAAATGCACATGCATCTTTATGTGCTTTTAGTTTCTCCATTTTAATGTATAAGCAACTATCATTGACCTTTTAGTTACTATGTTGCTTGGTATCATAAACTGTTTCCATTAATTTTTGCTTTACTTTTTTCACTGTCTAATAGCACCAGAGAATGTTAATTTGAAAAGAAAAAAGGACTTTCTTTTTTTTGGTGAAGCAACCAAGTGTGTGACAATTGCTATTGACTTGATGTTAGATGTTCATTGGATTTCTCTATTCTTTCATTAGTGAAGCACTTTACAATCAAGAATTTTTCTCCTTGTCTCAGGTCTTGGAGAGGGAACAAATCGTGAATAAATACCATGAGGTGACAGCGCAATTGGAACAAGCCCTAAATAGAATTTCCTACCAAAACCTCGACATATCAGATGAAGTAAAGGAGCAGGTAGAGGAGGAATGAACAATTTTGTACTGCTATTATTTGAAGATGCAACTAAGAATCCAACTAAATACCATTCTGTTCTATGTTGTTGTATCATCTTGATCTATTGGCAGTGCATGATGAGTGTGCAATTATAATTATCATGATGAGTGTGCAATTATAATTATCATACATTTATCTCCAATGCTACCCTCATCAATTATCATGCCTCTGTGTTTTAATAATCTGATGATAATTCATTCATAGAGACTAAGAATTGAGGTACTCCAGAAGTCATTCGTAACTTATCATGCCCTTATGTTTTAATAATCTGATAATAATTCACTCAGAGTTGAGGTACTCCAGAAGTCCTTCGTCCCTTATCATGCCCTGTTTTTAATAATCTGATGATAATTCACTCATAGAGACCAAGAGTTGAGATACTTCTGAAGTAGCTTTGATCTGATACTGGCTAATTCAACAATCCTGAAAAAAATTAGGGAAAGAAAGTGAACAATTGATTTAACAGAAGATAAGTGGTTCTAAGAGCTCTTTCTTTTCTATCAGTTTTATGCTAATTTATTATATCTTTTCAATGTTCAGGTTGAGCTTGTGCTTTCTCAGTTCACAAGGGCTAAAGGAAGGGTCGATGCTCCTGATGTTGAGCTATATGAAGATCTTTTTTCACTTTTTAACAAGAGCAATGATGCAGCAATCAACCCAGCTGTCCTAAGAAGATCTTCTGAGAAGTTGCAACTGAGGGGGATAGCAGACCTCACACAAGAGTCGTTAGCACTGCATGAAATGGTTGCTTCCACTGGTGGTGACCCTGGAGCAAACATTGAGAAGATGTCAATGCTATTGAAGAAAATTAAGGATTTTGTGCAAACAGAAAACCCCAACATGGATGCTCCTGCAAGAGAAAAGAACCTTCCTCCAAGTGGCAGTGGACAAGCTTCCACTACTGGGAATCACAAGGCCCCAGTTATCCCAGACGATTTTCGATGTCCAATTTCCCTTGAATTGATGAAAGATCCAGTAATTGTTTCAACAGGGCAGGTATATTTAAGCTTAAATTCCTCTGCCATGATAGCTATACCAATGATATTTTTTTAAAAAAATTCTAAATCTTAGAGCAAAATTTCCCTACACATTAGGGTTTGCAAATGAGAGATCTTGACTTCTAACATGATAGGTGTGTGGTAGAAGTATTTATTAGACATGCCTTTCAGTCTAGTATACGTTAAATAGGTTTCCTTGTTTTGTTGTAGACATATGAACGCTCCTGTATTGAGAAGTGGCTAGAAGCGGGACATAGCACATGTCCAAAGACACAACAGTCCCTTAGTAGTACTGCTCTCACACCCAACTATGTATTGCGCAGCCTCATAGCCCAATGGTGTGAAGCAAATGGCATTGAACCACCAAAACGGTCCAGCAGTTCTCGATCCAACAAAACCTCATCTGCCTACTCACCTGCTGAAAGGGAAAAGATTGAAGTTCTCCTCCACAAGCTCACATCTGGTAGCCCTGAAGACCAGCGATCTGCTGCAGGTGAGATCCGCCTTCTCGCAAAGCGCAACGCAGATAATCGTGTGGCTATTGCTGAAGCTGGTGCAGTCCCTCTCCTCGTGGGCCTCCTCTCCACGCCTGACTCTCGCACTCAAGAGCATGCAGTTACTGCTCTTCTTAACCTTTCCATATGTGAAGATAACAAAGGGAGCATCATATCAGCTGGGGCAGTTCCAGGCATAGTAAACGTGCTCAAAAAGGGAAGCATGGAAGCCCGGGAAAATGCTGCAGCCACCCTATTCAGCCTTTCAGTTTTGGATGAACACAAGGTTACAATAGGTGCTTCAGGGGCCATTCCCCACCTAGTGACCCTTCTAAGTGAGGGAACGCAAAGGGGGAAAAAGGATGCTGCAACTGCACTTTTCAATTTGTGCATCTATCAGGGGAACAAAGGAAAGGCAGTGAGAGCTGGAGTTGTGCCCACACTAATGCGTCTGTTGACAGAACCTGGAGGTGGAATGGTTGATGAAGCACTGGCTATATTAGCCATACTGGCCAGCCACCCAGAAGGGAAGGCAGCCATAGGAGCTGCCGAGGCAGTACCAGTTTTAGTGGAAGTTATTGGGAATGGATCCCCAAGGAACAGAGAGAATGCAGCTGCAGTTTTGGTGCACCTTTGTTCTGGAGACCAAAGATACTTGGTAGAAGCACAGGAACTCGGAGTAATGGGTCCGGTATTGGATCTGGCTCAAAATGGCACAGACAGGGGGAAAAGGAAGGCTCGACAGTTGATAGATTGTATGAACAGATTTGTTGAGCAGCAAAAGCTGGCCCAAGCACAAACTGAGGCTCAAAGTCAGCAGCAGCAGCATCCCCAGCCATCAACAACAACAACAACAGCAAATGCTGCCGATAGCTGACATTTTTTGTTCATTTTGCTGATTTGGTTTTGTATTTCTTTTTCATCTACTCGGAGAAATTTGGCCTTGGTATGGAGGGGGGAGGTGGAAGATCACTTGCCCAGTTTGTAAGTTATTCATTTGTTCGTGTGAAATTGAGGAATACACTTGATCAGGGATCCAATGTGGGGGAGAACTAAAAACCAAAGAGAAAGAAGAGAATACTCTTCAATATGTATTGTGAATTGTGCCATTTGTAATATGTAATCAATCATCCTCAGCTTTTTATTGAAGAGATGCTTCTTGTATTCTATATGAAATCATGTAATTTCCTTCCATTATTGTTCAGTTGTGGAAATGGAGAAATCTGAAGAATGAATGAGACATTACCCTTTTCCGTACTTTGTTTCCTTCTTGTCATGTTTAACTTAATGGTTGTCCTTTTTGGCTTCTCCAAAGAATGATTAATGCAATTGCAGTTTGCATGTATATTTAGGATAAATTGAATTCAGGATTAATACTTAAGGAGGCCCTCATATTGGCTAGTCTTTTCCACTTATATCACTTTTTTATGAGTGAGTTGAATTGTATTCGTGGATGTATTCAAAATTTGCCACGTCTGACATACAATATGAGCTTATACACAGAATACCTTAAGTTGGAAAAAACTAATAAATTTAATAAATAAAATATTCTTCAAATCCCAACTCCATTCCAACTTTGTTATTATATATATCAATAATAATTTGGTTCATTTTCATGGATTGTGAAAAACAGTAGCTACTGGTTATGTTATAAACTTGTAATTGAAGGCATTATATTTTGGAAAATATAAGGGATGTTAATAAGTATCTAAATTCTTTAAAATCATGTCTGCCTAAGGTATTGTTTTTATGTCGATGGCATATATTATATAGATGCGAGCCAAAAATAAAATCTGAATTCTGAATTGTTGGCAGTAGGGGAGTAGTCCAGCCCAAATTTGCCATCTCTACTTGGTGGGATCTGCATCAATCTTTCTGGAGCGATTTAGATGAGATTTTTATATTGGATCAAATTTGCCATCTCCATTTGATTTTATTCGCTTTGAAAAATTCTTAAACAATTATTTGATTTTTTTTTTTATTGATTCCCTAAAATGATAAATGTAAAAGCTTTTATTTATTTTTAAATTTTGTCAAATCTGAATGTGCAAAACTGATTAGAACTCGTTAGAATTAGGCCTGTCAAACATGGCTTAAATCCAAATAACCCGCTAAAAAAAACTGACCCAAACCCAACCCAACGGGAGGAATGCCCACTTGGGCCAACCCAAAAACAATCCAATTAAATCTCAACCCGTTTGGGCATGTCTCATGTGTCCAATGGGTTGTTGTTGTCTTTCTTCCTCTTTTGTTTTTGTGAGTTCTTTTTTTTTTTCAACCTCTTTCTCCTGGTAAATAGTGCATCCGGGATAAAAATTACTCTCGAAAGCGAAAAATATTTTATTTGACCATTGGAAAATACTAATTACGGTGAGTCTAGTGATAAAATTTGGAGTGAAAATGAGTTTAAATAGATTTTCAAAAGTTAAAAATAAAAAAAAAAAGTCTTGCGCTGTATTAAAGGATCCTGGTTTGACTAAGATTTGATCAGCCATCTAAAAATAGTAAATGACCTCCAAAAATTATTTTAAGGGTATGGACAAACTTAGAATAATATTTAGAAACTTTTGATAGTGAAAAATTAATTTTATGTTAACATTGAAAATTATCGAATCGGACCGGTTAGAGTGAATCAGTCCCAGAAACGGATTCCGATTGAACTGAAAATTTTTGCGGAGAATTAATTTATTATTTTGAGAATTATGGATCTTGGCCCATTTGGGTCTCTACCCGGCCCGTTTGGGCCATCCGATCCATTTAAGCCAATATTTTTTTATAGTAATCATTTTAGTATTCCGTTATTATATTTAAAATTATTTTTCGTTAAAAAATGTGTCAAATGGGTCGACAAATATTTATCGTTAAAAAAATGGATCGATCCACATATTGGCCCATTTGGACTTCCACTCGACCCGTTTGGGCCACTCGACCTGTTTGGGATAATTTTTTTTATAATATTTCTTTTAGTATTCTGTTATTATATTGACAAATATTTATTGTTAAAAAATGAGTCAAATGGGTCAACCCACATATCGGCCCATTTGGGCATCCACCTACCCCTTTTGGGCCAACTTTTTTTTTTTATAATTTTTTTAGTATACCATTATTATATCGAAAATTATTTTCCGTTAAACAGTGTGTCGAATGGGATGAACACATCTTTACTCATTTGGGCTTCCATTTGACCCATGGTTTAAAGTTTTTAATCCATGAGTCGACCCAATCCGCCCAATCCATTGGGCATTTGATCCATTTATGACCCATATTTTTTGACTAATTTTCAACCCGCTCATTTCTGACTCAACTCAAATCCTCCCAATTTGCCACCTCTAGTTAGAATAGAAATTCAATTAAATAAAATTAAATATTAATAGTTCATAATATTTTTAAATAGATATGAATTAGAAAGACTTTGTCGAAACATAATCCTCAAGAAAAGAAAGACTTTACTATAAGATGAAGGAAACGACTTTAATTAGGAAATAGAGTGTGAACTGTGAAGTGATGCAATCGCTAGAGCCGTGAGGGGATTTTAATTATTTATGTATAATCTCATCGTAATAACATTTTATAATACAATAACTCACATGCATCGCACGTGCACAATAAACTAGTTATTTAAAAATAACCGTCCGAAATATGTATGAGAGATGAATTTAAGTTAGAAAAGGGGATTTGTTGATTTGGAAAATGTTGGAGCCTCTCTACCTTTTAAGATTTGAAGAATTTGAAGCAAAGGCAATC
Organism: Excoecaria cochinchinensis; assembly: GCA_947683425.1. Classification (NCBI taxonomy): domain Eukaryota; kingdom Viridiplantae; phylum Streptophyta; class Magnoliopsida; order Malpighiales; family Euphorbiaceae; genus Excoecaria; species Excoecaria cochinchinensis. Next base: position 2,594,895 of record CANTUQ010000167.1, on the reverse strand, counting down.
CAAGTAAAAGGAGAAAGCTAGAATTGGAAGTTGAGAAAGTTCTCAATTCAATTTTGAATGAGAATCCAAGATTTTGGGGCCCCTAAAATTGGACCTGCTACAGCTTAATTCATCAAAACTAATAATAAAAAAAAATTTTAAAAAAATCCTAATCTCTGTCAAAACTAATAATATGATCCTTTTAAAACGATAATGCAACTTTTAGGTCAGCTGATACCTAGGGGTGATAAAAAATGGGTTGGGTGGGTTATGATAAAATTTGAATCAAATTTATATAATATATTTTGTGAGATTATGTATAATTCAACTCCATTTTTCTTCTAAAAAAAATCAAATTGTAACCCATCTAACCCATTTTTGAACACCCCTACTGATACCTGCCCAAATTAAGGCTTTAATCAGAAATTTCGATGGATAATTCATAATTATATAGATGGGGGCTCCTTATTATTTGTACAAAAATTATTTTTATATAATATTCTGATTTTAAAAATATAAAATCACCTAGTTTAAAAAATATAACCGCAAAATCATAAATTTGCTCCAAAATAATAAATATATCAACTAGTCAAACAATTTTTTTTTTTGCCAATATTTCTTATGTTGCAATCTATTATATTTTCACAAATCAAACATATTTTGATAAATAATAATAAAAAAAATCTACAATCAAACGGACGTTTTATTAATAGTAATTAAAGTTTCTATTTTGTTGTTTTGGATTAGGATATTTAATAAAAATAAACATGAACGTTAAACCTATAATTCAATATTATAATGTAATTATTTTTTTAATAGAATATTATAACGTAATTAACTTAATTATGTTTTTTATTTCATTTCCTAAAAAAAATTCCTCTCATAATATTAAAATCAGATTTACCAATATCTTCATTTTACGTAATGCTCCCATACAAATTTCTCTAATCCCAATGTCAGTCCCACGGTTTAAGTTTAAGCAGAATTCGTTGGCTTATCCCACGGTTTTGTCATGACGTGTCTGCCATAAAATTAATTTTTTATTGAATATGTTTTTTTTTTCTTTTCATATATAATTACATTTAATCTAATATTGATCGATTAGAAAAATTGTTAGACCCTCAATTATTTAATCTGCAAATTATTTTTATTTTATTAAATATATGTTTTAGAAATAGTTGTCAAATTTTCAATTACTTAAACCGCAGATTTTTCTTATTTTATCAAATATGTTCTAAAAGAAAAAAAAAATCTTCCAATTTTTCTTAACTAGCTAAATAAACTGTTGATGGATATAGAGTTATTTTTATTTTCATCTATCTTAACTTTTTTTTTTTTTTAAATTCAATCTACCTTAACTTATGCCTTTACTCTTAGCCTAAAGATATAATGATTACTCTTTTTATTGATCAAAATTTAAATCTCGCATTCTTCCATCTTTTCGCTAATGATCATGGGTGGGGATTTCTCGTTCATTGGGATCGAAAATTTCCATTAGAATTGGATAATTTTATTGGGGACGGGGATCCCCGCGGGGGCAGGATGGGGGGGGGGGGGGGGATTTTTTCCCCGCATTCCCAGCGGGGACGGGGAATCCCCGCCCCTTGGCGGGGCAGCAGGTGGGGAGCCACTCCCCGCCCCCGTCCCTGCCCCCGCTCCGCCCCGTGATCATCCCTAATAATAATGGCATTTCAGCATTATTTTTTTTTTCAAAAAATAAATTTTAGTCTAGTAATATTGGTTGATGATTATAACTATCAGATTTTGAATTTGAGAACCAATTAATTAATCTAACTCTTGAAAAAAAAAGTTTTAAATTAGAGTCAAGATATTGTGAATATCATGTTACGAAACTGAAAATAAGCAAGTGTTTTGTTAGAATATGAATTAATTAGTCTAATAAATTCAAATAATTATTGCCTAATTGTTTATACAAACTTTATATTATCATAATTTAACATTGTAAGAGAAGGGAAAAGACAAGATAAGATATGAGATTCAAAAATTTATCTTGACATGTCATTTTAAACTTTTCTTCCTCTTTATTCCTCCCCGGGAATAAGGTCAAAAATTCAACAAATCAGATTCTTACTGCACCCACTTATTATATACTAAATCATAGATTTGGAAGTCCTAATTAATTAATTAATATTATTCATCATGATATAAAACAAATATACAAAAGCTTAATTTACCATTATTATAGAATGTGAAATGTGCAGAATTAAATTACCCGTCATGACTACCTAATTTTGTATTAGATTATTAATATTTTCTTGAGAAACGTATTAATTTATAATCTTAAAATTTCATCTTTAAGAAAAAAAAATTAGTGTAAAGTTTTCAATTTCTAGTTTATATGATTAAGAAAACAATGAACAGTATAAGAATAAGTTGAGTAATTGCAGATAAAATTAAGAAAGAAAGAAATAAAAATGAATGGAAGTAAAAAGTAAAAGTAAAAGAAAAAGCAATTACGGCTGGTTCTTTGGAGGCGAAGGAAAAGGGTCCCACAACCACAACCAATTATGTCATCGTAGTGATGAAGAAGAAGAAGAACATATGAATCCATGGAAAAGTAATTCGTCAACGAATCACTTTAAAGTAACTCGGGCTTTCGTAATATTATCTATCTCAATTTTCTTATTTTTTTTAAAGCATACAGGGTCTATAGTTTTATTTTATGCTCTTGCCCCCAAAATTTACACTATATAATACTTTATTATATACTTCAGTTCTCTTAATTTAAAAGGGATTTGACTGAGACTTCATCTCATAAGCTTAATTATCACTAACCTAAACGTCATTATTTAATTATATACTTCCTTTTAGTTATATATGGACGTTAAGTAAAAAAAAGCGATTCATTAATATATATATATATATGTGCATGCGTGTATACTGATAATTAAACTAATTAAATTTGATTTTATAAGATCGGATCAATCGAGCTAATTAAATAGATACAAAAAAATTTATTGTTAATACTCTCTTCATCCATTTTATATGTCTTTTTTGAGTAAAATTCAAATTTTATTTATCTGATATTTTTAGATTTTCAATGAAATTTAATTTTTTTTTTCAATTTAATTTTCTATTCAAATTGAAGTTGACTAATTAGATTTAAATTTGTATATTGAATTATTAAAATTTATTTTAAATTTAAGCATAATTAATATTCTTTAATTCAGATAAAAATAACAAAAGCAACACATAAAATAGAATTGAAGAAATAGTATAAGTTATAAATAATTTTGAGAATCCATAATTAGTCATTAATTTGAACATTACAACTTACAAGGCATTAGTTAAAAGCCCACCTATCAAATGTTACTAGCAAAAACACACTGCAAAAATAGTCTATTCACATTCGGAGTGTCTTGAGACTCCGGATATGTTATCAAAAATCTCTTCATCACAAAATGAATACACAAAAACACAAATTTAAAATCTTATATTTTCTTCTTCAAACTATCCATATATTTGGCCCATTTTCTTACAAATAAAAATCACATTTTCGATCAGGTTTTCAACTTAGAATTAGGGGTCTATAACATTAGATCAATCAAGAAGGGATATAATAATTCTAGGGCATTGAAATATTCTTTTTTTTGAGAAAAGGGCTTTGAAATATTCTAGCTATAGCCAGAAATATCATAATTAACGAGAGAAATTCTTAGTATAGCATGGACACGAGATCTTGCATTCGTTCATATAATTAGAATTAAAAAAGAAGAAGCGTAATTTGCATGAAAAAGAAAGAAAGATTAGAGAGGGAGATGAATATTTTTGATAAAAACAAGAAAATAATAAAAGGAAGGTGTGGGATATCGAGCCCGCCTTTGATTGCTGATGTTGGTTCATGTAATGTAAATATGATGTATCATCAAAAAATAAACCTCACCTCACCCCACCATTTCTATCTCTTTATCTCTTATTTGCTTTTCCCCTTCTCTCTCTATATTTATATATAAAAATATAAAAACTGTTTAATTTTCACTTTCTAGTTTCTGTATAAACGTCCTATGACCAACTGAGCATTATGAAGAGAGAGAGAGAGAGAGAGAGCGAGAGATGAGCTTTGTGGATTGTGTCTATTCTGGATTTTATAGCTTTATTCGTTCTTACAAGGCAGCAGCCTTGGCCCTTGCAAAAGCAAATCCCTGATTCCTTTGCTTTTTATACCATTCACCACTCTCTCTTACACCCCTTTTTATTGTTATTAAACTAATTAAATTATATTAAATTCTGAAAATATTTGGTAAGTTTTCTTTTAGTATTATTTAAATATCAGTTAGATCTTATGGACCAAAAAAAGTAGATTTTAATATTTTATATTACACATCGGATTAGGGTTTTGATTCCAATGTCATATTAATTTATTTTTTATTTTGGCCCATGACAATTAATCTTATGAACCCAGTTTAGAAAAAAAAAATCCACGTCGGATATCCAGATGGCAATAGATTTGCAATTTGCCAAGGTAAAATATAAATGAGCAAAAGAGAGAAAACAAAGAAATGATCAGGAAAAAGAAAAAAATGAACATCAAATTCTCGAGTTCAAACCGGGGTTATTAGAATTGGTATTTAACTACCGAGATTTGTTGGTCCGATGATGAACACTGATCAATCAAAAATGCAACAAAAATCTTGAATTCGATTTCTTGATTTGACATTCATTGTTATGTTACATGTCCCTCTTTTGTAACTAAAAATTGATAGTGATCATTTATGATTCAATTGAGCTAAATTTCAGTGAGCACAACTGAGAATTTATTGTAGTTGTTTGATGTGCCGAGAAGGTATATGATTGGATAATATTATGGTTGCAAATTTTGGTGCTCATTTGTGGTAGATTGTGCTTACTGTAAACATTGTTTTCCGCAACAAGCCTTTGATTTTTGAAGAAATATTTTATGTTGACTATTAGAAGTTGGTTTTATGACCAACACTATATATGAAAATTTTATATTTGATTTTTTTTTTAATGATATTTATAAGTGTATTTAGATATTATATCTCGGCTGTAACAAAAGAAAAGAAATGTTAAGATATTCTTTTTTATATGGTTAATGTAATTGAATTGCCCATTTTTCTGTAGCTTACACTTGATTACACTGCATAGACATTTAAGTTGTTGTTTCTCACAAAAATTCATTTAACCAGAAAACATTATGACAGCTAACTGATTTTTGTTTCGCACCACAAACTGCTATATATATATATATATATATTTGAACTAAAGTCATGTATAGAGAGAGAATAAGAAAACGAAAATAGAGAAAGGGTGGAAAAGGTTTCCACATCTTTTGACTGGAATTTGAAGTTCCATAAATTGTAGTAAAAGAAATTCTAGAACATTTCTGGCTTAGGGTTTGTGTTTCAAAATAGAAAATTTGCATGGTTTTGAGTGGGATCTTGGCCTTTTCTACTCTATATATATCCTTTGTGTCTCTCTTCACTCTTCTACACTTTCACACCTACCAAACACACTTACTATTTACTCTCAAAAAAAAAAAAAAAAAGAAAGGACATCACTCTCTCTCTCTCGTTCTATATATATATATATATAATATATGTATATAATTACAAAATCATTACCTTCTCTCTCTTTCTCTCTTCATTGACATGAAATAGGGTAAGAAATTTTCTTTGGTTCTTAAACACTGAACCTTAGTTCACAAATAGATCAAGACGAGAAGGAGTTTTCCAGGAATTCTGGTTTTTCTACAAATATAGAGAATTCAAGAAAGTACAGGAAATTAGAAAATTTTCATACGGATCCACAGTGTAATAAGATCGAACTCATATAGAAACACTTACAACAAGCAAATCATTTATTCCATATATGACAAGCTCAAATTATCAAGAAATTAACTGATATAATAGCCTAGGTAAGCATGAACATATATCATATAAAAGTAATACCAACAAATTTAAAAAGAAAAAAGAATTGCTCTTTCTTGTGAAGTACTACTGCATGTATCAGATAAAGGTCAGTGTTAGCTTTATCTTATTATTTCTTCTCTGTGTAGTAGAGTGATGAATCTGCAGAAATATTGCAGTTTTCTGGTTGATGTGATGATAGTGATAATACTATGATAACAGTGAATAAAATCAAGGAAGAAAGACAAATATAAGTTATAATGATAATTATAATGTCAGATATAACAAACACCATAAGTACTTATATGTCTATCTCAGACTCAAACAGACACTAATCTTAAACAAGCAATAGTACAACACGGACCATAAAAAACCACAACTCAAACAAATCCACATTTAAAAATAAATAAAATAAAATAAAATTTAAAATGGACCGAACTTTCAACCACTTCTTCTGCTTCTTTTTTCTCCATTGGATCATGATTTCCTCATTTTCGCCATTGTTGAAAGCTTCATTCTCAGTCATTTATGGCTAATAAAGACTTTAGCTTTATATGGATATCATCTTCGTCATTTGATGATTTAATCATAGGAGATGGGCTGTGGAAGATGAATTCAGACCTGATAAATCTGTCCAAGTATTTGCACTCCAGTAATGATTATTCTCTGAAATCCCAAGATTAATTGGCTTTGATGATGATAAGTTTAATCCTTGATTATTATCTTCCATCTTCACTGGAGCCAATTGAGAAACCCTAGAGCTTGTACTTATGGATCGAAGATGGCTATCCCCTACCATTGAAGAAGATGACGCTTCAACGCCTTCACTTTGGAATGGGAATAAACCGGCAGCCGTAGGTGGAGGTTGCTCAAAGAAAGGGAATGGTTGCACTCCGCCGGCGGATAAAATTGCATTAGAATTGCTTCCTAATTGAAACCCCATATCAGGTTGTCCATTATTAGTAGCATGGCCTTGAATTCCCCCAAAATTTAATCCGATATTTCCAATCCCAAATTGATGAGTAAGATTATGAAAAGATGTCATGAAAGGTAATTGAGTCGGTTGTGGAGGCAAATGAGCCATAATATCTGATGGAATTGCTGTACTTGTTGAGCTTGAATTTGATACCATTTGCCTTTCACTGCTACCTGGAGATTTTGAGTTACTTTGGCTCTTGCTTTTTTTGTTTCTCCGGCAACCACCGCCCACCGGAACATTCCTTAAAGCACCGCCACGGGTCCAATACCGCCGGCAAGTTTTGCAGAAGTGCCGAGGTTGTGAAAGGCTGTAATTATTGAAGTAGCAAAATTTGGTATTAGTAGATTCACACCTTGGACACTTTAGGGCTGTCTCTGGTTGGGGTAACTTTGCTAACCTAGCTCGATCTGCCATGGAACCGGGTCTAATCGAGCCACTTCCTCCGCCGACATGAGTCGGAGGTGGCGGCGGAAGTGGTGGAAGCTGAGAATTTTCATTTGTAGCTCCTTGTTGTTGATTATTTTGCTGGAAGAGAAAACAATATCAAGAATTGGAAATTATATCAGGTATATTCAAGAAAAAGAACACAAGAAAAATAAAAAAGAAGGAATAGGAATAATTATCTTTATGATATGCTCATCTTTTTATGTAAAAGAAGCTCTTGTGTATGTGGATGGAAATCGAAAGAGGAAAAAAAAAAAAAAACAACAATACCTGCTGCCAGTTGTGAGGATCTAAATAGACTGGAACCGAAGAGAAAACCATGGTTATTTTTCTTTATTTTTCGATCTTTTTTTCTTTTATAAAGGTTGATGGGTCTTTAGGAAAGAAGAATTGGTGGAGAATCACACGCTAAGAGAATACACAGAGCTAAGAAAGAAAAGGAGAATTAAAGGGAAGGAGAAGGAAAGATAAGAGGAGGCTTTTGCGTATTTATTTATTAATTTTTTTATTAATAATAAGTATAATAATAATAATAATATCAATATTCTCTCATTCTCATCTCTTTTTGTTGTATTATATTTCTAGGGTTTGAGTGGACAAAACTTCATCTATGAGCTTTGTGTAGCTATGGACTGCGTTTTAGTGCTCAAAAAGATGGTTGTGTTGTGGCTCATGCATGGAAGAGAGAGAGAGAGAGAGAGAGAGAGAGAGAGATGAACATAAAAAAGAAAAGCAAATTATCAGTATTTGTCCATTATGGTGGTGGGATCTCCTTACGTAATTAAACATTTATTGTTCACTATGATATACTATATGCTCTAACCTAAGTAATTATACACTGCTTTTCCCTAACCCAATCATCATTCTTCAGATTAATATACCAATTGACTGCAAATGCAAAAGCAAAAATGTGTGCTTTCTTCGCCTAACTAATTATTTTTTCAATTTAAAATTTAATAATTAATTATATAATTGCTATTAACTAACCGATTCAAAGTCTTCCAAGAGACATTCCAGCAATATACCATGATTTATATTTTAGCAGAAGAGATTCTAATTTCGAGTCTTTCTATCACCTTCCCCTAATCCCTTTATAAAGAAAAAAAAAAAAAAACTAATTGATTAAGATATTAAATAAGTTCATTTTCATATCATGCTTAATTTCGAATATTTTAGCAGATCATTTTGTGTCATATTGTTATTATTTAGAATACATTTTTTTTTTGCATGTGCATGATTCATTTTACATGGTTTAAGTGGACTAATCTTTTAGACACTTTTTTTTTAACAAAGGAAGGAATTTTACTCATCAGAAAATAATTTTATTTCAAATTACTTAGCAATGTTATCAATAATTTTAGCTTTACGGTACGCATAACTGGATGTAGGAAGTCTGAAGTTTGTATCCCAATTAATTTTTTTTTTTAAAAGAAAAAAGGAAGAATACTTAACAATAATATTGTCTTTAATTTCTTAAGGACTACTTAAAGTTTTTTTTTTTTTTTTTCTTTCTAAAAGGGAAAAAGAAAAATTATCTAGTATGAGCAGAAAAATTCTCTACCAACAGCGGAACAAAATCACTACTGTTGATGTTTTGTTTGGTTGTACATAATTAGTGCTCAATAATAATCACAGCACTTTCTAATTTATGAAGGCCATTTGGTATACTGCATGCACCAAGACATAAAACTTAAATTGATGACCTAAGTTTATCCATCTTTTGCAACTTTTAGCTTCAAATAAAGAAATAAAAATAAATAAAAAAATTCTATCCCTATTGTCTTTCAACTTTTATAAATAAATATTCATATTCTAATAAGATCATATTTACAAATTGAAACACCAATTTGTAACTTTGTCTTTCCCTTTTTTTATTCCTTTTTCCCAGATTAAGACTTCAAATCCGAGCAGGTAGTGATTTATGTTGCCTTCATTTTTACTGTGTCTGGGATTATCATGAACCCAACTTTTCTTCATACATATTTCTTCTTCATTAAGCTTCCTACTCTCTCTCTCTCTGTATCCGTAGCTACTGTTAACAGATTGTAACTCTAATTCTCTGAAAAAATGTAGAATTCTTTTCTAATTTTAATAATTATTTATGTATTTTTTTTAGCATAAGTGGGAGTTCCTAAACCTTCTAAGAAGGATTATAAACTAGATTTCGAAATTTAGAAGGTGAAACAAAATGAAACAAAGTTTGACGTCAGCTAATGGCTACTCGTTTATAAAAAAATTTATATTAATAAATATTTGCTTAATTTCGATGCTAATCATGGATACAAGTCATTTAAATATTTATATATTTTTGTTGGCTTTTATTGTATGTGAGTTATACTTTTATAAACCTCAAAGTCATAATGAGTGGTATTAGAGGCTGATTAATCTCAATTCTCAAGCAATAACTTAAAAATTTTCAAATTCAAAAGTTTGACAGAACAAAGTATTTGAACCTTTAAAAAGTGGAGGGGTAGCAATACTATATATGTCTGCAATTAAGTAAATATTTGGGAAAAAAAAAAGTGTACATATGAAGGAAATTAAGACGCATAATTGAACATTATTATCCGAATGTTTTGCATGTTGTGAGCAGAGTACATTAATTAGCTATTCTCAAAGCACTAATAGAAAGCAGTTAAGTGAATGATTTAGTACTTGAGAGACACCTTCAACATATATTTGTTTGGTGTTCAATGCTAATCAAAATGCCAACGGAACTTGCAAGTCAAACTACAATATCCTTAATTAGCTAAAGTCATGAACCAACTCAATGTTGTGGAAACTCGGGTTAATTTCCACAAAATTTACCTTGAATACTATTGATCATGTGAATAAAACGTAAACGATTGTATTAAAAAAACCACACAAAGTAAAATTTTCAGAAAAAACTAGAGGTGTCACAAATGGTCTCACTTAAAACCCAATCTCTTTAGACAGAATTTTCCTAAATAATTTAACAGCACAATAATTTACTAGCAATATACCCGACAATAGCTATTAAATAGACAAATAAAAAACACCAGAATTTAACGAGATTTGGCCAATTATGCCTATGTCCTCGGACACTAACAAATTATATTTCAGTATTTCAAAGAAATAATGTAAGTGAAATATTTACTAAACAGAGAAATAATTTTGTCTTAGAAAAGATTGGCAATTTTTGGGATGACTTCAATTAGCAAAGGGGGGCTATATTTATAATTTAAACAAATCCCCATTTCCTTTACATTTTTCGATGTGGGATTCCTAAAAAAAAACTGTTGACAAACTTTGTCAACAAAGGTGAGCCACAATTGTGGACTTTTCAACAAATCTCCACCTTGACGAACTCCACATTTTCAAATTTCTCACAAAACTCAATTTTCATAGTGTCACCAAATGCGCTTCAAAGCGCCCAACTTCAGCTTTTAACAATATTGATCAAGTCCAAATAATGTTGCAACTTGACCACAGTCACCACTTTTGTGAACATATCAGTAAGATTCTCAGTGGTCCTAATCTTCTGGATTGTTACTCCACCTTCTTCCAGAATCTCTCATACAAATTGATAATGAACATCGATATGCTTCGTCCTTGTATGGTAAACTTGGTTTTTTGCCAAAAGAATAACACTCTGACTATCACAATGCACTTTGATGTGCTTCTGTTGAACCCCTAATTCACCAACCCTTGAATCCAAATTGCCTCCTTCACAGCCTCTGGAATTGCCATATACTCTGCCTCCGTCGCGGACAAAGCAACTGTTGACTGTAAAGTAGACTTTTAACTAACTGGTGCATTCGCAAGAGTAAACATATAACCAGTAGTTGATCGTCGTTTGTCCAAATCATTAGCATAGTCGGAATCACAAATCCCAACTACACATTGACCATCTTGATCATCCCGCCGAAATACTAGACCAACATTTACGGTGTTCAGAATATACCGTAGAATCCATTTCACAGCTTGCTAGCGCTCTTTTCCAGGATCATGCATATACCTGCTCACAACCCCAACTGCCTGTAAAATATCGGGCCTTGTACACACCATAGCATACATCAAGCTACCAATAGTATTTGCATATGATACTTTTGCCATGTATTCTCGTTCTGCTTCATTCTTTGGAGATAAAGATGCACTGAGCTTGAAATGAGGAGTAAGAGGAGTACTAACAGGTTTTGACTTTTCATTCATGCCAAAACGTTTTAACACCTTTCTCAGATACTATTTTTGAGTCAAACAAAGTCTCCCCAATTCCCTATCTCTACTTATCTCCATACCGAGAATCTTCTTGGCTTCACCTAAATCCTTTATTTCAAACTCTCTGTTTAACCGAGTCTTTAACTTCTCAATCTCTATCGGACTCATGGAAGCTATCAATATATCATCAACATAAAGAAGAAGATATATGTAGGATCTGTCTTGTAGCTTGTCCAAATACACACAATAATCATATTTACTTCTTGTGTACTTTTGTCCCATCATAATCTTGTCAAATCATTTGTACCACTGCCTCGGAGATTGCTTCAATCCGTACAATGATTTTTCAAGCTTGCACACTATATTCTCTTTTTCAGCAACTTTAAATCTTTTGGGCTGAACCATATAGATTTTCTCCTTCAAGTCTCCATGTAAAAATGCAGTTTTTACATCCAACTGAACTAGTTTCATATCCAATTATGCTACCAAAGACAACAAAATTTGAATGGAGGAATGTTTTACAACTGAAAAAAAACTTTATTATAATAAATTTCCTCCGTTTGAGCGTAATCTTTAGCCACCAGCCTTACTTTGTAGCGAACATCATCCTTGTTAGGAAATCTATCTTTCTTTGCATATACCCATTTGCACCTAATTACCTTCTTTCCCTTCGGGAGACTAGCTAGCTTCCACGTATGATTCTTATGAAGGGATTGCATTTCATTATTCATGGCTTTCCTCCACTTCTCTACTTCTGAACTTTTGACTGCTTCATTATAAGTGGTAGGAATGCCATCAGTTGCAATTTTAAATGCGTAAGCCACCATATCAACATAGCGAGCAGGCTTTTTGATTGTCTTTTTTGGCTTACTTAATGCAATTGATTTAGGTTACTGTTGAAATTCTTGGGTTAAAACCTCTTCTTCATCTGACTCCTTATCTACCATAGGAGTTTCTGCATCTACTTCATCATTTGCTGGGATAAAAATTTTTCTTTCAAACTCCACCTGTTTTAGAGTACCATCTATCTGCTCAACACTTTCATTTGTCACCTTTCTCAATATGGTAGATTCATCAAAGATAACATCCCTCCTGAAAATTATTTTCTTTGATTCTGGGCACCAAAGTCGATATCCTTTCACACCAGAGGTGATCCCCATGAAAATTGCTATCTTTGCACGTGGATCCAACTTCGATTCCTTAATGTGATAGTATGCAGTGGAACCAAATACATGTAAGGAATTATAATCTGTAGCAGATTTTCCAAACCATTTCTCCAATGGTGTTTTACCATCAATAACACTAGATGGTAGGTGATTAATGAGATGGCAAGCATATGCCCAACCCAGCATTGGACAACATACACCGAACGTTCTCCAGCAATGTCCGGTTCATGCGTTCTACCACCCCATTCTGCTGTGGTGTATTTTTAACTGTGAAGTGCCTGACAATGCCTTCATCTTCACACACCTTCATAAATGGATCACTCTTGTATTTTCCACAATTATCTGTACGGCAGATGCTTGATTCTTCGGCCTGTTTGAGTTTCCATCATATTTTTTCATTTGAGAAAAACTCCCAGTATTTCATCCTTAGTCTTTATAGTATACACCCAAACTCTCCAGGAAAAATCATCAATAAAGGTCACATAGTAGTATTTTTCTCCCAAAGAAGCCGTCTTGGAAGGTCCCCACACATCAAAATGAATATAGTCCAAAATACCCTTTGTATCATGGATTGCTGTTCTAAATTTGACCCTTGTCTTTTTTCCTTTGATACAATACTCGCAAAAATCCAATTTGCAAGTTTGAACTCCTTTCAACAATCCTTGTTTCACTAGGAAATTCAATGATTTTTCACCTGCATGCCCCAAGCGCATATGCCATAACATGGTTGCTTCTAACTCCATTTCATTAGTAGAAGCCACTGTTGTTATACTAATAACAGTAGTACCTTGGTAGTAGTACAATTTTTTATTTTTTCGAATTTCCTTTAACACCATAAGTGTACCAGAGATTATCTTCACTACTCTATGTTTTGCTCGCACCTCAAAACCCTTTTCTTCTAGAGCCCCTACGAAAATAAGATTTTTTGACAACCTGGGCACATAACGAACATCCTTCAGGATTCTGATTGATCAATCATGATTTTTTAAACGAATGGAACCAATCCTATGTGTGGTGAGAGGGACATCATTTGTTGTATAAACAACTCAATTTTTTAGTTCTCTAAATTCATAAAACCAATCCCGATTGGGACACATATGATGACTGCAGCCTGAATCAAGCAGCTATACTCTAAAAGAGCTAGTTGATGATGTAACAACAAGTGAGAAATCTGAGTTTTCATTATTACACTCAGCTACATTTGAATCTGCAACAGTCTTTTCCTTATTAGGTTTGCCTTTATTCTTTAGCTTAGGACAATCTTTCTTCCAGTGCCTTTTTTTCCGATAAAGGCACATTCGTCTTTGCCCAATTTGGGCCTCGAATTTAATCTCCCTTTCTTTCTTTTAGTCTGGCTCTACAACCGACCTCTCACCACTAGAGCTTTTGTAGCTCCACTTGTGCTTTCTTTCTTGTCCCTCTTTCTCAGTTCATAACTATACAAGGCAGTACAAACTTCACTGAGAGTCACAGTAGCCTTCCCATAAAGTAGAGTCATTTCAAGAAACTCAAACTTCTTTGGAAGGGATCCCAATAGCATTAAAACCAGATCTTCATCTTCAAATATCACATCCATATTCAATAAATCAGCGACTAGCTGATTAAAACTGGTGATGTGATCATTTAATGTGGTACCCGAAATATAATTAAAACGAAACAGTCTTTTCTTTATGTGGAGCTTGTTCTGACTGTTTTTTTTAAGAATTTTTCCTCTAGTGCCTTCATCAATTTACTTGTAGAAATTTCTTTCGAGAAAACATACTTTTGCTCTCTAAAAAGGCACGGTCGAATTGTACCACATGCCAAACGATTAAGTCTCTTCCATTCTTTCTTATCAACATCATCTGGTTTCTTTTCTTCAAGGGTAATGTCTAAACCTTGCTGAAAGAGAGCGTCTAGAATCTCACTTTACCACATGCCAAAATGACCTATACCATCAAAAATTTTCACTGCAACTCTTACATTTTACCATCAAATTGGACGAGAAAGAAGCAGTGGATGAATTTGTTATTTTTCCTACAATTACTATTCAATAGCTGTCGATGCGGAATGCCAATAGCTTAAGAAAAAATCTTTTCTGATTTGGAAGATCAGACTACGCTGCAACCACAGAGCATACTAAGAAAGAACCTATGCTCTGATACCAATTGTTGTGAAAACTCGGATTAATTTCTATCAAATTTACCTCGAACACTATTAAGCAGATGAATAAAACGTAAACGATTGTACTGAAAAAACCACACAACGTAAAATTTCCAGGAAAGACTGCATGGATCACAAATGGTCCCACTTAAAACCCAATCTCTTTATAGAGAATTTTTCTAAATAATTTAACAACACAATAATTTACTAGTAACATACCTAACAATAGCTATTAAATACACAAATAAAGAACACCAGAATTTAACGAGATTCGGCCAATTATGGCTACGTCCTTGGACGCTACCAAATTATATTTTACTATTTCAAAAAAATAATACAAGTGAAATATTTACTAAAAAGAGAATGAATTTTGCCTTAGAAAAGATTGACAATTTTTGGAATGATTTCAATTAGGAAAGGGGGGTTATATTTATAACTTAAATAAATTTTCATTTCTTTTACATTTTTTGATGTGGGATTCCTAAAAAAAAAAACTATTGACAAACTTTGTTAGCAAAGGCGAGCCACAATTGTGGATTTTTCAACACTCAACACGTCCCAAAATTTGTGTCAACTTAGTGTTGCTATTTAATAATTAATTTTTGGCAGAATAGGCAATTTGCCCCTTCAGTTGTTATTGCTTGCCATGCCACCCCTCTAATTTATAAGTTTACGAGTTGAACACCTAAAGTTAATTTTAAGGATAACTATAAACACAAATTTAAAGAAAATGTAGCGCGTGAACAACAAATGCCAGCTACGTCATTTTTAACTAATAATAAATCGACACGCAAATTAAAAAAAATTAACCTAAATTTACTTACCTACTATTCTCTCTCTTCCCTTCTGTCTCCCTTCTCTTTTCTCTCTTCCCTCTTTCTTTCATGTGGCAGTTTCGGCAGATCCAGCGCTAGCATCTAGCCCAGCCGACACTGCACCGCTTCGGCAGATCCAGTGCTATTAGCCAGCCCAGCCAATGACGTACTGCTCCGGTAGATCCAGTGCCAGTAGCCAGCCCAATCGACACCGATGCCTCCATCAGTAGTCGTTGTGCCAACAGTAAAAAATCCATCGCTGACGAAGTGATTCTCTCTCTTCCCTCTTTCTCTCCCTTTTCTCTCACTAAATTGGATTCCAAATCCCAAATCTCTCTAAGTATCTCTCCTCTCCTGATTTCATTTTGATTTTGCTTGATTTAGAAACAATTAATAGCGAAAATGATTTGTTGATTTTTTAAGTTCTTAAAACCGTTCATTAATTGATTGATTTGTTGATTTTTTGAGTTATCGCTTTCAGATCCCACACTGTGCATCTCCATCTTTCTTCTTCACTCTTTACCAGAACCAAATCCTTCTTGCTTTTCTCTCTAGGTTCCCTTGTTGAAAAAAAATGGCTGATTGGGGCCCAATAATAATCGCAGTGATGCTGTTCGTGTTGCTATCGCTAGGGTTATTGTTTCAAATTCCAGGTAGAGGCAGAGTGGTTGAGTTTGGGAATATGCAAATAAGTTGGGCTTCCATTGTTGTTCATGCCATGATTTACTTTGGCCTCATCACTATCTTCCTCATCGCCACTGGTGTTCATATCTATACTGGCTAGTCCTTCTCACTGGTTTTGTGCTTTATTTTGCTGTTAGTATTTCCTTTTTGTGTGATTTGGATGTTAATTAATTGATTTGTTGATTTTTGAGTTCTTGAGAGTTTGATGGATTTACAATGTATTGGATGTGTGTTTGGTTTCTTCTATCTATCTTTTATTTTTTGCTCTCAAATTATCCATTGAAATTAATTTTAGGGAAGGGAGGGTTCTAAAGGAGAGAAAGCTAGAGACGGTGAAGATGAAGGAGGAGGAGATGGAGAAGTGTAGTAGTCGAAGAATCAGAGGATTTTTTTTATTTTATTTTGTTAGATTTTATCAAGGTATCACGCGCCTACAAAGAGTGTAATACACTCTTAACTGCCACATCAACACTTTTTATGCTACATGTGATGTACAATCAGCAAAAGGTGTTTGTTTTTATTTTAATAAACAACTATAAGTGTTTAAATGGTAAAGTTATAAATTTAAGGGGCGGCATGACAAATATATATAAGTTGAATGGGCAAATTGCATATTAAGCCATTAATTTTACCACAACTTAATAAGCCCTTAATGATAAAAAAAATTTGTTTAAATATTATTAATGGTATTCATGGGCATTTATATAAGAGAACTAACAAAAATAATAGAAAATATAATTCTATACTAAATAGGAAAACAATATAAACCATATTCCTACATTGCCTATAAACTCCTATAAACCTAAAACTTCCTATATATTCAATAATATTTTCCTTACACTGCCCTACAAGTTGAACACGATCAACTTCTCATGCATCATTAGTAAAAACAAATGCAACTAAAACATCTTAACTTGAATGCTTCAATGCAAATCAACAATTCTCTTTTCTTCTTGAATTATGTTGCCGGTATTGATGCAACAACATGGAAGAGGTGACAATACAATGTCTGATTATGCAATTCCTTTCGTTTTTGGTATGGATGAGATCAAGATTGGCTGCTGAAACAACTAGTACAACAAAGGCGATCAATGCTGATACAACTAGCAGAACAAGCAAAACATCATCAATAGCATTGAAACAACTAGTACAATAAAGGCAAAGGAAACATCGTCAATGCTGATACCACTAGCAGAACAAGCAAAACATCACCAGTAGCGCTTAAACAACAAATACAATGAGAACCAAACAACATTAGCAGCGCCAAAGTAAGAGCCAAATGAAAAAATTGAGCGTTTTAAACCATTTGCAACTCTGATACCACGACATTATTAATGATATCCATGTGTATCTATGCAAGAAAATTAACAATATAAATAATAAAAAATATAATTCTGCACTAAATAGGAAAACAATATAAGGCATATTCCCATATTACCTATATAAACTTCTATAAATCTAAAACTTCCTATTCAATATTACTTTCCTTACACATCATGACTTTCCTTGCATATCATGGCTCAAATATTTAACCTCTATAATATAGAGCATTTGATGTAAAATTATATTAGCCTGTATATTTTGTATATAATATCATATCATATTAATTTTGTAAAAAAAAAATAAAAAAAATAAAATTAAGTTATTTGTGTTCCTATTAATTTAGATAAAAAAAATTATGATTATAAAATATTTTTAATACATACATTATTTTTTTTATTATAAAATTATAATTATAATATTGTACAGACTAATACAAATATGGTATTTGAAAGGTTTTTTTAAAAAATTAACCTGAAGATAATATAATACACCATAAGTCTTATTATCTCACATATACTATATAAAAAAATATACAAGTTGCTCTTAGATTTTTATAATACAGTGAACTCCGTATTATAAATAGATAAAAAAAAAAATCTCCAACGTCCGTGTCGCTTTCATCTCCAACATCTTTTCAAATCAATTTTTCTCTCGATTTTTTTTTCCATTTTGGATTTAAAAAAATAGAAAAGAAGAAAAGAAGCACGAGCTCCATGATGTACTTATTGGGCAATTACATTCTATATGATTCTATGTTTATTATTTCAGTACATCAAATCTATCTTAAAATTACTAATTTATATATGTTTTTCATTGTGATTCCATATTTTCGTTTCTCTTTCTATTTCTTGTTTTTACAATAAAGTTTATCTGGATTTTATTTTTTAATAAAAAATTAATATATGTATCAAAAATTGTATTTTATAATTATAATTTTTTTTAATGTAAATTAATAATAACATAAATAACTTGATTTTGTTTATTTTTAATATTTTTTACAAAATTAATATAGTATGATATTGTGCATCAAATACAATATAAAATAGCACAGGCTAATATAGTTTTGCACCAAATATTGTCTATAATAATACATGTTAAATAATATAGATTAACACTATACATGTTAGTATTACACATATTAATACTATATATATTAATTTTACACAAGCTAATATACAATACAACGATTCAAATGTGTCCCATAGTGTATTATATTATTTTCACATTAATTTTTTAAAAAATCTGCTAAACACTGTATTAGTATTAACATACTATATTATACTATTTTATGTACAATCAACCAAACATGGCCACAATGTGATATTTTATCCCACATTTCCTTCCCGATGCAATTGATCTTAACCCAGTTGTCACTTATCTGATCCATCCTTTTTGGTTGCCTCGTTTCCCTTCCCTTGAGTGATGGTCTTACTTCATTTGCAATTTAGAGTCCACACTTATATGCGGTTATTATACTCTTTCGGTTTTAATACCATGTAAAGTTCGGCAGAGGCTAAGAATGTCCTTAATTACCAGCATGAAGCATAAAGATTATGCAAAATGGAGGAGAACCTTGAAAACAAATTCCGACTAAAATATATTCTAAATCATTTTGTTACAAATTAACAGAAATTAAAAAGAATAAAACGATTGTAAATTGAAAAAAAAAAAAAACATTATTAGGTTAAAAATGATTAATTATTATGAGAACAAAGTATTCTAAATTAGGTAGTAATTGATTTGGGGTATGGTTTTGATCCTCGGGACAGGTAGAGGAAGCATCGTTGCTTTGGGGGCTGTCCTTTGGCTTCCTTTCCTTAGGAGCCAAGGGGGACCCTATATATCTGACAGTTGAAATTTCAATTTATTAGCTTTAGAATTCAAAAGATGAAGGTCCATCTGTCCCAAACCATTTAAATAAATATAAATAAAGTAATAACATTATAACTTTAAACTTTTTTTTCCTGCAAATAACACTTTTTTGTTTTCCGATAAGCAAGAAATTTGGATTCGTGTCTAATGCCGCCCACAAAATCATACTATCCAATCTTTGGAGGATTCAAGTTGCCACTCCTTTTAAATTTGTGGTCCTCCTCCTTTAATTTATTAATTAAATTCTCATTTTTTTAGCCTTACATAATTCTTATTAATTATATATTTCAAGCATATATAGTTCTTTTTTTTTTGTTTTGTTTTTAATTGAATTTCTTGTTTATAAAGCTATAAAAATAGTGTTAGAACAAAAATGATTGTAACATTATTAAATTAAAAATTATTATATTAAATTACAAAAATGTTTGTAAGGTCATTAAATTAAAATTTTGATATTAAAATGCAGATACGTAATAGTCACATTGTGCAAAAGATTGAGATATGGGAATAAAATAATAATTTATATTTATCCAAAAACTAATTTCAGCATCTATTTAAATTATGATGACAATGGGATTTCTCACAACGTACTCTTGAATAAGTCACCTGAAAACTCAAGAAAAATCGACAGAATTCCAATGATGGACACTCCGACGGTCAAGTCAGTATACTGACAAATAATCTTTTTTGTGTAGAAAATCCAGAGAGAGAGAACATACCTGTTCTTTTTCTTTGTATAGAGCTCTTTTCCTAGGCCAAATAGGAAATAAGACCCCAATTAGGAGAAAATCACTCTAACTCCTTGATTGGTGCTTGATTCCTTATCTGTGAGGATTTGCTGAGTGATTCCAGGTACTTTCCATTATTATGTGATCAGGATCTGCCTAATATCTGAAAAATACCCATGAATGATGACTTTCCATATGTTGATTCCGAACTGTTTGTATAACCGAGTTATTGATATGGTGGATATCTGAGGGAGTTCGATTACCGAGCTATTGGATTAGGAGTCTGATTATCGATGGGTATCCAAAGAGCCAGCTACTGAGCTCTTGAACAAAGAGTCCGATTATTATAAGTCCCCCCCAGCTGATGACATTTATGCCATTAGAGCGGCAAATTAACACTAGTGTCAGCTTACGGCGCATTGAAAGCAAATAGGGGCGTGGTGCCTTAAAAGTTGTGTACAGACGCTTCGTTCATTGGGATCCGACGGCTGTGACAGTTATTAAAATGATGGTGTCTCTTCGGTATTTGCGTGGGGAGCAGTTATGACAGGATCCTCCAATCAATGCTTGCCACCTGTCCAAATTTTAGCGGCTCAGTCTGCCTATAAATATCGATCCTTTCTCCTTTCCCCCATTTTTGGTTTCGCTTAGAGTTTTGCTTTTTGTTCCTTTGCTCCCCAGCCTTCTGCTCCGTGCAATTTTGGCTTCATCTGCTCCCAGTTCTTATCTCTGATCTTGTGCCTTCTGAAGCACCCGATATCCTCATTCGATTTTAGATTAGTGCTTTGATTCTCTTCTCTTTATTGCAATGAGTGATTCTGAGAGTTCATCTGAGAGGGTGAGAGTAGAGGAGTGCCTTTTGAATGACGACATCCCAGAGCATCCCAGTACCAGCCAACCAGATCCGCTGAGGAGGAAGGAGCCTAAGAGACTTCCCCAAGTGGGCAGTATTAGTTCAGCTGTGACAAGCAGCGAGATGCTAGATCTGCAAGAACGTTTGGGCATCCCCGAAAGTTATAGGATTCGAGATCTCGGGACCAGTGTTCGAGCGAACGCCAAGTTTTCTGGCAGGAAGACTATAGTTATATATGAGGCTGATTTTTAGGCTGGGATGAGTCTTCTTTCAACACCCTTTGAGGTCGAACTGATGAATTACTATGGTTTGACCATGGGCCAAATTCATCCTAATGCCTGGCGGACTATCTCGGCCTTATAAATGTGGGCGGCGGACAATAATATCGAGCTGACACTTTGGCTCTTCCAGGCTAAGCACGTGATCGGGCTCCAGGTGACTATCGAGGACCATAAATACATCCAGGCCCGATCTGGGTATGGGATCTTCGCAGGGAACCCAGAGTCCTTGAAGAATAGGAAGAACCAATTCTTCATTGTGGAAAGCGATTATGAGTTCAGTTTTCGAACAACATGGGTCCGTATGTCAATAAGAACGATAACCCCCTGTACCTATTTGATGAAGAGGAACGAATGCTAGTCCAGTGGAGGACACTGGCTAGGGACAAAATTGACGTCAGGGAGCAGCTGATGTTCGATTTGACACCAATGGCACCACCTCTGCCACTTAAAAAAGGTATACTCTTCTATTAATTATTTTGTTATAATACTCTCTCATTGTTCGGTTTTTTATAGTGATGAAGAGGAATGAAAGGCCGAGCATGTCTAAGATCATGAGAGCGAAAAGGCAGAAGAAATCGATGGGACCGGCGCTTGGCGAGTCTTCGCGGGAGGCCGATGCCGCTGCCTCCTCTTAAAGTCCAACAGTATCGGCCTAGGACAATAGCTCAGCGCCAATTAATTTACCGGAAGAGAATCCATCCCAGATCCATACAATTGAAATCCCCTCAGCCGAGCCACAGACCCCTTCCGGGCCTCAATCTCCCGAGGATGCTGCCATAGCAGGAACCTCAAATCCAAAGCCTGCCAAAAGGGACATGAGACCTATCGCCGACGAGATATGTGACATCTGGAATGAGGAGGGGGATGGTTACTCTGAGGACAACCTGGTCTTTTGCGACTTCGTGCACCAGTTGGCCTGTGCCTCGAAGAGTATCAACCCTCTGATGCACTGGAAAGTCGAGGACTTGAGTGTTGCCATCAAGAGGTATCAAATAGATGTGAGTGCTCTTGCGCTGCCTTTCATTTTGTTGACCCCTAATAAATATTCTGTGCATTCTTGATCACCGTATCTTTCTTTGCAGGGGTTGATACTGAGTGGTGCCGTCGTCGCTAAAATGAATAAATTGATTATGGCTTGGAAGAAGGAGGCACAATCTATGGCTGGACAGCACTTTCGAGCTAATGTCGCTGAGGGCAAGCTGAAAGACTTTGAAAAGAGAGCTCTGGAGGCCGAGGTCAAAGCAACCAAGGCCATGAATAAGGTTGTCGAGGCTAAGGAGAGAGCAGCTGAGGGTAAGAGAAGGAAGGTAGAGGTGGAGGCTGAGCTGTCAAAGCTCCGAACCGAGCTTGAAGAAGCTAAGAAAGAGAAAGCCGATCTGGAGGAGAAATATGCCAACCTGGAATATAAGTCCTTGGATTTGGAGGTTGACAAGTGTCTAACTTTTAGCCAGAAGCTGTCGAATGCTGTCAAAGGGCATCATCCAGATATGGATTGGTCTTGGTTGGATGACGTCTACCCAGATGTGTAGATAGGGATTTGTTTTTCTTCATTTTTTGCCATTGTAACATTTTCTCTATTAATGAAAGTAGAAATTTGTTCAGCCATTAGAATGCTTTGAATTATTGTCATAAAAACCATACTGTTCGAGCACTTGGGGGGCAAGCAACTTTCTGTCTAAATGACAACATAAGAAAAAATGGCCATAGAGCCGAAAAATATAAGTGTTAGATTTTGATAATAAATTGAGGGACTTCTTCCCTTCGTATTGCTGATAATATTGTTGCTCGAGTGGCGATATAGCCGAACTGAATGATAAATAATGAAGTAAATGCTCGAGCGGCGATAATGCCAGGTGAGCGATGATAGTTAGAGCCCAGCTTTTATGCCCTTTATGGTGAATATGCCGATTTTGAGTAATGATAGTACACTTGATAAAAAGCATAGTTCATTTCATGAATACACCTCTTTATTGATAATTTAACTAGTACATTTGCTTGTATGGTGATATAGCTGAGCTAAGCGAAATAAGATACTAGCCAAAAAATGCTCGAGTGGCGATATAGCCGAGTGAGCGATAGAATTTAAAGCCGAGCTATGACAAGATACCGAGCTATATATGTGAGACTACTGAAAATAGATCTTCAAGTTGGAGATGTTCCATGAGTGAGGAAGCATCTTTCTGGAGATATCCTTTAACCTGTAAGCTCCACCCCTGACTTCATGTATTATGTAGGGCCCTTCCCAGTTTGGATTCAGCTTTCTAACTCCTGCAACTAACTGGGAGGCAACCACCTTCTTAAGTACGAGTTGCCCGATTCTGAATAACCTTGGTTTGACATTTTGATTGTGGTAGGATGACATTCTTTGTTTGTATGCGGCGGTTTGTATCTGAGTAGGCTCTCTCTATTCCTCTAGCCTATCTAATTGACATAGTAGACTTGTTTCATTCTTCTTGGCATCAAAACTCAAAGTTCGGATATTTGGCATACCTATCTCACAAGGCATAGCTGCCTCCGTCCCATATGTGAGCGAGAAAGGGGTTTCTCCCATTGCCGATCTTGGTGATATTCGGTAGGCTCACAGAATGTTGTAAAGTTCGTCTACCCAGAGGCCTTTTGATGAATCAAGTCTTTTCTTCAGACCTGCAAGAATTGTTCAGTTGGTTACCTCGGTCATGCCGTTTGACTGCGGGTGATACACAGAAGTAAAGCAGAGCTGGATCTTCAACTCCGAGCAGTATCCCCTGAATGCCGCACAATCAAACTGCTTGCCATTGTCCGTGATGATAGAGTTTGGGATCCCGAACCTTGTAATGATGGACTTCTGAATAAACTTGATAATGTTTGCCGGTGTTATTATAGCTAGGGGTTCTGCTTCAACCCACTTGGTGAAGTGGTCAATTGCCACAACCAAAAACTTTCGTTGTCCGGTAGCCAAGGAAAAAGGGCCTAGAATGTCGATACCCCACTGAGCGAATGGCCAAGGACTGTGTATTGAAACCAGAGAGGTAGCCCTTTGATGATTCAAATTACTGAACCTTTGGCATTTATCACACTTCTGGACGAGCTCTTTAGCATCTTTCTCCATGCTTGGCCAATAATACCCTTGTAGTAAGGCTTTTCGAGCTATAGCATGTGCCCCTTCATGTGCCCCACATATGCCTTTATGAATCTCTCTCAGTACATAATTGCCCTCTTCCGTGCTCAAGCATCTTGCCCACGGAGCTGAAAAAGATCGCCTGTACAATTGATCATCTAGAATGGCATAGCGACTGGATCGTCGAACTACCTTCTGAGCTTGAACCTGATCCTCTAGAAGAGCTTCGGTACTCAAATAATGATAAATCGGAAGCCGCCATCCATCCATTGGTTCCTGCAGGTGAACCTTATATGCTTCGTGGGTTGGGGCCGATAGAATTGCCCAAATGGTGTCTGAAGCAGATGTTTGGTTCTGAAGGCAAGCCTGCTTGGCCAGTACGTCTGCCTTTTCATTCTCTGCCCGGGGTATTTGCTCGATGGACCACATACATCCCAGTTTCTCTAGTTGGGAGAGTAGTGCGGCTATTAATTCCTTATATCTGATCATTGTCTGGTCCTTAGTTTTAAACTTCCCGAGCATCTGGCTTACAACCAGCTGTGAGTCAGAAAATATAGCCAAAGAGTCCGATTTTACCTCGATGGCGAGCTGTAAACCGAAGCTGAGGGCTTCATACTCCGCAATATTGTTGGAAGCTTGGAATGCTATGTGATCCATTCCTCTGATTGTTATTTTGTTCGGTTCGATGAGGTTCACCCCAACCCCGGCTCCCGTAGATGAAGATGCTCCATCAATATATAACTTCCAAGAACACGGGGTCAGCTCTAGCGGAGGTGCATGTAACTCTGCTACAAAATCAGCTAAGACCTGATCCTTCATTGATGGGCGTGCCTCGTATCTGACATCAAACTCTCCCAACCGAGCTGCCCATTCAGTAATTTTCCCAGATGCTTCCGGCTTCTGTAGCACCTTTCTGAGATTTGAATTTGTCCGAACCGCCACGGTGTGTGCCTGGAAATAAGGCCGCAGTTTGATGGCTGATGTAACTAACGCGAAGGCGAGCTGTTCCAGCATGGGGTTTCTTAGCTCGGCGCTTCTCAGAACCTTACTGGTGTAATAGATGGGAAAATGTTGGCTACCCTCTTCTCTTATCAAAACCGAACCCACTGCTCCGGATGAAATTGCTAGATACATGAACAGGGTTTCTCTCGATTGAGGCTGCCTTAACAAAGGTGGGGTACTAAGAAAAATCTTCAACTCTTCAAATGCTTTCTAGCAGTTCAGAGTCCATTCAAAATTCTTCACCCTTTTGAGAGCGCTGTAAAATGGTGGACATCGTTTAGTTGAATAAGAAATGAATCTGCTCAGAGCTGTTACCTTTCCATTGAGTTTCTGCACCTCCCTTATTGACTTTGGTGGTTCCATCTCCAGAATAGCTTGGATTTTCACCGGGTTAGCCTCTATTCCCCTTTTCGAGATCATGAAACCTAAGAATTTTTCAAACTGCACCCTGAAAGCACATTTCTCTGGGTTGAGCTTCAGACCAAACTTCCTCAAGATTGTGAAAGTCTCAGCCAGCTCGGTTGGTAAGCTTTCTGCCGTCTTGCTCTTGACGATCATGTCATCCACGTAAACTTCTACATTCCTCCCGAGCTGACCTGCTAACATCCTGTTCATTAATCTCTGATAAGTGGCACCGGCATTCTTTAGTCCAAATGTCATGACTCGGTAACAATAAGTAGCCCGATGCGTGACAAAAGTGATTTTTTCCTCATCACTTTTGTTCATGGGGATTTGGTGATATCCCGCAGAGGCATCCAAAAATGCGTATTCTTCGAATCCCGAAGTGGAGTCGACCAAGAGATCAATGTTGGGCAGCGGGTAGCTATCTTTGGGGCAAACCTTGTTAAGATCCGTGAAGTCAACACACATCCTCCACTTTTCGTTGGATTTTTTAACCAGCACCACATTTTACAGCCAGTTCGGGTATAGCACCTCCCTTATGAAGCCATTCTTCAATAGCATGTCAACTTCTTTCGACATTGCCAACTGCCGCTCGAGAGCATGGCTCCTCTTCCTCTGTTTAATAGGCTTGCAGTTAGGTTGTACATTACGTGAGTGGCACATTACCTCAAAAGATACACGCTTGATATTCGAAGGTTGCCAGGCGAACACATCTGTGAACTCTGATAGTACTGCTACTAGTGCCTCTTTTTCCTTGCCCGTCTTGCTAGCAGTGATCTTGACCACTTTTCTCGGCGATAGCTCCACATCCTGAAGTGAGTCTAAGGGTTTGACATTTCGAACTGTTGGGACATCAGTGCGTCCAATGGCAAAGCCTGGTCAGCCTCTTTCAGCATTGTGATATACGTTTCCCACGCTGCTTTTTGGTTTTCTTGTAGTATTGCCACACCTCCTGAGATAAGTATCTTCATGAGCAGCTTACGCATGGAGATGTAAGCATCCACTCCTGCTAAAAGAGGTCGCCCAATGATCACATTGTAAGCAAGTGGTATATCAACCACCATAAAACAGCTCCTGCAATGCATACATTATCATCATCTCCGAGCTGCAACTCTAACATGACCGATCCTTCCACTTTGACCGGTTGTCCAGATATCCCAATAAGTGGGACCGACACGACCTCTAATGTGTTGGTAGACATTCCCAATGCCCTGTATGCCTGTAGGGTGATAAGATTTACCGCGCTCCCTGTGTCTACCAAGATTCTCTGAGCCAAGTAATCCTGTATTAGAGCTTCCATAACAAATGAATTAGTATGAGGCATCCAGACATGAGCTTCATCTGGCTCAGGGAATGTCACCTCATAACCTCCTGCCCTCTGACCGGCCCCTAAAGAGAATATTTCTTCACTTTTCTCTTTCTAGAGTCTTTGAAGACATCATAATGTCTGCCCCCTGCAATGACATGGATAACCCTCGCTGGAGCTTTCTTGCTTGAACTAGCTCTGTTGTCTTGTCTTTTTAGTGATGGGGACCGATCTCGCCCACTCCTCTCTTTGCCCTTTACAAACTGACCGAGCTTTCCCTTCCGAACTAAGGGCTCAATTTCCTGCTTCAGCTCCCAACAGTCTTTTATCTAATGGCTTTGTTCCTGTGAAAAGAGCAGTAAAGGCTTTGGTCCCTGTTAAGATCCTCCCTCATGGGGCGCGGCCAGTTAACTCGTTCATTCTCCTTCATCCATACCAAGATTTGGGACCTTGAGGCTGTCAAGGGAGTCAATCTCTCTTCAGATTTATCACTAGAGCTCGGCTTTGAGACCATATAAGCTCGATTTGGGTTACCCGATCCTCTATTTCTAGCATCATCTCGTCCCCCATTTTTCCTGTCCAGGCCTACTTGGAAACCTATATCCGATTCCCTAAGTTGAGAACTATATCTGAGTCGACGAGCTTCATCCATTCGAATATATTTATGGGCCCGAGACATAAGCTCGGTAAAGTCGCTCGGTGGCTTTTTGCTGAGGGAGTTACTGAAATCTTGACACCTCGCGTTATGAATGAGAGCGTTTATAGCCACTTTCAGATTCAAGTTTTGAATGTCCATAGCTACCACATTAAATCTCTCTACATAGGTTCGTAGTGATTCTCCCTTCTCCTGATGAACCAGAGTAAGGTCGGTCGAAGCTTTTGCTGGTCGTATAGCTGCCATGAACTTAGCAATGAACATGTCACTGAACTGCTCAAAGCTATAGACAGAGTGCTCGGGTACATTGCAAAACTAAATCTGCGCGGACTCTGTGAGGGTTTGGGAGAAAATTTTGCACAAAGCAGCATTTTCCGTAGTATGCACCAGCATGGTATGATGGAATTCGTCCAGATGAGTTCGGGGGTCGGTACTGCCATTGTACTTTGGCAAGTTTGGCAATCTTTTCTGGGGTAAGGGGGCAACCAAGATTTTCCTAGATAGGGGAGATCGAAAACTTCCTTGATACTGCAAAGTGCTGCGGTTCTGATATTTCTACATTTTTTCTTCAAATAGCTTTTCAAACTGCTCGATCGTCATGATTATTATTGCTCCAGGGGCCAGTGTGCTTGGTAAAGGTGGTGGTGTTTGTGCGGGGAATTGAGTAGCTATGGGTGCTTGAACTATTGGTGGTGCCAGAGGGATAGGTGTAGGTGCTGTAGGTGGTGTCTGAGCCGCCATAGCGGACAGGGCGGTCAGGAGTGTTTGGGTTGTCTGAGGAGTTAGGCCTGGGATAGCTGGGATGGTGATGAATTGTGGCGTTATGGGTGTATGGGTTTGTGTTTGGGGGAATAACTGTCTCGCCGGTAGTGGGGAAACTTGCTCTGATTGAGCTGGTTGCAAATTAGGGAGGATCTGGCCAAGGGGATTGACTGGAGATTGGGTGGCAGTATTGGGCTAGTTTGCTGATAGAGCAGCGGAGATAGGCAAGTCGGGAAAAAGATCCATTGCTGACTGAAAATCTTTGGAGTGTTCCACGCTCACCGCACCAAATGATGACAATGGGATTTCTCACAATGCTCTTGAATAAGTCATCTGAAAATTCAAGAAAAATCGACGGGATTCCGATGATGGACACTCCGACGGTCAAGTCAGTATACTGACAAATAGTCTTTTTTTGTGTAGAAAATCCAGAGAGAGAGAACATACTTGTTCTTTTTCTTTATATAGAGTTCTTTTCCTAGGCCAAATAGGAAATAAGACCCCAATTAGGAGAAAATCACTCTGACTCCTTGATTGGTACTTGATTCCTTATCTATAAGGATTTGCCGAGTGATTCCAGGTACTTTCCATTATTATGTGATCAGAATCTGCCTAATATCTGAAAAATACCTGTGAATGATGACTTTTCATATGCCGATTCCGAGCTATTTGTATAACCGAGTTACTGATTTGGTGGATATCCGGAAGAGTTCGATTACCGAGCTATTGGATTAGGAGTCCGGTTATCAATGGGTATCCGAAGAGCCAGCTACCGAGTTCTTGAACAAAGAGTCCTATTATCAAATTATATAACAACAATAATGAATCCATAATTATAAAATAAAATCTAATATAAAACACATGAAACAAAACTCTAATAATTAGAAACCAAAGTGACCTCATCACTTCTTTAATTTGGACCAATTACGTGAATAATTAACAATCACATCAATCACTTCCCTACTTAATGTAAGAAGAACTTCATTCATACACGTAGTCGATGATGTGCTAACTTCATAGGATCCTCTTTTCATTTTGTGCTAAAGATTGCTTTTGCTAAAGCAGAATTTTTTTTTTCTTATTTTTTTCATGTACATATGGTAAAGCCAAAAGGTGATGTTAAATATAACTTCTCGTGATTCTTTTATAGACGCAAATTCTTATGAAATTTCATCATGCATTTCTTATGAAATTTCATCATGCATTCAAATTAATATCGTATGATATTTTCTAATAAAAAGAAAATAAAAATTATCGTATAAATATAATTTTCATAGTCATCTTGATGATGTTTTCTTATTGACAAAACAAGTTTAATTTTGAGCAACTCAATTGATGTTGGTGGTAATAGTCCGTGACAAGTGGTATCAGAGCCGAATCCGATATCTATGCCAAGCGCCCCAAGAGTGGGGTATGCAGTAATGGCCCGTGACAAGTGATATCAGAGTCGATCCGGATCCGCACATGAACCCCATGTCAACGCTAAGCATCCTGAAGGAATGGGGTATGCAGGGGCCCCACCTGTGATGAGGGCGTCACAGGATTAGGTGGGAGAGTATGTCATGGACAAATAAATCCCACATCGGATAGGCAAATGTAGGTTTTTGACTTATAAGTATAGGCGCTGCACATATCAAAAAGACGTTTTTTGATAAAAGGGTAATGGCCCGTGACAAGTGGTGAAACTTGATTTCTCCTTTCAGATACAGGCTCCTAATTAGTACTAGGTGTGTGAATATTATTTTAACTAATTAATAGTATTCTAGTACAATTATAATTATTAACCTAATTATCTGAATATAGAAAGAAAAACCAACCACTTAATTAAATTCTTACATGAATAATTGGTACAACTCAACTAATCGAGTGTCATATAAGTATACGAGGCACAACATGAAAAAAGCATAAAAATACACACGCATGTGGCACTTGAATGATTAAATCTTGCTCTTTATATATATATATATATATATATTTAGAGAATATTTCATTTAGTATATAAGGTATTTCACATAGGAAATTTTTTTTAGACCGAGTTCATGTGATTCCTAATAAATCAAATTAATGATATATTGACAGGTAAAATAAAAGAAATTATACAATGTGAATATGATTTTTTTGTTAAGTAACTTGTTTTAACTTTTTTCTTTTTACCCGACAGCTTGTCATTAGCTGATTCATGAGCTATTTCATGGACCCAATTTAAGTACAAAGTTTCTATATATTTTATTAGCATAAGAGATTACAACATTCAATTAGTTGAGATGTACAAGTAGTTTTCTATTGATAATCTAGAAGAGATTTTATATATTATTCTTTTTAAGAATTAGAATAACTTCATAATTATTTATTTTTATTTTTTTCAATAGAGATGTAATGCTTAATTATAATAAATGTCATTTGAAAGAAATCAAACACAAATCCTATACTTTTTAATCGAGTGTTAGACCGGTTCTTTTAACATCGATAGGTACCGGAGTCTTAAGGTTAAACTTTTTGGGTATACCCATCTAGTGTTCAAAGTCCATTAGACCCGATAATCTAAACTCGTGTCAAGCAAGTCCACATAGGGAGGACAAAATGTTTATTTTTCAAGTATTTAAAAATATTTCATTCCCCGAAACTTAAATTTACGATTTCTAATTAAGAGATAAAAAAAACCCATGCTATTCCATGTCCTGTTATTATCTTAAGGTTGAATTTTAGTTCTTCTTACAATACATTTATAATTATTTTCATATAAGGGGATATGCTGTTTTCCTTAATTATAAATTAACTAACTCTTATAATTTATGCAATTTTTGTCTTGGAAACTGAAAATAATTTTGTTTGTAGCTTCATTTTCATCCATACAGAATTGTTTCCCAAAATTAAACAAATTTATCTTCTTCGAAAGCTGACAAATCTCCTCTTTTATAAAACACGAAATTATGACATTAATTAGTGTGAAAATAAGAATTAATTTGTTCCCGTGATTCGATTTGTGGGACTCGAGTGTGGGTCTTATTACAAGACTAACAGACGAAGTGGGACATTTAATCCTTTTCAATTTCAATAATTTATCATGAATTTCAAATAATTGAAAAATCAGAAACGACCTTCTCAAAAGTGTGTGGATCACGTATATGAATAACACACTAATTGCAAATTTTTTATATATAGACAAACCAAGACCATAAATATCCAAAAAATTATTTCCAAATATCATTTATTTTCAACTCTGAAAAAAATATGCAATTAAAAACAAAACGCTACTTCATTAAAAAATATGCAATTAAAAACAAACCAATTTTTTTTTCTTTGGATGATTCAAGAAAAACAAAATGAAGGAAAAAGTTGTAAAATTTCTTTTTTATATAACAATAAAATGATAGAATTGCAGTAATACACACAAATCATACTTATTTAGATTCGATTTATATAAATTTCATAAATAGAGTCAATATATAATAAATTGGCATTTATGTAAAATTGATTAAAAAAATAGAAAGATAGTTAATTTGTTTAGAACATATAATCTACACAAATATAAACCAAGTTTCCCATTAAGTAGGACCATGAAATTTAATTCTGAATATTTTTGCATTTTATTATTATGGTTATTATTATTATTATTATTTGTCAGATTACGACAAACTAGGGAGTCAACATCAAATCTTTGTCGTCAGATGCTGATCGTCGGAATTCTGGACGGCACGTCAGATTTTGTTGTGGGTCCCATTTTACAATAACATTTTGCCTAACCACACCAAACCCTACACATCTGTGTATGTACTTTGGACTTTTAGACAAAATGCACATCGTTACCCGAATTTCTAATCTTTTTTCATTATTATTATTTTTATTAATCACTTTATTTTTATTTATTATTGCCTTCTTTGTACATTTGATTACTTTCAAATGTAATCAAATTGAAAGATTAAGGATTTAAGCAAATGTCTTACAAAGAATTTAGTAGAAATACATATATCAATAATTATTTTTTTTTTTTAAAAAAATACCAGCAGTAGAAATGAAATCTCATGATAGTTCTTGGCCTTTTTTTTTTTTTGGAATCTTATACGTTCATGTTCTGATATCAAAGGTTTTCGCATTCATTTCTAATAGTTTGTAAAAATTCAATTTTTCATTTTAGCGATGGTTTGACCGGTCGCTAATTAAAATTCACTTACAATTTAAACAAATTAATAATTTTATTTGATTGTGAATTTATAAATTGCACTACAATCCTAATAAAAGGTGAGGAAATAAACTTTAATTTAGTGATACTAATATTATTTCAAAATTATGAGATTTTAAATTTGAATCGGATCTTATAATTGAAGAAAAAAGAGCCGACAAGAAGTACAGGTGTTCGATATTATGAAATCGACATTTTTAAGATCTAGATTGAATTATTAAATTAATAATTCGGTGAGAAATAATTGAACTAGAGGATGGGAACGCGATTCAATTTATGGTTTCCATTTGATTTTTTATTTTGTATTATTTTTGTTTAGGTGCATATATATTATATATATATATTACATGATATAACTTTTTTTTTTCTTCTTCTTTTACAGCAAAGAAATTTTCCAAGCATTCTAGATAAATATGGGCAAGCTTGACTGATTGTCAAATCACTCATTTTCATTATGTAATGTAATATTACAAGGAAATGATGAAGATTTAGTAGGTAATGAGATGGATCAATTTCAATAATTCAAAAAAAAATGAAAGCGATTGAACTGCAATTTTTCCATAGCAGAATCATGCAAATCCACAAGTCAATTTAATTTCCAATGTATATGAGAAGTAATTTTTGTATAAAATATTAAACTGAAAAAAAAAATAAGACTTGTTAATTAAATAAGGCATAAGGTCAGTTTATTATATGTTTTCACTACTTATAGTTATAACCATGAAATATATATGTCAAATGAGATTGATAATTAGTACCTAATTACTGTTTGCTTGATTAATCTCTTTCTTATAATACATAATTAAAGAGCTTTTTCTTCAGGAAATAATAGATATAGTTAAAGAGTTAAAAAGGGAAGAAAAGAGCCATTTTTTATCTGACTTTATGTAAAAATAAAATGAAATATTAACTTTGGGACCCAAACCTCAGTTAATAAGTCAAAGGCTTAAAAACATTTCTTTTATGCATAAAGATTAAAGAGTGCATAGTTACCATCTTTATTTCAATAGAGTGTAGCTGAAGAAAAGAGACTTTAATTATCCTATAATATAAAATTATCACTAATTTTATCCTTTTCTCACAATAATTTTGTATAATGCTCACTTTGTATCTCCCTTACATAATTTATAACCCAAAAATATAAAAAATAAAATAAAATAAAATTGTTTTAATGTGTCAAATTATACTATATCTCATTACTTTCATCATATGAGTAACAACTTAGTTTGTGGTCCAAATTAATAATACGAGGTATAATTCAACACAAAGCAAAACAGCAAAGCTTAAAATAGTATTTTTTTTTTATTAAAAAAAGTAACAATATTGATTCCAAGTTATTCGTTTCCTTTGTTTATTCTCCTTAAATAATTATTATTATTATTTAATTTGAATATTGTAGATGAAGAAAAATAATTAAAATTAATTAATCAATTTAATTGGAAGAGTTCTAATGTAGTAAACCGATTTGACTCAAATTAAATTAATTAAAATTTGTGCAATTTCAAATATCTAGAAGCTAGATTAAAAAAAAAAATAAATTTCATGATAATTTTGTAATTTTCTCACCAATAATTTTTACCGGTAAGCTTTCGATGAAAATAAAGAAAAACGCTTATAGTTTTTCTTAATTCCTGCATACCAACGTCTAGTAACTTACACCCATAATGTTTTATCTTTTAATTCCATAACTATTATATTCCTCAACTTCAATTCATAATCTAAAGCTCTTTCAATGTAAACGTAGATATAAGGCTAAAAGTTCTGAGACTATGAATGCAAATTGCTTAAGGAATTCTTGATACCAACATTCTATGTGGCTATCAACTCAAATTACCTTACAAAACTCAAAGATAATACATGAAATTGTCATGATTTAGTTTGCTGGCAAGCTTAATAAAAGACACAGAAGGTCTCAATTTTGATTTTTCGTATTGACACATGTATATATATAACAAACTGCAATTTATTCAGAAAATTGATTAGAATAAAAAGGAATATGCATAAGCATGATGGTCACGTGCATGGAGGAAATGATAGAATTGGTAAGATAAAGGTAAAAATGTGAATCTTTATTGATTAGCATGCATGGTGCTGCTAATTTTTGTTCCCTTTTCCATTAATTAATAGAGAAAGAGAGTTAAATAAATAATAAGAATGAGAAGTTAGTGGTGATGGAATCTAATTCCTTAGCCAATATTTTTATATTGACAGTGTTCGTCTTTTTTGGTGACTTTGATGAAAAAAGCCAAGCCAACCCCATGTGTGGATATTTCTAGTTGTAAAGCCTTTAGCTAATTTTGCAGCCTTACCCACACCCATCACTCTCTCTCTCTCTCTCTCTCTCTGTGTGTGTAAAGATCCTTTGTTACTCATTTTTGGTAAGCTTTGAATGTCTCTCCAAATCATAAAGTACTCAATTTTTATTTGTTTCTTTTAGTTCTTTTTCACCCTACTATTTCGCCGATATTAACAAACCAATCATAACCTGTTTTCAATTCAATTATGTTAAATTTAAGATATTGAACAGCTAATATGTACTCTGTCGCAACCCCGTCGTTAACATTTAGAAAGGCATAATGCCACAAAAATTCATAGCAAACCTAAACATTTATGGATGTTAAACAAAAACTACACGTACATATATGTCAAAGCATAAAGATTACAACAACATAACGTATTAGTACTATCGATACCGTGAGGCAGGACCTCACTAAATGAATTAATATTAAAAAGTTTTAAATTGCTTGATTATGTGTTGCATGGCATATGAATGTATATGTGTAATATTTATATATATATATATATATATATTGTTTGTGGAATTAAAATAATTTCTAATATTAATTTACTCGAGTCGTTTCATCTATTTTTCAAGTCCTAATCAGCTTCAAATTCCTTATTCAAAAGTCCAACTTCTTTCATCTCTAACTCAATAATGTAATTTGTGGATTTATGTATTTTGTTTAATATTTTAGGTACCCAGCAGTACTAATGTGTTGTGTTATAATCTTTATGTTCCCTAAAAATATATATGCATATGTGTGTGTAACATCCATGAATATTTAGGCTTGTAACGGATTTTTAAATTCTAGCGCGCATGCATGGCCTGAAATGTATATGCATGCACCCACATAGAGAGAGCGAGAGAATATTGTGAAAATTAAATAGAGAAATTGAGTAGATAAAAGTGAAGAAATTAGAGTTGGATTTCATATATTACAAAGAAGAGTCAAAGACTCAAAACTGAAGCAGAAAGATGGAGCCCACAGAGACAGAACAAAAGAGGTAGGTGTTGGTGATGGGTTGTAATGTAATATTAAAATAACATGCAAGTGAATGCAATGCATGTTGTTAAACAAGGAGACCTTATGTACTTTGTTTAATAATTGCACATGCACACTGACACAAATATTGATTCTTGATTCTGTCAGCTACCTATTTTTTATTTTCTATAACTTCTGCTGGGGACAGTGCTGAGCTCATTTTCTGTTGATTTTTCAAACGACCAAACCACAAAAAGATATTCAACCTTATGTTTCTCATGGTGCAATTGCCAGGCCATCCATGCATGCCTCTCTTCTTTTTATTTTTTTTAATCATCTTAACTTTCATCTTTTTTGTAATTGCTGGTATTATACAATTCAAGTCGGGCTAATTTATTATAAAAATAAAATTATTTCAACTTTAATTTTCACCATTCAAGAAATTCAAACTTTAGATCTTATTTAAAAAATCAACTCAAGATTAAGTTTAACAACGCATTTAAACCAAAGTAAGAGAGCTCTTAATTAATTGTTTATAGGTCTTCATAAATCAATTCAATATATGCAACTTCGTGCACATGACAAATTATTATCGAATTAATTTATTATAATGGAATCGGTCTGAGTGTTAGGGTTTTTATTAATTTTTCCTAATCCTGAAGGTTAAAATTCATAAATATTAAGTTTTGTGTTTCTGAACAGAACACTAATATTATTAGGACCACATAGCAAAGAAAAATCAAACAATAATAATATAATTTCTTATAGCAAAAAAGTGACAGTTTATCTTGTATCATTCGATATAAAATTTTGAATTCGAGTCTGTCCATCAATTATTTAGGCGTGAATTATGTTTGATAAAGGAATTATTGGATATAGGAATAGATAATTGATATGAGATATGGAAGGGTAGATCCCATTATATATAATTATAACAAATCCTATCCAATAATTTATCTCATCTTTATTGTTAATAGATGGGAGAAGATGAAGGGCAAGAATGGAGAAATTTAACTTTCAATGTGTAACTCATAATTATATATAGTTCTCTTTTTTGGTCTTTACTCTTATAAAATACAAAATTGAAAATACACGTATAGCTCCACACAACATATTTAAAGCTCAAGAATGCTTCCAAAAGAATGGATCAACTTGACCCCCAATCACATTTTCTTTTCTTTTCTTTTCCTTTTCAAATTTTTAAAACTAAACCTTTCAATTTATCACCAAATGTTATGTCATCTTATTTTCAAACAATCTTTTCATCTTGTTTTTCTTTATTTTTCCTTTAATACTAAAATTAATCTAAATTCACGACGTGCCATGATATTGTAATAGAAATACACATATATCATTCACATAAAAAAAAAAAAAGATATTAAGAAATTATACCTTAATGGTTACATAAATACAGTATAGAAAAGCCCGGATCAATTTCTGCTCTCTTTTGCAAATTCCACTCCTAGAATATATCCTCATAATTAAGAGTAAATTGGCCTGTTCATAATCTCAGTCACGGCGGAGGGAAGCATTCACAGTTCAACCCATTAACTAGTCCCGAGGTTCACATCAAAAAGTAATCAACAATCCGACATACATCCACTAAATTTACAGTAATACACCAACGCATTGCCTTATTTTGAGCGCTAATTTCATTTTGTAGCAATTCTCAAGTCTGAACCAGAATTTATAAGCTTTGGTTATAGTTCTTGAGAACATTTAGCCTTTGTTTGAATGGAAATAAATTGAATCTACTTTAATGTGAAAAAATAACAATAATGTAAATTTTATTTCCTTTTATCTTGATTTCCATTATTTGATTATAGAGTAAATACTCTTTTTTCTTTCATTTTCTCCCTTGATATTCTCACTATTTACTGTCTTCTTCCTCACCTCCACCTCCACCTCCACTATCCATTGTCTTCTTCTTCACCTCCACTGTCTACCATATTCTTTGCCATGAGAATTGCTCCCTATTAATCTCCACTTCATTTTTTTCATTGTCATCCCTTTTTTGTCCAGAAATCTCCCTACACTTCATCTTCCGTTTGCCATTACTCTTCAACCCAATGTCTAAACCTAATTCTTTGGTCCTCCATTCACCCCTCCTCTCCCGTTTACTTTGCTTTCTCTTCAAATTGGAGGAAAATATTAAATTGAAAAAATTAATTTCTTTTGATTTACTCTCATTTACTGTGCCATTTTACAAAACAAACAGTAAAAGTAGATTGAATTTCACTTATTTTCTTTTTAATAACTCTCAATTTTACAAGCATTAGGCAAAAAATTAATAGAATGTTATGTTTAGTGGACAAATATAAAACAAAGCATTAGGTAAAAAATTAATAGAATGTTATGTTTAGTGGACAAATATATAACTGAGCATAAAAACTATAACTCTTAAAGGTAATCAGTATGTCAAAACTTTGCTCCAATAAAAGATAGGACTTAAATATAGATTCTCTGCTTCAACACCCTAAAATAGATGCGCCTCTTGATAGCATATTATTGTCCAGCTCCTTGACATGGTCAGTAGAAACATAAATCATACTAACTTTGTCCAAAATTTCTGGTAGGAATGATACATAAAAATGCATCCAATAAAAGTATATGTAAACATTGTGTTCCTTGGTATCGATGTGACTTCCTTGCCATGCATATCCATGTGAAAAACAAATTTAAAAAACTGGCATGTAAGTTAAACCTACTTTCTTCCGCGGTTGAGCCTCTGCAGGTGGTAATTAATGCTTCCCCAAGGTTTTCTATTCTTGCCAGTCTGCACAGAAAGTGATCGAAATCTTTAGGAAATGCTTACTTGCATCTATGGTTAGAGATTAGATAACCCAAAGCCTACAACTAAAAAGTGCAATTAATTAAATATTGTGAACTTCCTCATCACCTGAGCATCCATACAAGCATTGAGAAGGTCCTTTTGCCGAACACATTTCTCATCATTTATGTTGTTAAGGGACAGGCAATTGAGAAATGTTATCATTTCCTTCATGCAAGGTTTTGAAAGAGACCCAAATTTCTTTGGATTAATGTATAGAGTACCAGCTTTCCGGCCCATTATTCTACCTTTAAGAATGCACATATCCAAAAAGGAACGTGTTACTCAATC
Organism: Excoecaria cochinchinensis; assembly: GCA_947683425.1. Classification (NCBI taxonomy): domain Eukaryota; kingdom Viridiplantae; phylum Streptophyta; class Magnoliopsida; order Malpighiales; family Euphorbiaceae; genus Excoecaria; species Excoecaria cochinchinensis. Next base: position 2,555,774 of record CANTUQ010000167.1, on the reverse strand, counting down.
ATCTTTCAAATATAAGTGTCAAAAACTACTACTTAATGTCAAGAAAAAAGGAATAGAAAAACTGCAGCACAGAATATTAACTAATTAATAGGAATGATAAATCTAATCGTTTACTTAGATATAATAAGAAACTAAGCGATTCATCTGACCAACCGGAAAAACTTTATACATCCCTAAACCATAGGACAGTGACAAACATAATCTAGATGTCCAAAGTTGATACATGTCTGAAGTTGATAAGATAAAAATCCAGTTTTATGGTGTCCAAAAAGACTGAACTGCACTTGAACGTGAAACATAGCTTGCATTTAAATACTACTTTTGGATTCATTCAAAAATTTCAACCATGTAATGTTATGCAACTGGCTGCCCCCTACTATAGTCCGAGGACACCGATATCACAGAGTTTACATATACTTGCATCTCTTTTATAACCATATACGACACAAGTGAAAGGCCAATTAACAATCATTAGTAAATAATGAAAATATAAGATGGTGAAATACATAAAAATGAAATTAAGATGCCACAATCCTGAAGATCTTTCTTACACAATCTAAAAAGAATTGGCGGTAGAGTCATCTTTTGAAGATCCAATAAAATTCAAGAACGTTTGCTCTATAAGATGATTGCACATCTAACATATAAGAGCAATTTGCTTGACCTTAATGGCTAATATTTACTATGGGAAGAGCACAATTAGGAAACAGGGAAGTAACTCTAGCTCAATTTGGTAATGTAAAACTCATAAGTGAATTCAACAACTTCGAGAGAAGAATACAAACTAAAGTGTCTACCCTTCTTTCCCATAAGCTCATATCCAAATTAAAACCAGCACAACCTCAATAAATCCAAAAGATGAAGCTATATCATCTAACCTCCTACGGTTTTATCTACTATAAACATCTCAAGTACAAAAAACTATTCACATCAAAAAGGGGGGAAATGAACCGTAGAAACAAATAAAAATATTAATAATTCTAAAACGACAAGTGCAACCACAGAGAGACGAAAACTCCAACTTGGAAGTTGACACTTGATCGCGTTACAAAGAACAACCAAAACAAGCCCAGTTTCGCACAAGATAGTATCATGAAAAGAACAGTCAGGTCAATTTATATCCGATTAACGGAATTAACAGGAATAGGAAAAAAAAAAAAAAAAACCAGATAATCTCCAACGGCAATCAAATTCCTCGAGCTTTAAACTTCAACTTCATTTTTAACAATTTTGCACAAATAAAAAAATTCATTTTATCAACAGTTCGTTTAATTAAGCTAAAGCGAAGTCACTAATCAACGACAAAGAATATAAATTATCAAAAAAAAAAAAAAAATCAACTTTTAGCAGAGAACATAAATGCTCAATCGACCCAAAAAAAAAAATTTAATTAATTTAAGGTTAGGGTTTTACCGTTGGTGAAGAGAAAAAGGCAAGATATGTGTGCGTATAAGAAGGTCGGAGACCGAGCTCCAACGCCGATGGAAGATCTAGGGTTTTGCAGAACAGAACGGGAGAAGACGGATTTGGACTTCGAACAAACCCGAGAAGCCAATTGGACCTGAACAAGGAAAAACCATTTAGGACTTTGTTTGGCTTTTTGGGATAAAGAGATTTGATTTGGGCGAAAGAGAAATTAAAAAACACGAAACAAAAGGGTAACTATTAAGTGATGCTAAACAACCAAAATTTCTTCATTTTTCGCACAATTCACTCCATTAACTTTCAACCTAGTACCGAAATAAAACGAGAAGATCATCAAAGAGACCAACTCCAGTAAAACAAAGAAACCATCTTTCTGCCTAAACCCAACCGCAAATCCCTCAAATTACAAAAATAAAATGTTCAAGTGAACTAGCAATCTCAAACAAAACAGTAAAAGTTCAAAAAAATGAGAAAAATTAAACAACTTACTGAATCGGCGACGTCAATCGAACAGAGATGGAGGAATCGGGCAATCTAGAGCTCGAAACTTCTCTTCCCTGGCGAAGTCATTGCTTCTGGAACTCCATTTGTAATGGGCTCCAATGTATTATATTTTAGGGCCTACTCTTGCATTTCCATATCCAATATCCATTGAATAGGAAAAAACTGATCCAAACACCTAAAGCTAGCTTAGGGCAATTATTAGGACTTCAAACACCTAAAGCTAGGCCCATGGGCCTGAGTAATTATTTTTTTTTTCTTAACAATAGTTTATAATATGATAGTTTGTAATAGTTTTATATAAATATTGGCCAAAAGTTCATTTTTTTTTCCCTATAGTTTATCAAAATAGGCAAATTTACCTCAAACGTTTATTTTGAAACAAATTTATCCCTAATATTTGTAAAATTGAGATTTTTCCCCCCCGCCGTTAACGGTCAACTAACGTTTTAACGGTAAAAGTTACCAGTAATTAACGGTAAGGGCAAAAATATCATATTTTACAAACGTTAGGGCAAATTTGCACGTTTGAAAAAACGGTAGGGGCGAAAATATACTTTTGGCACCCAAACATTTGATTCATGTGTCCAATAGATATATAACACGTATCCCACTAACAGTCAACTAATATATTAACGGTAAAAGTTAACGATAATTGACGGTAGTGGCAAAAATCTCCCATTTTACAAACGTTAATGGCAAATTTGTTTCAAAATAAACGTTAGGGGGTAAATTTACCTATTTTGGCAAACGATATGGGCAAAAATGCACTTTTAGCCATAAATATTTAATCAAATAAAATTGTTTTGGTATAGGTAAGTTCGTGAAATTAGGAGTGATGATCTTATATTTTATTTTGTATTAGAATGATTTCTTTAATGATGCAAGATAGTGACAAATAATCAGTACGTAAGGATCTTAAAATGATGACTAAAATCCATGAATTATCAATGGAATCCATTCTTGAATTTGAACCAGATGCTCTACATAACAACCACGTCGAAGATAACTTGATACTCTTTGTTTTTTTACCCTAAATAAGATCATACTCACTATCTTTGCATGTGCACTATATATATATATACACTCTATATTACGAGTAGCAAATGAATCGATTATGAATGGATTAAATCGAGTTAAGTAGGAATATTTACTAATCTGTTAATTAATCTCACTCTACTAATTTAACCCATCAAAAAAAATCAAAATTTGAATAGATTAGGATAAATTAAAGGAAATTAAACTAAATGTTATATCTTGGGTCCTATTTTAAGTGTGAAATTGCATTCAAAATGGGAAATTAGGCAATTGGAGGACAGAAAATGCCATTTTTAAAGAACGTAAAATTCCAAGAACAGGTAAAGTTAGCTATCTCATTTCTTTAGTAATTCTTGGATAATTAAACAGCTGGTTGATTAAACTTATGCCTAACCTATACTTCCAGCTGGCAAATGAACAAGAAATCACCCCATTTCAATTCTTTAATTTATCTATTGCTAATGAAAGATTCTCTTGCCATTTAACAATAATTTCTCTTTTGTTCATTTCATCAATTAATGCCATCTTCTTCTCCCTTTTTTTTTTTTTGGCCTTTTTCCTTTTGTTTTTATTATATCAAAAAAACCTGAAACCTCTTCCATTTGATGTGTTCTTCATACAATAATAGATAGGGTGAATTTAGGTGGTCGGTCCAATTTCATGATAGTGAAAGTTGAACATCTTACAGATTAAAAAATAATAATAATAAGCTGGTTTATACATGAATTTTATCGATTATTAGAAACAATCCAAACTATAATAGAAATAAAAGATTTCAACCTTCCTAATATTAATGAAAAAAAAATGGATTAAATTAATCTTTAATTAATTTATAAAATATTTTGCCAATAATATATATTTGCATAAACTAGGTGTGTTCGGTAAAGTTGCAGGTTTCTAGTTTTTTATTTTTAAAATCTAAAAACCATTTTTAGTTTTTGTTATTTATTTTTTAGAAACTGTTTTATATATTTGAAAAAATTATCATATTTTTTAATTATTAATATATTTTTTAATTATTTATATATATTATAATAATAATTTTGGTGGTGACAGTGGCGGCAGAGGCAGTGTGGTGGTAGTGGTAGCGGTGGTGTGATAACGGTTGAGGTGACGGTAGTGTGATTGTGGTGGTAGCGGCGGCAGTGTGGTGGCGGCGGTGGTGGTGGCGGCGGCGGCGGCATGGTGGTGGTGGAGACGACAGTAATGTGGTGGTAGTGGCGGTGGCGGCAGCGGTGTGGTGGCGGTGGCAGGGGTGTTGTGGCGTGGTTATAGTAGTGGTGACGGCGGCGGTAGCAATGTGGTTGTGATGGTGGAGGCGGTATGGTTGTGGTGGCAGTGGCGTGGTGGTTGTAGCGGTGATGGCGGAGGCATGGTGGTGGCAGCTACGGTGGCGGCGGCGGTGACGACGGCGGCAACAGTGGCGGCGGTGACGGCAGCGGTAGTGGCATGGTGGTGGCAGAGGCGTAGTGGTGGCAGCGACGGTGGCGGAGGCGTGATGGTGACAGTAGCAGCGGCAATGATAGTAGCGGTGCGGCGGCGGCGATAATAAAGATAAATTAGTAAAATAATAAAAACTACGTTTTGAAAATTTTTAGTTTCTGTTTTACATGTGAAAATCACTTCTTTAAATTTTTTTAAAAATCGAAACGAAAAAAATTTGTCGAACGAGTTTTTGTTTTATTTTTAAAAAAAAAATAAAAAATCGAAAACAAAAATCTCTCCGAACGCATACTAAGGAATGGGACAAACAGCTAAAAGATTTTAAGCCAAAATAATTTCTGGCCTTGCAGATTTGCAAGATTACAAAGATTCTTCTTCCTTTAGCTTTTATTATGCATCCTTAATTTTGCCAAAAAATAAATTAAAAAAAAATTAGGATAATAATTCTCTCCATAGATTATAATAAAAAAATTAAAGTCACCCCTAATTGTTAAAAATTTATGAGATATGACCAACTTTACGTGCCTCCAACCACTTATCCCCCATTAATAATATACAAATCAAAAATCAACAACGACACAGTTTCATTTTCCTCTCCAGTAAATTCTTGAAATTGGCTGATCCCACTTTATTCATTTAATTATATACATTTTTAAAGTTCTCAAACCCACCATTTTCAGAATAAGCCAAAAGCACAGCTGATGTTGAAGCGAGCTATCAATTCCAAATCACATGCTAATGTACCTACCCTAAATTTACAGATTGATTGAGGTAAAAATTGATATAATAGGCAAAATATAATATAATATATATATTTATATATTGCCCTTTAACCTACGAAAATTTATATGCATCTTAATTCAGAATTTATTCAAACTGTAACTTTTAACTCTCAGTTGCTTTAAATATATAAGGTTAGTATCGTATTTAAGTAGTTAAATTACATCGCCATAAACTGTATTTAAGTATATTTAAAGAAATTGTAATCATAAAGGTCCAATTAAATAAATTTTTAGTTGAGTAGTTAAATCATGACAACATTGAGTTAAACTTATCCGATTATCCTAATCGTCTCTTGATGCAAATAATTATAATAACAACAACAACAACCGTTCCAAAAATTAATTTATCTAGTAAAAAATATCCAAATCATGACAAGCGAAATACTTAAGAACTACGTCACATAACTATTGCCTATGTTCATAACATGAGTCTTTATTCTGAAATGCAAAATCTGATTTATTTAATAGATTTGAAAACAAAACAAAAAAAAATTAAAAACATTTGGAAGAAACCCAGAAGTAATATGGTGGTTTGAATGGAAATGGGACCCGAATGCCAATGAATTGACATCCGAAAAGGACCACATATTAATATGGGTGGGTTTTGGTATTGACATGTAGGCATGTTAATCTCATATAATATACCAATTAAAAATTAAAAATCATCATTTACGAATTCAAAATTCTAAACGTTAGAACATCACTATCTTTTTATGGTTCAAAATGAAAAAAGTTATTTTTAAAAAATTTTTGAAAGAAAAATTAAAAAAAAAATGAAAATAAAATTAGGAATAGGCATTTCTTGTATGTGGGGGCAACTTTTGGCCGAATCGCGTGATAACAGTGACATTTCTCGTTGTTTACGTAAAAGGCTAAAAGGGTCGCTTATAAACGCTGCGCTTCGCCCTTCTTCTCTACTTTGTCACTTTCTGTTGAAAATTAATAGACTACCTCTAATACTTTCTCTATTTTTTAAGATGAGTTACTTTTATTGTTTTCAATAAAATTAAATAATATTAATTAAATTTAAATTTTAAAAAAAATTGAGTAATTCAATATACAAATTTAATTTTAATTTGTAAATTTTTATTGAAAATAAAAAATTAAATTGTATTGAAAATATAAAAATGACAGATAAATTAAATTTACATTTTACTCAAAACTGACACATAAAAAGGAACGTATTGAATATTTCATTTCATGAATATTAATGCAGTAAACGTGCATATGAACCATTAAACTAATTCAATTTTTCGCTTTTCAATAATTATAATTAGATTATATATCCATTTCTTATAAAGTAAAAAAAAAAAAAAGAGATATTAGTTTGGTAGAAAATCATGTTTCATCTCAATGGTTCATCATCATATGACTCAAATTCACATTCTGAAAGTTTCAACATAATATCAAAATATAACATTCTTCTCAAATTCTTATATATATAAAGATTTAGAAAAGGAAACATAAATGGGAAAGAGAGAATAAAAAGGTTTTTACATCTTTAATTGCAGAAAGTAAAAGCAAAAAGATCGAAAGAAAAGTATTTGTTGTACTCCAATTTTCAACTCTTTCACATATTTTAACGTAAATTTTTTCCTAAGATTATGCATTAGAAAGAAGATGTCTAAACCATTAGCTGGACACCATTTTTGTGTTTGGACCCAAACATTTTTTATTCTTATGTTTCACACTACAACATTATATATTTCACATTCAATAGTCCAACATTTAATTTTATCTCAAAAAAAAAAAAAAAAACTTGTCCAAGCTCAGTAAAAACAGAGATTGAGCCAAAAAAAAAATTGCTCAGTAGAATGGCCATGTCTGAATAGAATTAAATTAAAAATGTTAAAGAAGGAATTAAGTATAATTACCTCCTTGAATTAGTGGCAACATGATTTTTTTTTTTAACGTGAATAATAAATCGGAGTTAGAGTAGGAGACATTAATAATGGCTAAAAACAGATTAGTATCCCCCACAAGGTCTCCCACTTGACATAACTAAACATGTTAACAACAATAATGGCACATAAAGAAAATTGTCAGTTTGCATTGGAATTCTCAAGTTTCCATCCCTAAGAGGTGTTGTTGCTGCTGCTGTGTCTATCTTTCATGATCACCAACAACATTGAATAAATAGCATTTAAAATTTTTGAAAAATAAATAAATAATAACTCATTTCGTTTCAATTTAAAAAAAAAAAAAGAAACTAAAATATTAATGGACAATATTAGGCTTCTTGTCTAATGGTCTGAAAGCTGTAGGAGAAGAAGCCAATGGAAGCACCTGAGAAGAGCTTGAAGGATAATGTGGTAAGTGGTGAAAAAGATTATCTCTTTCTCTATTTTTACCTACAATGAACCCCAAGAATGAGCCTTCACTCTCTTCTGGCGCCATTCTTGAGTTACTTTCAGCAGCTTTAACCACAGAATCTTGATTTCTTGATGCCCTTTTCTCAGCTTCTTCCATTATTCTTCTAAAAAGTTTCTCTTCTGCATCTCTCAAGAACTTGAATTTTGGGGGTGGAGAAGATCTAAACCTGTTAATCTCAGATTCCACTGATGATTCAAAGAGGGGGTTGAATCCATGGTGGTGATAAGAATCCAATGGATTTAAAGTTGGAGACTTTAATTTTGGGGAAGCTAAAGGAGTAAGAAATGGGGTATCAACACCTAAAATTAGGTCACTTAAACTTCTTGTTCTTGACCCCTTTTTACTCCTATTAGATTTCCCATCTTCAGATTCCAAGTCTTCCTTAGTTTCTTCTTTGATTGTGAACAGAAATCTTGGTGGACCGGCAAGATTGTGCAGCCTCATCAGCTCTGCTTCCACACTTTCTTCACCGTTGAAAGCTTTTATCAGCAAATCCTTGCTTGCCCCTAATTCTAAATCTTGGGTTTCTTCATTTCTGACTCTCTCTGGAGTACTGGAATTGTTGGGTTTTTTCCAGCAAACAAGATGAAAAAATTCCTTAGCATACTTGTTTCCATACTCCTCATCTTCAACTTCTCTGTTGGCAACTCTTTTTTTCCACCATAGCAAGTAATAAAGCTCTGCAACAAGGGCTAAAAGAAGACACCCAAAAACTAAACTTAACCCAATTCCTAATCCACTAAAAGATGCCATCTTGGCCACCAATTTCACATAACCAAAATTGCTTCAAGCTCCTTTTTTTCTGGTAGAATAAAACACACAAGAATGATTGTAATTAGAATGATTGTAATTACCCAATTGAGGAACCAAGTTAAAATGTTACATTCTGAAGGCAGAAGCTAAGGGAATCTAATCAGAAGCAAGAAAGAGGGAGGACCATAGATTGTTCGTATCGCCCAAAACACACGCTATGACTATGAGATAGGAATGAGCGAGTGAAGAGGAAGACTTACCTTAAAAGAGTGAAAAAACTTTGAGAGAAAAAAACCCAAGAAATATTGAGACACAGAGCATTCTTTTATTACACACATAAAAAAAGGCAGATGAGGTATGGGCAAATATTGTACAATGTTTTTGTGCGAGGAATTTGGTTGGAAAGGCAGCCCACATGGGCTTGCGAAACCGTGTGTTCCATTTATTTTACGAAATAAATATTTCTACTTTTTACGTAAAAGAAAAATATCAATAATTTATATTAATGGTTCAGTAATAGTGTTGAGGTATTTATAAGCTGAAGCATAATTTTTTATTTTTAATGATTATTTTTTTTTTAAAATGTAATAAAGTTCGATTCGTTCATGATCAAATCAAACTTTCTATCATCAATTACCATCATTTTCGTAAAATATTCGTTGTGATTTAATCAAAATACTAATTTATCAAATCTGTAAAATTATATTTTTCATTTTATTAATTATTTAATTTTTAATATAAATATAAAGATAAAGTTGTGTAAGCATCTTAGTCATTTAAGAAAAAAATATATACTATAGCGTGAATGATTTGATCAATTAATATTTATTCAATTTTGCATTCAAAAAAATAATATTTATTTAATTTAACTCTCATTGTAGGCCAATTAGGCTCAAACTAGATAATTAATAATTATACCAAAAAAATAAAAATTCACGTGAATAAGGAGTAAAAAGGACTAAGAAATCTTGAATTCACATATATGAATAGCAAATTGGGTGGGTTTAAATCATGATTTAAATGTGCTATTGTTAAAAGAATCATAAATGGATTGAGTTATAAATAAATTAATTTTATTAGATTATTTTTTATATATTTTTTTAAAAAAATATGCAAAATAAAAAAAAATTATACGTACATACACATATAAAAATAATTATTTAAATATTGATGTTACATAAAATAGTTATATAATTGCAAATAATATAAACATATCATAACAAGCGGCTTAAGAGCTTCTTTTTTTTTTTAATTTATAAAAATATTTAGATTTTTGTGCTATAGTAAAAAATGGTTTGTCAAAAACTAGCAGTAAGATCGCAAGTTTCTAACTATGTGGGTCCTATTGAAGGAGAAAACTTTTTGTATGAAAACCGGCAACCAATATTCTAATTTCTGCCAGATTTGACACATATGTGCCGGTTTTTGAGGGACAAAGATTTTTTTAGGGTGAATTTAAAAACTTATTCCCGAAATAGGGTGTTTTGGAAAATAATGATAGGAATGGGGGTTATTTAAGTCAAAGACCTGCGGCTTTTGTCAGACCACGCCAGATGCCGCAGGGAATCTCTGCGGCATCTGGTGACGTCAGTTGCCGCAGCCTAAAGCTGCGGCAACTGAGTCAAATGCCGCAGCCACTGGCTGCGGCATTTGACCGGTAGGGAGCAGCTCCCAGCTGCTCCCTACGCTGCTGCAGGCATGCAGTCAGTCACGCGTGAACAGTGTCACGCGTGACTGACATCCCATTGAAGGGATAAATGAAGCAAATTGAAGGGTTGGGGGACGTCCGAGCCCTTTATAAGAGCTGGGTGCTACGCAAAATTAGAAAAAATTTGCATTGAGCATCTTGTAGAAAGTTTGTTCAAATTTTTTTATTAAATTCGGTAAGTGTAGCAATTATCAATTATTTATATCGTCAGTATATATTATGTGAGTTTAAAAAAATTATTAATCAAATATTATACTGTGTTATATTTGTTTTTGTAGGTACTTATTTTAGCGGGCTGCCTACGAAAAATTTTAAAGGCAAGTTATTATTTTGAGTTTTTTTTGGTAAAATCAAATATGATAGAAAGAACAATGAGAAAAGGAAAAAAATAATAATTATAGAACAGAAATGAAAAGTAATAAAACCTAAATAATATGTGCACAAACGTGTACTTATTATTTTTATTTTTGAAAGTAATAACGCAAATATTATAATATTATGTCAATAAGCTATTTGAATTGGTAAAAAATAAATTTAATTTTGGAACATGAAAGACAGATAGTATTTTACACTAATTATATTAATTTGAAGCAAATATGGTTAATTTGTGAATACGTGGGGAATAAAATTTTTGTTATTTGATTATATGTATTATTATTAAAATATGTGATTATTGAGATATTAGAGATGAAAATAATGATATTTTTAATGAAAATATGAAATCAGATATTTGAATGAATAGAAGTGTTTTATGGTTGTATAGGGTAAAGTAGAATGATGATAATATATTACGTTGTAGAATGGATTTATAATTATATAATTTAAGAAAAAAAAAAGAATGAAATATAATAATATTTAATATTTTGATATATTTGTGTATAGATTAAGAAATAATGCAATAAAATTTGTTCGTAGGGCGAAAAAAATGAATCAATTCGAAAGTCGACAATATATAAATCCTGGTCCAATTGTCGGTGAGCTGCTGAAATTACATGGAAAACACCGTGCAGATGCTGTTTGGAGTAATAATGTATGTATAAATACGGATAAATTATTTTAAACAATTACTATTTTTGTACTAAGTACATAATGATAGACACCTGCGCGACTGAAAGTATATATCTAAATTCGCAGGTTGAACACGAAGTTTTGTTTGCGCGCCGATCAAGTGTGGAGAGCCATTATAGAAACATTGATCCAAGGATAGTGCCATACCTACAACAGGCAGGTTTTTACGGGGTTGCGCAAATTGGAGTAATGAACGTAAATTGCCAATTAATTACTGCACTTATAGAGAGGTGGAGACCGAAAACACACACTTTTCATCTGACTGTGGGTGAAGCGACGATAACACTTCAGGATGTTGGAATCCTGACCGGTCTACCCGTTGAAGGGATGGCTGTAACTGGACATTTGCAGTACAATTGGGCAGATGTGTGTGAGCGGCTATTGGGACAGGTGCCACCAGATGATGTCCTAAAAGGCCATCAAGTGAAAATGACATGGCTTAGTCGAAATTTCGGTGCACTACCCGTAGGAGCAAATGAGTACACTGTACAGTGTTTTGCTCGCGCGTGGATATTACGGTGTGTAGGGGGACTGTTATGTCCTGGACAATCGAATAATTACATACACCTAATGTGGCTGCCGCTTTTAGAGAATTTAGATGAAGCTGGCAATTACAGTTGGGGATCTGCGTGTTTGGCATGGTTGTATAGAGAGTTATGCCGTGCTACCCGTCCAAGTGCTAATGGACTAGGTGGTTATCACCAACTTCTTCAGATATGGGCATGGGAAAGATTTCCAAAGTTGCGGCCTACATTTTTGGAGAATGTTGTGATTAATCAGGCGATGGCATATGGCTTTAGGTAATTATAAAATATTGGTAGTAACATATACATATGTTTATGAAGGTTAAGTCTAATATAAATAAATATTTACTTATTTATTGGGTTAAATAATTTTTAATTTGTTTTCTTTGTTAGGTGGCGCGCTCCCCTTGATATGAGAAATAACCAAAATAAAAATGTCAATGACTATCGTTTGGATTTGGACTTGCAACGACCGGATGAGGTTTGTTTAATTTAGTAGCTAAATAATATGATTTGCAATTTAGTATTGCTAATGAAAGTGACTGCCAATTATTCATTTGTTTCAGCTGGAATGGGAGCCGTACAATAATGTGATCCACTTGTTGCCCCAGTACTGTAGAGACGGTGTGAATAGTTGGCGATCGGTAGTGCCATTAGTATGTTTTCACATTATTGAGTGGCACCAACCAGATCGGTGCCTACGACAATTTGGGATGGAACAACTGATTCCATGTCCTCCACAGAATAATGATAGTGTGCATTCCGTAGACTTGCGAGGGCACAATGATATTAATTGGGAACATAAATTTGCAAGTTTTATTTTTGAGTGGGGAAATAGATGGAATCGGGTGGTGGGAACGCAGTTGTTGAATGCTCCCCTTCATCCGAGATCGCAGTACATGCAATGGTACACTCAGCTTACTCGACGATGGATCACACAGATTGGGGCTTCAATGGGGTCAACGGTATGAGATGTTTATGTATTAAAGTTTGAGTAAACTGACTATGCTTTTTCTTAACATTAATTTGTTGCAATGCAGGCCGATGGGGTGGAAAGAATTTACCATGCCGGCAATGCTTCGTGTTCCAATGAAGCTGATGAGATTCGTATGACATCGGAAAGCATTTTGGGTGCGCTTGGAGCAAGAGGAAGGACATCTGTTGAATATCCTCGACAGCCGGTTCCACATGGTGTTGAGATTCAACCCCTTTCAACACCTTATGAAGATTTTCGGTCTACAAGGCGTAGCCGAAGAGGAATGTCTGAGAGGCGCACCTCAGTTGCATCCATCCCCATTAGTCCCGGAGTCCATCAGGTCCCGCCACCCTTGTCATGGCCATATCATCCATCTGATAGTCCTGGTGCATTTGACATTCCGAGTATGAGTCACCAACAACAATTTGATCAGCATCAATTTTGTGAAACTGAAGCTGGTCCATCCAATTATTACGAGTCCGAAGCTGGGCCTTCTAGATTGAATGTAGATTTGAATGTCAGTTTATCAGAGGGCGAGCGTCCACCGACAAACACTTATGGACAAGTCGATCCGATTTTGCATTCTGATGATTTTATTAATGATTTCTTCTATAGTCCCCATGTTAGTGCTACAGCCGGATTGGGAGATCGGCCGTTATATAGTGGCGATTATGATGATGTCATGCACATGACACAGGATCAAAATCTAAATGAATTGGATTCTCAATACAACATGGACGCTAGTTCAACTCGTAGTAGTCGGAGGAGCAGTAGGAGATTTTAAATTGGCTGTATCACTTGTATCAATGTATTAAAATAAATTTTGGTTTTTTTGTTACTATTTTAATTATAAATTATATTTTTAGCGAATTAAAAATATTATTAAACTAATTAAGTTAGCGAAGTATAACGCAAACTAATCAAGGATGAAATTAAATGCTTAGGAAATTATATCCTCATCAATGTAACTGAACAAAAACTAATTATTTATTATTAAAATTAAATAAATAAAACACATAATTATGCCAAGAATTAATCTAAAATATTAATATAATTGCAACTTATCAATCGTCATTCCATAACTGTCTTAGAAAAATATACAATGATTCGGGACACATGGAAAAACACATATGTAACCAGAGGGCATAGTTAACAAATGTTAACTTCAGTACGGCCGATTGGATGGTCCTGCTGCATTAGTGCAGGTTTTTTTGTTGTGTCCGATGTTTCCACATTTGCTGCAGTGGACAACGTTGCTTCTCTCCCTTCTGTCCATTTCATTGCGTATGCGCGAAGTTTTAGGCCGGCCTTTCTTTCGCTTCAGCTCAAAATCGGGGACTAACTTAGGACCATCCCACATTGGCCAATATGCTCTATGTGCGAGGGGGCGAAATTCACCATCGTAACATTTAAGTGCCTCTGTAATGGTGTAGCACTGATCCACTAATGTGTACATGTCAATGTGCCTGTGCATGCATGCAGCAATTGCATGGGAACAAGGCATTTTAGTCCCCTGAAACTTGCCACACTCACATTCACGCCTATCGAGACTGACTACATATGTGTCACATTCAGTACCCGCGTCAGGTGCCCTGCCTGCTACGACGCTGAACAATCGATAACGACCATCATAATCAACAACCATGTGCCCACGAGCAGTCATTGCGCGTTTGTTCATGACTTCCACACATTTTGGAGTGAACCGGAATCCTTCAGCCATTTTGCTCATATACATGCTTCTTCTCATATCAAAAAATTTGACCAATCTTCCGAAAACATGTTCCACTATGGCTGTGATAGGCATCATGCGTACGCCCTTAAGGGCACTATTGACACTCTCTGCTATGTTTGTCGTCAGATGGCCGTACCGATATTCACCATCTGCGGACAATGTCCACCGGTCTATAGGAACCCGCATTGCCCAGTTATAAGATTCCATGTCAAGCGCTTTGACCTCATCCATATGCTTGTTGAACTTGCGCGGCTGAAACTGTGCGCCTTAACATAGAATGAATGTACATATAAAAAACCACGTTATCAATAAATAAAAGCAGTTATAATTAAATATCTCACCAGCCTTATAAAGTAGGTCTTTGATCGTTTTGTTGTGATGATGGTTGTTGTAGTTGCTGACGAAATGGCGCAAACATATTCTGTGAAATGAATGTGGCTCATTCCAACCACTTCTTTCATCTCGAAAAACAACCATTATACCAGCATGTCTGTCCGATATAACAGCTATACCCTCGCGTCTCGTCACATGCTTTCTAATTAATTGCATGAACCATGCCCAGCTAGATTTATTTTCTGACTCTACCACAGCAAATGCGACCGGGAACAACATGCTGTTACCATCGACCGAGCTTGCTATCAACAGTGTCTGTTGGAACTTACCCGTCAAGAAAGTTCCATCGATCAACAATATTGGCTTACAATGAAAGAGCCCATCAATGGAAGGCTTGAAACTCCAGAAAACCCTTTGGAATTGCTTCACATTCGGAAGGTTCGTATCTTGCACATTCAGCTCATACACAGTACCAGGATTATATGTTTCTAGAGCTAATAAAAAACTGGGCAGCTTTGAATACGACTCTACATAATCTCCGAATACGGCCTCCAATGCTCTCATCTTTGCGTACCATGCCTTTTTGTACGATACTTCAAATTTAAATTGCTGCTTAATGGATGCTACGATTACATCAACAGGCATGGTAGGATTTTTACTTACCATTCCAATAATGCAATTTCGAATGATTTTTGATCCCAATTGTCTATGATCCTTAGACATATTGACGGAAAGGCATGTATGTGGTCCCTCGTACCTAGTGATTGTCCAAAACGGACTATTCCCTTTCATTACAGCCCTTAACCTCCAATTGCAACCGTCATCGCCATTAGCACAACGCAAAACCCAAGTTTTGGCTTTCGATTCGATGACTCTAAAGTCAACATTTCTTATTATTGAATACTTTTTCACACTGGATTTAACTTCTTCCTTACTGTTGAAAACCATACCGGTAGATAACTCGGACACTCCATCCCATGAGTTAAGTTGAACTCCTACTGAAAAATCAACTTGTGCTGCATCAAAGTCGATTTCAGTATAATGTTGGGAAGGAAAGTTGTACCTTGAATAACCTGTATCCTCTACGGGATGGAGTGATGCCAAAGGACTTGCAAATTGCGTAGTGTCAGATGTGTCACTATCTCCACTGTTGGATTCGTCACTTTCGTCAATCATGTTTGCAGCTGCCCCCTCAACATCATCCTCAGATTCGAACTCGTTGCTCAATACAAAAGTCGGGTCATCATCCGAGTCCCCCATCTCATATGAAAAATCTTTGTCATGTTCTGCTCCTGTTGGATTACATGATATTACATCATTCGCATTGTTATCCGCAATGTTAATAGGTATGGAATCTACCAATAGATCACCATCCCTTCTACTACCCGACTCATTTCGCATATTTGATTCTTCAACTGGATTATGGGATAACGATTGGCTTCTACTACCAGCAGGAATAGTAGATACTGTTCGTTGTCTGACGTCTGAAATTTGCGAAACTGATCTCTGCGCCCCAATTTCTTTGGTACTAGGACTACCTGCATCATTACATCCTCTGCCGGGATTTAGTTCATTCGACCTACTACCAGATCTTATCCCAAATATTGACTTACTGAAAAAATTACTGACTCGCCGGCCAATCGATTTTCTGGGCTGACTCATAGAGCTTGTAGGTCTCTGGCTAACAGATCGTCGTAGATCACCGTACCCGAAACCTCCACTTGTCCCTATTCTGTTCGCATCACCAGGCATACAACTGACAGATTGCCTAGGCTGAATAGGCACATCTCCCCTTACATTTCGATCCGATTGCTCTTATTGAGTTTCAGTTACATTATATCTTACATCGGCATTCTCTCCTCCGTACTGATGACTTTGGGGTAATAGTTCGGTATCATGTCTACTTACATCTTGCATTGGCTGACTTCCTCCAATCTCATCTACATACATAGGTTGACTTGGACCTACATCAATAGTCGCTATATTACCAGATGCATGGGCTTCACTGACCACAATAATTAATTCCACCACCGTATAATCATCATTACTTCTTAGATTATTATATATCATCTCAACATCGTCATCATCCACCACATCAACCGATGTCCAACATATTGAACCTCGATTATACATTGGACTCTTGTATATAATTCTTGAAACAACGTCATTTAACCCCATTCCCAATTTAACGTGAATTTTGTGAAGCAATTCAGAAAAATTAGGTTTATTCCTAAGCCTTAGCCTCCTCGTAATGGCATTTGGACCTGATATATCATATTGAAATCCTCCTGATCCATAACTTATTTGGCCACCAGTGTGCAAATAAAAGTCTGTGTATGCTGACATATTCAAATTCCCTATAAGTTCAATTATGAAATTATTAATCTTTATTTAGACAACTCACATTTGCATACTTTAAATAAATTAATTTATAACTTATTAATAAATTAACTCATTACATATTATCAACCGATATTAATAATAATAACAATTAATATAACATTATTATATTATTTTCTACGATAACTCAAATATTATTACATCATATTATTTCACATAACTACTTTATGTTACATAACTACTTTATTTAACATTCAAACACAAAGTTCATTACATTATACAAAATTTTAATGAACGTAGTGTACAGGCCACATATTATAATTATACCACTTACAATAAATATTTTGTCCCACTGGCATCGTATCTCTGACTTTTAAATACTCATCTTCACTAAATTCCATAACATCTTTGACAAAAATTAAAACTAACTCCTCATATTTTGTCACATCCTCGCTATTCCATATTTCCATTAACGATTTTAAATAACATAAAGGTATAGTCATATAAAGAGCTTCCACCATTTCCACTTCCTCTATTTGATAACCCCTCATTATAATTTCTTGTAGCCTTTTATTAATCGCAATAATATGATTGAACATTTTTATGCCATATCCCACCTGACAGTTATATAACTCCCGCCATTTTTTTGCAACATTTTCCTTAGCATCTTTGTGCATCATAGCTCTTGGAGTTAAAAATGTGCGTACCATCTACCACAATCACAATAATTAATTTATTAACACTACAATAACAAATATTACAATTTATATTTCAGGCTTATACGCATACATTATAACAACAAATTACTTTCATTTAATTAATTAATTTTTAAAAGTCATTCTGATTCTTCTTACTCAATTTTTATAATTAATTCACAAAAAAATTTTTTAAAGTTCATATTTCATACTAAAGTTCATACAATAAAATGACTAAATAAAATGATTTAAATTAATTATTTTTAAAACATACCTTCAATCTCCTTTGTTTTGATATGAATCTCTGATAATAATGTTTAACTACACTCAAACGGTCGCTCTCGCTCTCGCTCTCGCTCTCGGTGATAAAAAATTTTGTTGCTTTTGTTCTTGCACAATTGTAGAAATTGCAAATTTAAAGATGGTTTCCGGAAGGGGGGTAATTAAATGCATCTGACGCCGCAGTCAGAGGCTGCGGCGTCAGATAAAATTCCGCTGCCTTGGTGGGACCCACCGTACTGAAGACGCTGTCCTTTCCTGCGTCTTCAAATTCACCCCCTTCACGGAAATACTATTTTTTCCACCCTATTTCAGGAAAAACTTTTCCTTTTCACCCTAAAAAAATCTTTGTCCCGGTTTTTGACATCCAAAAATCGTCATAAGTGTTTCCAATTTTTGTTAATGGTACGTCAAATCCGACCAATCATTTTTATAAAAAAAAAAATTATGCAGGCTCATAGATTTTATTGTTGGCACTGTTGCACCACAGTAAAATCCGTAAACTCTGCCTTCATTTATCATTAGGAAATGCTGTATTTTTATTTTTATTTTTATTTTTTTTACCCTTTAAAACCATTCTCTTTCATTTTCCATTTACGTTTTCTCTTTCATTTTCCAATTTGATTTACATTTTCATTTCTATCTTCCTTTCCATTTCCATATTTGTTCCTTTATATTTTCATACAATCTACTTATAACTAGTTGATACAATTTTTTCCAAGTTTTTTTTTGAAAGAATTTATCTCAAGTTGAAGAAAATATAATATTATATGGGTATAGTATAATTTAATTTTGTTAAACAAAATTTATGTTATTATTAGCATTATTTTAATTCTTAATTTGTAGGTAGTGATATTTTTAAAATATAGTTTTAATTTATGTTAATGTGACGTGCGTCGAACCCTGGCAACCCTAGAGGCCTGCTTTTAGGGTTCGAGAAAGTTTATTAAACTCGTGAAAATTGGTCACTTCACAATAGACAAAAAATCACCCATACTCTATTGTTGGCAATCAACCTATGAGAGCGTTTATGTGGGCACCAAGAGGTAAGTATTATGGAGTCGCCACTCAACAAAATATTGAAAAAGTAAATCTAACCTCATGAAACCTAAACCAGAGAAGGTTCGAAACTTCACTCTTACTTGTACTTTGGTTAATATAAATGATGAGTTTTTATAATTAACTTTCCATCTCTTTTCTCACACGATTTATGTAAATAATTTAAACGTACACTTCAAGCATATAAAGAAAGCTATAAATAAAATACAGTTAAATTATTCTCAAAAATAAATAAAAGTCCACAAAATAGTAAATTAAAATACATACATAAAATGGGAAATCCATTTGATTGAGAACATTGATTTTTGCATGCATATTTTACAAAAGATAAAAAGTCCTTGAATAATTTTTAAAAAAATCGGGATAAATGATCCCATTTTGATAAAAACAAACTCTTCCTTTATGTGTCATTTTGGGAAGGAAAAATAGGACATTGGTATATTTTATTAAGAAAACATCATTTTACTATGTAAAAATATTTTTGATGAATTTTTAGGTTAACGCACATAAAAATCTTTTATTATTACAATACCAAACCAAGATAAAAGAAAAGCAAATAAAAAGTACAAAAGAAACTAGAAATTACTAATCCCCCTTCGCTACTTATGCATCCTAGCCTCCAGATCTCCGCTCGTCATGGGAAATGCACACGTGAGGGTCACAAAGTATAAAAAGAGAATAAACCAATTAGCAAACTTAATAATAAAACTTAAGTAAATAAAATATAATGCCTACTGGAATAAATAAACAAGAGACCAAAAAAAGACAAAAAAAATAGCATGTCAAAATAAAGGAATTAAATAGTACATGTAAGTTGGCTCAAAGGGTTAATTTATAGGTTTTGATGTATTAACAAAATATTTGCACTTAATCAAATTGGGCTTTTTTTTAGCTTGAATGATGCAGGTCCAAGTTTTAGGTTCTGATACAGAGTGCTCTATCAAAACCAAAACAGACGTTTTCTACAACCATCAGAGCAGACTTATAGTATTAAAAGTTTATTAGGAAATAAAATTGTAAAATTATTTTTGAGGAATCCACACACTTACAGCACATTAGTTACACTATTTTTTGCATTCAGAATATTTTTAGTTACACTATTTTTTGCATTCAAAATATTTTTCAAATCACATAGTTACTTAAAATAAAATTATTTCTTTTCTAAAGTTAAAAATCCACAATTATAATCCTTGAAAATGGAAAGAGAGATTTTTATTGAATCTGATTTTTCTTATTTAAAGTAATATAAAATCTGGAAAAATTCTTTTAAACAGCTCTTTATTAACCACAGAAACAAATAGACAAATCTCTTCAAATATAGAAACATTTTTTAAATGTTGTTCACACCTAACAGTTATATTTTTTTAACTATAAAAAGGAGTTTTGTTGGTGTGTTCTAGCAAGTGAGTGAAAAATATTTTTGTTCTACTTGTATTTTATTTTGTAAGTTTTTCATTCCTTCATGTGTATTCACGGTCACATCTTTTCAACATGATTATAGTTTCTATTGTAATTATGTTAGTGAAACTATTCAAATTTGTGAGGTTAGGTTGCTAGAACCTAGGAAAATAAACTAGCAAGTGTTTAGGTTATTTTAATTGAAAAAAAGGACTAAGTGTTTTGATCATTTTACTTAAAAAAAATGATCAAGCTTTTTAGAGTTTTCATTTGGGAAGAAAAACTTGGGTAGTTATTTGTAACAGGCTTTTGACTCTTGCCCGTAAATAGAGTCACATTAGAAAGAGACAAACTCTTAAGATAAATTGTCTTAAAGAGAGGATGTAGGTAATGGACAAACCTCTATAAATCACGGTGTTACTTACTCTCTTTTTGTTTTATGCTCTATAATTTTTTATACTTGAATTGATTGTTTCGTGTTCAATAGAAAAGAATTCTTTAATCATGTCATACTGAATATTAAATTTTGCAAATCAATTTATCAAATTAAAGCATAATCTTTTCTCACTAAATATTTTATTCATATATATATATATATATATATATATATATATATATATATATATATATTAAGAAAAGATTTATCAAATGCATGAAATTAATTTATGATTAGCTACACATGTTTTTAATTTGGAAAAAATTATGAAATGATCTATTCACCCCCCTCTAAATCATATATTTGAAACTTACATTTGGTATCAGAGCAGGTCTCATTTTTTTTTGCAGGTTTAACAACCTAAAGAGATCCAAAGATGGCTAAAACAAATTGTTTGAACACAACTTTTGCTAAAAGACAATCATCAACACGTCCTCTTTTTATTTTGTGGACAAAACTTTTCATTTTGGAAAGCTAGGATGAGACATTTCATTCAAATCAAGACATAGAGAGCTGGAAGATGGTGACAAATGGATTTTGTCCACCAACAAAAGTTGAGAATGGAACTGAAGTTCCTAAAGCAGAAAACGAGTATTCAGAAACTAATATTTTAAATATTCAAAGAAATTCAAAAGTAATGAGTTTACTATATTGTTCTTTAGATGCTAATGAGTTTAATAGAATTTCAGCTTGTAACACTGCCAAGAAAATCTAGGATAAATTGGTGGCAACCTATGAAGGAACTAATCAAGTTAAGGACTCTCGTTTGCATGTTTTAATGTGTGACTATGAATCTTTCAAAATGAAATCTAATGAAATAATTTTTGAAATGAGTGACAGGTTTGTCAAGATTACAAGTTTCATAAAGGTCTTAAAAAGATTGTAAGTGAGGAAGAACAAATTAAAAAATTGATCAGATCATTGAACTCGCGTGAAAAATTTGTCTTACTAGACAGAGATTTGCGTAATTTTTCGTATGATAATCTTATAGGATCCTTACTATCTTATGAACTTATGATGCAAAGTCAAGAGAATGAAGAGAAGTAAAAAGGAATTGCTCTAGCAGCTATTTCAATTGCAAATACTTCAGATGAAGAATTTGCTATGATCACTCAGAAATTTCAGAAATTTTATATGAAAGAAATGAAACGTAAAGATTTCAAAAGAAGGTACGTAACAATAATAAAGCTAAAAGTTCTCAACAGAATTCTGAAGAACTGGTGTGCTATCACTGCAATAAGCCTGGACATATCAAGACCAAATGTCCTCTTTTAAAAAAGAAAGACAAAAAGATAAAGAAGAAAGCAATGATGGCAATGTGAAGTAACAGTGATAACTCTAGTGAAGATTCAGAATCAAATCAAAATACAAAGGATGTTGGTTTGATGGCTATGTCTGATGAAGAGACTGAACATGGTGCTGTACTGGTGAATCAAGAAGAAACTGAAAATAAAGTAAGTGATTCTGACTTAAATCTAGTAGAGTTGAATGAAATTTTTGAGGAGCGTTGCACAAACTATGATAATGTAAAGAAAAGAAACTTTGAAATTGTGGTTAGCTATCAAATATTGTTTAAAGATTATAAAAGTTTAGAGGAATCACATGAAAAATTGAAAATAAATGTCGAAAAGTTGTTGAGAAATGCTCAAGAAGATCTAGAAAAATATCTAGAGTTAATTGAAGATTGGAATGAACTATAAAATGAGCTTAACATCAAATCATGTGATTATGTGGAGCTTGAGATGGTTGTTGATGAATTGAAAAATGAGGTTGCAAAATTAAAAAGAAAAAATGAAGAGTTAATGGAATCCTCAATTGATGATTTAAAAGAAGAGATTGAAAAATTAAAAAGAGAAAAAGAAGAATTAAGAGAATTTACTTCTAAGGAAATTGTTGATTTGAATATCATGGTTGGAAAACTAAGAAGGAAAAATGAAGCATTTAAGAAATCTGCTGAGGCTGATGAAATTAGTGAACAAGTTGAGAAAATCAAGTGGGCTGAACAGCTAATTGTGCCCAAAATGTATTGTACCTTTTGTGGAAAAAATGGTCATATTGCTAAAAATTGTTATCACAGGAAGAAGGGAAAAGGAAAGAACCATGAAACTGAAAGTGAAAATTTTGCTGTGAAAACTAACCATCAAGGACCCAAAATTAATTGGGTACCTAAAAAGAAGTGATTATCTTGCAGGTCTGTCTAAAAAGCAACATGAACAATAAGTGGTATCTAAACAGTGGTTGCTCCAGACATATGACATAGAACAAAAAGAAGTTTGCTGAACTCTCTATGAAAGATGGAGGGACCGTCAGTTTTGGTGACAAAAATAAAGACAAAATTATTGGAGTTGGAACTGTTGGAACCAACTCACGTATTAAGGATGTTTCACTAGTGAATGGATTGAAATATAATCTTTTTAGTGTAAGCCACTTATGTGATAAAAGTAGAAGAGTTATATTTAAAATAAAAGATTGCAAAGTTGAGTATGTAAATTCAGGTAATACCGTCCTTACTGGTTATAGAACTGGAATTATTTATCAAGCAAGTTTGGATGAAAATGAAAATAATAATTCAACTTGTTTAATTTCAAATGATGATTAAAATTGGATATGGCATAAAAGATTAGGTCATGCAAGTTTACATGCTATTGAAAAATTATTTAAAAAGAACTTAGTTGTTGGCATGCCTAAAATCAAATTTGATAAAAAATATGTTTGTGAAGCATGTCAACTTGGTAAGCAGACTAGGAATTCATTTAAATCCAAAAAAGAAATATCAATTAAAAAATTCCTAAAAATGCTGCATATGGATTTATTTGGACAAATTTCTCTATCTAGTCTAAGAGAAAAAAGTTATATGTTTGTAATTATTAATGATTACTCACGTTTTACATGGACATTTTTTCTTACACATAAATATGAGACGCTTGAGGCATTCAATACGTTGGCAAAGAGAATACAAAATAAAAAGGGATATCATATTGTCAAACTCCGGAGTGATAATGGAGGTAAATTTGTGGACAAAAAATTTGACGATTTCTACTTAAGGGAAGGAATAGAACATAACTTCTCAGCACCAAGGACTCCACAACAGAATGGAGTAGTGGAGCAAAAAAATAGAACATTACAGGAGATGGCACAGACCATGATGAATGAAAATAGCTTGCCTAAATATTTTTGGACTAAAATAGTAAACACAACAAGCTATATCATCAACAAAGTTTTGATTAAAGCAATTCCAAACAAAATTCCATATGAGCTCTAGAAAGGAAGGAAGCCAAATATCAATTATTGCCATACATTTGGCTGTAAGTATTTTTATATTGAATGATAAAAATAATCTAGAAAAATTTGAGGCTAAATCTGATATAGGAATTTTCCTAGGCTATTCACTTAAAAGTAAAGCATACAGAATTTATAATAAAATAATACAAATGGTTGAAGAATCAATTAATGTCAAATTTGATGAAACTGGCGTCTTCACTGGAGAAAGGTACATTTCTGATGATGATATAGGTGACAAAAATGAAAAAACTCAAAGGGAAACAGATCAGAATAGAATTGACAAAACAACAGAAGCAACAAATCATGAAGAACCAGAACAAAATTTGATCCACCTAAGGAGTGAGATGTCTATAGGAATCACTCAAAAGATGATCTATGACACGACCTCAGCAAGTGTACTGAATCGACAAGTAATATAATGGAGTAAAATTATGACTCCGAGTTATCGTACCCAAGGGACTGAACACGCAAGTTATGAAAATTAAATGTATGCTAAAGAATTCCCAATTAATTGATTTGACTAAATTAACTAAACTAAAACTAATAAATTAATCGACTGCTGTAATGATTAAGCAAAAACAAATTAAGATGACAGTAAAACTAACAAAGATAAAAGTAAATAAAAACGAGAAAAGATATCAAATTATAAAGGCGTTGTTCAAGTTCACTCATCCACCCCTTACCCAAATATGAATAAAATCAACCTATGAATCTTATATGAAAGAAATCGGGATAACCCTCTTAACCCAAGCGTCCCATTCCGGAGCAAGCTATTCTAATCGCATAACGTCCCATTCCGGAGCAAGTCATACAACTAGCCTAATCACGGGTCTAAAATCCTAGGTTCGGTTTGCTTTCCCATTCCGGAGTCAAACATCCCAAAACCTCATTATTTCGCTCATCACTCAAATCTTAAATCATAAAATCCTGTCCATTTAGATTCCCATTCCGAAGTAGTCTAAACACCACAGCAAACATGATAGAAAATTCTGAGAATAAAATACATTCATGTCATCCAATTAATAAATTCAATAACCAACATAAACATATGAAATAAATCATTCATCACAATTGGAAATTGAACTGAAAAAACTAAAATCCATAAACAAGCAATAAACACCAGCAAAATAAACCAATCTTTCATACATAAACTCAATAGATGTTCATGATTCACATCTTAGATATAGGAGATTCAGAGATCCCCCGAACAACTAAACGACTACTCACAATCCATTACAAAATCAAAAGAGTAAAAGAAAGAATAAACCCTGAAATTCATTGAGAAAATCCCGGTTGAATTGCTCGATCTTCGATCTCTTTCTTCAAATCTTCAATGGAGAAAATAACTAAAATTCTGGAAAAACTAACTAAGAACTAGCAAAACTCTTGAAATTGAACTATGAAACTAAAACAAATTAATCTCAATTACTAATCGAAAACCAAAAACAAGAACGAAAATTGAAGTTTAGGACCGAAGAATATCTCTCAAAATCTCAGCTGCAAAAACTAATAACAAAAACTAACTAAAAAAATCGGAACCCTAGCCAAATAGAAAGCTACGAATTTATACTTCCAGAGGGGTCACGGTGGCAATGGATTTGGTTGCCACCGTGGTCTATCGAGAATTCCAAATCCTTTTCCGCACAGGAGATTGGTCACGGTGACAATGAATTTCATTGTCACCGTGAGGTCTTCACAGTTTAGCTTCTGCCCACAAATTAATTATCTCACGGTCACAATGAAATCCATTGTGACCGTGAGGTATATGCTGCCTCGATTCTGCCTTGCTAAATTGACATGTCACGGTGACAATGAAGTTTGGTTGCCACCGTGAGGTCTTCAACTTTTGCATTCTGCCCATTTGATAATTATGTCACGGTCACAACCATTTCCATTGTGACCGTGACCCCTGCGCCTTCCATTCTGCCTGCAATCTCCTTATGTCACGGTCACAACCAATTCATTGTGACCGTGACCTCTTGGTCAAAAATCTACAAAGGCACGAAATTAACATCAAAATGCTTTCTAAAATGAATCAAAACTTCAATTTGGCTAAAATTAACAAAATTAACATAAAAGAAACATAAATTAACATTAAACACAACTAAACACCCAAAAATCACACTAAAACACTATGAAAACTAAACACTATATTGAAGTTATCAAAATACCCCACACTTAGATTTTGCTCGTCCTCGAGTAAATGAATTATCCAAATTCCTGAAATTTCAAACTCTAACTCAGAATATGAAAACTTAACAACAGTCATAGCACCAAGCAGAAGGGTCTTAGTTACAAAATTCTCAATTCAGTTTATATCAAATAATTTCACTTGTGTGTGTGCTAGGCTCAAAACAAATTTTCTCTTTTCAAAACAAAACAACCAATGCATTCCAGTAATTGAGCAAAGAATTTAAATATGCAAATGAATTCGCATATAGGTTTCGCGCTTAAAACTTAGGATAATCATACGCCTCTCCTTTAGCACCGGAACCACAAGGGTCATCTCCACTTAAACAACTCAAACCAAGAATAGAATCAAAAGGACTTATTCCAGGGTTGTAATGTTAGGTTAAGGTATTGGCTAACAAGAAAAGTTAAAGAATTCAAACAAAGAATTTGCCACTTTACCTAAAATTCAACTAACCAAACTGAACAAAATTGTCCAGATCCTACCTTCAATTCACCCATAATTTCCAATGTTGTCTACTTCTCCATACATAATATGCATTGAACTCAACAACAACAAAATGATGAATTTCCCTTTTAATTCACTTTTAAATCCAATTCCGTAATTATGAGTATATCTTTCTCTACTCAAAGGTACCCCACACTTGAATTTTTCTATATTCAATACATCAAAATTGACCAATAGAAACCACAAAACTCATCAAACTTTCATTATCATTTTTTTTTCTTTTCTTTTTTTTTTATTTTTATTATATATATATATATATTTTTTTTTTTTCTCTCTTCTTCTTTTTTTTCTTCTTCTTTATTTTTTTCTGGGGTACCCAAAGTCTAGAATTTCTTATACCCATCTAATGAGGGAAAGTTTAACACCATACTAAATAATGCCCACAAAATTCAACAATTCTTCTCACACTTCCACTATTTCAACACTAGATACTCTTATTCAACTTTCAATGATATTCCATCCCAATCCTAGAGTGGCCAATTCTTAGAAACGGGTAGGCAAAGGCATTTAGGCTAAATGGTAAAATAATAGTGTAACAAGAAAATTTCGTAGTACGCTTTTAGCATACTAAATCAGCTCAACGGGGCTAGCAATGGAAATAACATAAACAGGTAGGTCTAAAGCTTTTTAAAAGTGGCTATCAAAGAACAAATTGCCTTAATCATGTCCTAAACTTGTTTAAGTTATTATCATGTTTCGAAGGGTGATGAGGAAGGTTCTAATTATCCTACCATTCCTTCACTCAAAAACTCTTACGCACCGGATTTTTTCAAATTTTTACAAACAAGCCTATAGTGCATAAAAGATTGGAAATCACAAGATATATGACCGATTGAGATTCAATTTGCTTCTAAAACTTCCAACTACTCGTTAGCCAAGATCAGTTTTTAAGATATACTATTCTCCAATTAAAGTTCAAAACATTCACAACAGGAATAACTGAGGTTAAGCTAAACTAAGATAAGGATATTTAGGCAACTGTAATAAAGTGCAAATAAACTAAAACAGAACTAATCGTGCATATGGCTGTTAATTACATATATAATGCAAAAATTAATGTCTCCTACCCCCCACATACAAAACTTGCTGTCCCCAGCAAGTAATAATATTACAGATCAAAAATAAAATAAAAATAAAATAAACAAAAGTCAAAACAAAAGATAAGGGTTCTCCCTGATCATAGATCGGATGGTGGTGGCGGTGGGGGAAAATGTGCATCAAATCTGGACGTCAAAGACGCCAATCCATAAAGCACTTGCTCCATCTGAGATTGGAGCTCAGTCTGGGTAGCGGAGATACTATCCATCCGCTCCATCAGAGCGTCATATTGTGCTTGCCCAAACTGATGGGGTGCTTGTGCAGGGGGATCCTGTGGCTCAGCCTCTTCACCTGCCTCTTCACCTGCCTCCTGTGGCAGTCCACCTAGACCCCTCTCCACCCCTTGCAGATATTCATCTCTGGTCGACAACCGGTATCCATCTGCGGTGGTGGCATCCTTGACTATCACTTTCATATTTCGCAGCATCTTATCATCAATGACTGAAATCGATGAAAGAATTTTTCCCCTGCCAAAATCATGATGAACCCGCTTTGCAATCAGAGTCACAAAACCTCCCAGCCCTACTTTCCTGACCTTCCTCGGGTGCCACTGCATTTCTTCTAATTTGTGCCAGAAATGGGTAGCACCATTGATCCGAACACCCCTTACCATGCAGGCAAGAAAAAGGGCTTCGGGCAGTACCTGACCTGCGGAGTCTACATGGCTCAGAAGAGACAGGGAGAAGAAGCGGTGGATAATTCGCAATGTGTGATCAGCCAAATGATGAGCCTTTGTCTTCCCCGAGACATACATGGTGGCAGTGGCGGGGTCTCTGATAGTAGCCCAAGCAGCGTCTTTATCATAGTCGTCAAAAGCATCTTGGGTGCGTGGTGGAAAACCCAGAATTTCTGAAAATTCCTGGAAAGACATGTTATATTGCGTTCCCTCTAACCAAAATGAGACTTTACCTGGGTCCTGGGCTGGGTTGCGACCGGGTGTACAAGTGACTGTGGATATGAAATCTCTGGTCAAGTTCGGGTAGACTTTCTCTTGGATTGAGAAGACCTGTTCCCACCCGATGTTCGCAATTAGGTGCTGCACTTGATCCTTTATCCTGAGCTTCTGCAGCAAGTCGAAATCCAAATAGGTGGTGGGGACGTAGGTGCATTTGGTGAATAGAGCATAAACTTCTTTCTTTGGGACCGGTACCCACTTAGGGACCTTTGAAATATCCACGGATTGTGAGCTTGGGGGTGAGCTGATGGAGCCAGAAGCAGATGCTGTGCTCTTTCTTTTGGGAGCCACTACAGAACATAGAAAAAATCAAGTTCAATAGCATGAGATGGCATCAACAGCAATGTATTTGAAAAATACAGCATATGGGGAAATTGATGCTAACTTTTGGGGCAATCTCCTAATTCCAATTGAATAACATAAAAGATACACGAATGCAAGTAGAATTTAAATGAACAGAAGCTTAATTCAGCAAAATATGTGAGCAATTGCAGTCTTAAACCCACAAAATGCATATTAAAGTTTAAGAGAATTCGAGCTACTGTCAACAGGCAAAATTGATGAATGGGAACAACACTCTCATTCGAACAATATTGCGAAAGAATCTTGGCATTTCACATGGCAGGAATTGGAGAAAAACAAGAAAAGCATTCATTCAAACATTCAGTCGAACACCTGGTATGCAGATAGTTATATGACCAACTTGAAGCTCATAGATCATACTAACAACCCATAATTTCAAAAACCATGCATTACAACACAGAGTAAGCAATTAAAACCCAGCAATTTGCATTATGAACCAAGAATTTTAAGAGAAATTGCAAGTTAAATCATCCACACACCCATTTGCCCTAACATTCCAACTCAACTCGTTCATGGATTTAGCATCAGAGATTGAAATTGAGGATGAAGATAAGAATTTAGAATACCCCCCAACATAAATTCAAAGCTTAAACAGAAGTCAATCCTCAGTGGGGAGAAATAAAGAGATTTCTAACATACCGCTATTGTAAAGACAAGAACAGGGAAAAGAACAACACGAAAAGAAACTAAATGCAAAATTAGAAAGAGAAAGAAAAGAAGAAAAAATCGAATTACTTACTTGTTGTAGGTTGGCAGAAATCGGAACCTAAAAGAAAGATTGGTAGTTCGAAACACAGATGAAGTGGAAGATTTAAATGTTTGAGAGTGCGATGTGCGGGTGAGTGAGAAATAAAACATGAAAATCTGGCATTTTAAAACATTTTTTCGTTGGCCACGGTCACAATGAGTTTCATTGTGACCGTGACATATACTAAATTTGCAATCCAGAATTGAATCGCCATGGGGTCACGGTGACGATGAGTTTCATTGTCACCGTGACATAACCAAATTTGAAAACAGAATTGAATGTGCATTATGTCACGGTCACAATGGACTTTCATTGTCGCCGTGACATAACCCAGGTTGAAAACAGAATGTAACTCACCATACCTCACGGTGACAATGAATTTCATTGTCACCGTGACATGTACATACCTCAAAACAGAATATAGCTTACCTGATGGTCACGGTCACAATGAGTTTCATTGTGACCGTGACATGTGCATCAACCAGACTCCAGAATGCATCCTCCTTTGGCCACGATCACAATGAAATTCATTGTGACCGTGGACACCTGCACACTTGCACAAATTCATCAATTTTTCTAAATCTCTTTATACAATTGCTTTGAACCTTCTCCAACAAACATAATTTCTCTTCTAAACCTAAAATTTACAAAATGAAACAAGATTAAATTCCTAGACAAAATACCATTAAATGAGAGAGAGAAATAAAGATAAAAAGTAGTTCTGCATTTCACAAGTCCGCAGCTGGACTTTTAAAACCGTCAAGGATCTATAAGAGTGACTATCGTGGAAGCATTATCAAACGAAGATGTAAAATAAGGCTTCACACGATGTCCATTTACCTTGAATTCTGTCTCACCCCTCGGGTGTTTCAGCGTTACCACTCCAAACTTGTTCACAGCTACTACTTGATATGGTCCCTTCCACCTCGACTTCAACTTACCAGGGAATAATCGCAGCCTACTGTCATAAAGAAGTACATGCATCCCAGGCACAACTTCCTTCCGAACTAACTTCCGATCATGCCGCTTCTTGGTGATGTCCTTGTATTTGGTGGCATGATCATAAGCCCAGAATCGGTGCTCCTCAAGTTCATTCAGCTGCAAAGACCTGCACTTTCCTACATTCTCAAGGTCAAAATTTAGAAATTTCGTAGCCCAATAGGCTTTATGTTCTAATTCCACCGGAAGATGACAGGACTTCCCATAAACCAGCCTAAAGGGGGACATCCCTATTGGCGTCTTGAAAGCAGTCCTATAGGCCCATAAAGTTTCGTCTAACCTAAGGTACCAATCTTTCCTAGAGGAATTTACCGTTTTTTCTAAAATGGCCTTTAATTCCCTATTTGACACTTCTACTTGACCATTAGCCTGAGCATGATATGGGGTTGTGACTTTATGCCTAACGCCAAATTTCTTTAATAAAGCATTAAATTGGTGATTAACAAAATGTTTACCACCATCGCTTATAATGGCTCTAGGAGCTCCATAACGGGTAAAAATATTTTTTCTTAAAAATTCTAACACAATTCGTGCATCACAAGTCCTAGTAGCTACAGCTTCGACCCATTTACTAACATAATCCACTGCTACCAGAATGTATTCAAACCCATATGAAACCGGAAAAGGTCCCATGAAATCTATTCCCCAAACATCGAATAATTCAACCTCAAGCACATTTGTTAAGGGCATCTCATCACGTTTGGATATATTTCCTACTCTTTGGCATCTATCACAACTTTTCACATAATATTGGACATCTTTAAACATTGTTGGCCAATAAAAACCAGAAGATAGAATTTTCATTACCGTTCTATTCGGCCCATGATGTCCACCAGCTTCTCCACTGTGACAAGCTGTGATGATTGCACTGGTCTCCGCATCTGAGATACACCGTCTTAACACTTGGTCAGCGCATAATTTGAAAATGTAGGGATCATCCCATATGTAGTGTCTCGCATCCGCACGCAATTTCTTCTTTTGCTGCCATGAAAAATCCTTTGGCATAAAGCCCGCTGCAAGAAAATTAGCAATATTAGCAAACCAAGGTACAGAATTTTCACAGGAAAATACAGCACAAATATGCTCATCGGGAAATAAATCTAAAATTTCCCCTTTTTCAATACGATCATTTTCCAATCGGGACAGATGATCTGCCACAAAATTCTCAGCGCCCTTCTTATCCTTAATTTGCAAATCGAATTCCTGCAACAAAAGTACCCATCGAATCAGCCTTGGTTTTGATTCCTTCTTTGCGAATAAATGCCTCAAGGCTGCATGATCCGACCACACCACCACTTTTGCACCCAGCAAATACGGCCTGAACTTTTCAAACGCATATACTATCGCGAGAAGTTCTTTCTCTGTGGTGGTGTAATTTACCTGTGCTCCTGTCAAAGTGTGACTAGCATAATATATGGCATAAAAAATCTTATCTCTTCGTTGTCCAAGCACTGCCCCTATTGCAAAGTCACTAGCATCACACATTAGTTCGAACGGCAAATTCCAATCCGGAGATATAATCACCGGAGCTGAAATAAGTCGTTTCTTTAAAGTTTCAAATGCTAACATACATGCACTGTCAAAAACAAAAGGAGCATATTTCATAAGTAAATTAGACAAGGGTTTTGCAATTTTTGAAAAATCTTTAATAAAACGCCTGTAAAACCCTGCATGTCCTAAAAAACTTCTTATGCCCTTAACATTTGTCGGAGGTGGTAGTTTTTCAATTACTTCAACTTTGGCCTTATCTACCTCTATCCCATTCTCTGAAATTTTGTGTCCCAGCACTATGCCCTCTCTCACCATAAAATGACATTTTTCCCAATTCAATACCAGGTTAGTCTTTTCACACCTCCCTAGTACTAGATCAAGATGCTGTAAACAGCTCTCAAAATCAGCCCCATATATGGTGAAATCATCCATGAATACTTCCATAAATTTTTCTATAAAATCATAGAAAATGGCCATCATACACCGCTGAAACGTAGCCGGTGCATTACATAACCCAAAAGGCATTCTCCTATATGCAAATGTGCCATATGGGCAGGTAAAGGTCGTTTTCTCCTGATCCTCAGGGTCTATTAGAATCTGCATATATCCCGAATACCCATCTAAAAAACAGTAAAACCTATTACCCGCTAACCTCTCTAACATTTGGTCAATAAAAGGCAAAGGGAAATGGTCCTTCCTAGTGGCATTATTTAACCGCCTAAAATCAATGCAGACTCTCCAACCCGTAACTGTACGAGTTGGAATTAACTCATCTAGTTCATTCTTTACCACCGTCATTCCCCCCTTTTTAGGCACACATTGCACAGGACTCACCCACTTACTGTCAGAGATAGGGTAGATAATACCTGAGTCTAGGAGTTTAAGTATCTCCTTCTTTACTACCTCTTGCATGACTGGATTGAGTTGCCGTTGAGGCTGAGCTACCGGCTTGCACTCCTCCTCCATTGGGATCCTATGTGTACAGTAGCTTGGGTCAATTCCCCTCAAATCTGAGGTCTTCCAGCCAATGGCTCCTTTGTGCTTTTTCAGCACCTCTAGCAGCATTGTCTCTTCTGCACCTGACAACAAAGAAGAAATGATTACTGGTTTACTCTCATTTTCTAAAAACACATACTTCAAGTGAGAGGGAAGAGGTTTAAGTTCAGAATTTGAATCACCCTCTTTAGGATCAATTTTCTCCTTGCTGTCTTCTATCTCCACACTTGCTATCTCTTGTCCCCTCATCTCTTCTTCACATTCTTCTCCCTCCACTGAATGTAATAGACACTTATTTTCTGAATCAGCTCTCAATTCTTTTTCTTGCACTTCCTCCACACAATCATCTATTACATCCATAAAATATACAGACTCTTTCACATCACCAGATGGGTATTTTTGAGCCTTATTCATATCTACCACCAACTCCTCACCATTAAACCTTAGGGTAACCGTTTGACCATGAACGTCTATCAACGCCTTGGCGGTATTTAAAAATGGCCTCCCCACAATCAATGGCACCTTGTGGTCTTCTTCCATCTCCATTACCACAAAATCCACTGGAAAAATAAATTTTCCCACCTTCACTAGCAGATCCTCAATCACTCCCTTTGGTCTCCTCACGGACCTGTCTGCTAGTTGGAGTCGCATTCCTGTCTCCCTAAGCTCTCCAAGATTCAGCTTCCTGCATATCGAATAAGGCATTAAGTTTATGCTTGCACCTAGATCACATAAAGCATTACCGTAAAAATCTTCACCAATAACACAAGGAAGAGTAAAGCTAGCTGGATCTTCCAGTTTCTCAGGAATCTTGTTCATAATAATAGCACTGCAATTTTCTGTTAGTTGTACAGTTTCATGCCCTTCTAATTTCTTTTTATTAGAACAGAGTTCTTTCATGAATTTAGCATAGTTAGGCATATGAGCTAAAGCTTCAGCAAATGGTAAATTTATGTGCAGTTTCTTAAACATCTCTAGAAACCTAGCTTTTTGCTCATTTTTCTTTTCCTGTCTAGCAATAGCAGGAAATGGCAGTTTATTAATATCAAGATCCTCTATCTTAGGATTAACAATACTCTTTCCCTTGTCACTTTTAGGAGCATTTTCTTTAACTTCTAACTTAGAGTTAGAGTTACTTACCGTCCGTGTCGGTTCCTCCTTTTCTGATAAAAGATTTTTACCTTGATCCTCTCTCGGTTCCACTTCCTTTCCACTCCTCAATGTAATTGCCTTAGCCTCCTCTTTTGGATTCCGGTCTACATTTGAAGGAAATGTTCCTGGTTGCCTCTGGGACATAGAATTTGCAAGCTGTCCCACTTGAGTCTCCAAATTTCTTATGGAGGCATCCTGGTTCCGATTCCACTGCTCTTAAGACTTCCATCTAGATTCTTGATTTACCATGAATTGCTGTTGGTTATTCATAAACTGCTGTTGACTGTTAATGAATGTAGCCAACATGTCTTCCAGATTTGGCTTTCTCTCTTGAACAAGTGGCCTGGGTTGATAACCCGATGGGTGGTACTGCTGCCCTTGGTTCTGAGGAGGTGGATATGGTGGTTGATATGGCTGCCCGTGGTTTTGATGGATGTTTTGGTTAAAGGGAGCTCTTACTTGCGGATTAGAGGATGAAGCATTTGGAATTCCATCTTTCCAGGAGAAATTTGGATGACTTCTCCATCCCGGGTTATAAGTGTTACTGTAAGGGTCATTCCTTCTGAAATCTGTAACACCCCCATCGCCGTCCCCATTGGAAGGACGCCGACAGACGCGCTACACGACGCTCACATATACAGATATACACATGCACAATGCGGAAGTATACTTTCATACATAACATGCATACAGAAATACGGATTAATTAAAAACTTACCTTGACTCACCTTGCTGTACAGACTAAACATGCAATAACTCATGCACACACCGACACTAAGCAAAAGCATACACATAACCATACATATAACCATTCAACGGAAGCATAAGCAAATTAGTAAAACAAAGGAATAATTAAACTTAAGGACATACTAACTATTACATTCCCAAAAGAAACTCAAGATTTAAAACATAATTAAATACATATACAACACTACAGAATTACAAAAGCTGAAATACAGAAGCTGAACCAAATACAGAACTTCTAACTCCTACGTGGCCGACCTTGCAGAAGCGCGACTCGAACAGAACCAAACCTGCCACCTGCACGGAAAGGAAATCCGTGCTAAGCGATAAACGCTTAGTGGGGAGAACACACAAGAATATGGACGGCCATTCACAATGGTCGCCAAGGAAAAACACATTCAAATGGCAAATGCGGATATTCATAGCATATCAATAACCAGGCTGCATAACAAAGGCATTCAATCGATAACTCACAAACAGACCATAAACTCATGTCCAGGATAGACCAATACAGATATAATACAATACATGTTACAAGCATTAACATGCTGAACTACATATTATATCACATGCGTAAGCCTACATGGGTAGCAAATAGTAGCATCTTACCGTGCGGAGTCGCAAGAGCTATACACATGCAATAAATATCACTAAATACCCACGCCTGAACTGACAACCCGATAATCATGTTAAGCATACACACTAGTCAAATATCCAAAGGATAACATTTAGAGCATCACAATACCGCTGCGCAACTCTAATATATACTAAGCATCAAGCAGAAACATTCTGATAACGGAGACTGAAGACGTAACCATTAGTATTACATTCATATCATCATCATGCAGAAAGTACAATAATCATCACATACTTACCATCACAGCTGCTTCGGTTCACATGCTAATATATATAACAAAACTATGCTGAAGTCATATACTTAAATACATCAATCAAATCATTTCAAAGCAATCAGAAACTTATAACAAATCACATGACAAGTACGGATAATCATGTTAAATGTAAAGTCATGCTTACTTAAAACAGACATACATTCTGAAGCCCATAGTCACATTCATATGCATATAAACTGATTCCTGAAATCCTTATCAAGCTCAAACGGATATCACATTCGAAGGCTAAAACATAATCTATATAAGCATGCTCATATAATAAAGCCATACAATCAGTATTTCATAATCATATTCATTCAGAAAAATCTGATATAGCCAAATCAGATCAGAGCAGTTCAGATAAACATTCAAAGAACACCTGCTGACTCTAGGTAGTGGATAACGAGTGTACAGACAGTACTTTACGGGTACGAGCCGATTACAGACAGTACGTTACGGGTACGAACCGATTAAACCATTATACTTTAACTTTCACAGATATTTTCACAAGGGACCTTAAACAAGATCCATTACAGAAAAGGGTTCGCGAGGAACCAAACGGGGACCTGATCAGGGTCCAAATCATTCAAAGGGCGCTGCAGCTACAGAAGACTCTATTAGGCATGCCTAACTATCCACTAGACTGACTCTCGCAGGTCATGCATAAAACAATACACATTGCGAATCGTACAACGCATAATATATATAAATATATACATCATGCATAAATTAGAGTACAATAGACATATAAATATGCTCATAAGGTTGGTCATATATCATGCAATTCGCATTGCAAAACATATTACCGTCCATACATTTTAACATTAAACAATGTTCTAAAGCATGCCAAGAATCAGATTAAGAAGCACTACCATGCCAATGATTATCAATACAAAATCCTAATCATGCATTAGGTGGAGATACTAAGCATAAACCATGCATAGTCCAAATTACATTAAAACATAACACTCTCAATTCCCAGGCTAAAGCATAATCATGCATTCAGACATTAATCATAATATTCAACTAAATATAGCATAGTATAATATCAATCATACCTCATTCAAGTCACATTCTGAAGCATGCAATAGGTCAATCAATCACATTTTACCACTACTCCAATTACTAGAGTATATCAAGAACATATGTGTAATCATATTATGCCAATGATCAAAAACGTATAATCTGAATCATGGATTGATACAATATTCTTAAACATGGCATGTTAATTTAGATAAGAATCCGATCCAGGACAGGTATAGCATAATGCTGAACACAACTAAGATAGACTAACCATTCAGATAGGATAGCACACAGTAGAGAAAGAAGTCATAAAAGCATTTGACAGTCATTTAATAATAAAACTGGTCACGGTGAACAGAGCACAACAGAAAAGCCATACAGGAGCATATAACAGTAAGACATAAATTATACAGCAGTAAAGACCCATACAGAAAAGACAGGAAATTCATTTTGGTTTAAACTGGGCAAAATCGGACAAAGGAGCTGAAGAGGGGTCGGTCATGAGTCGTGTCACGACTCATGACTGACCACATAGGAGGGTCACGGCGTGACCTAGTGTCACGTCTCG
The DNA here is from genome assembly GCA_947683425.1 of Excoecaria cochinchinensis. Lineage (NCBI taxonomy): Eukaryota > Viridiplantae > Streptophyta > Magnoliopsida > Malpighiales > Euphorbiaceae > Excoecaria > Excoecaria cochinchinensis. Next base: position 2,517,904 of record CANTUQ010000167.1, on the reverse strand, counting down.
TGACTCTCCTAGAGAATCACGGGACGTGACTCTTTGTCACGCCTGGCCTCACAAGAGTCACGCCGTGACTCTAGGTCACGTGACGTGACTTCCCTCTCACAGAGAGAGGAGTCACGCCTTGCCCTTACCAGAGTCACGCCGTGACTCTAAGTAACGAGACGTGACTTCCCTCTCACAGAAAGAGGAGTCACGCTTCGCGACTGGAGTCACGCCTTCGCCAATTACAAGGGTCACGTCGTGACCCTAAGTCACGAGACGTGACTTTCCTCTCACAGAGAGAAGAGTCACGCTTCGCAACTGGGAGTCACGCTGCCCTTCACATGAGTCACGTCGTGACTCTAAGTCACGCGACGTGACTCGCTTCTCACAGAACACAGACTGGAACTGGAAATTCCACAGAGACGCGATTTTCCATTCCCAGTTACCCAGAACTCCAAGAACTCAATAATTTCATTTTTCAATCTTATTCAAAATACCACCAAACTCATCTTACCTTTTAATCGATGTCCCAAACAGCATAAACAAGACAATTGCAACTTAATTCAACAATCAAATCATTAAAACCATGCTTAAACACATTTAATCCATTCTAGAGTATAAACCCTAAAAATACAGTAAGTTCAAAACCCAAAGCTCAGTAACTTCAATTCAATTCCTATCATGCATTACTAACACATTTATTCACATAATCATGCATATACACATTCCAGAACACATCAATTTCTAGAAATGCAAACACATATACATCCTAAGTGAGAAGTAGGGCAAAAACACTAAGAACTTCAAATGCAGTAAACGGAGTTCCCAAACCTCAACATCACGTTCCAAAATCAGGCTTCCAACTTCAAGATCAAACCTCACTCTTTTCCTTGCCTTTAACCTTCTTCTTATCACCCAAAGCTTGCACAAACAAAACCCACAAAATCTTTAGTCCAAACCCTAACTCAACCAAAACCAGCAGAAGAGAAGAAGAAGAAGAACAGAACGTAAATCCACTTACCCCTTCAAAGCAAAGCACAACCCAAGCCAACCACAACTCCAAGCAAAGGAAAATGAAAGGAAAAGCAGAGGAAGGGAGAAGAGAAGAAGAAGAAGAACGTGAGAGGAGGGGGACGGGAATGCAATCTGTGTTCCCTCTCTCTTCCACTTTCTTTTCTTCTTTTCCCCATTCACTGCCCACCTAACAGTCCACTTGGCAACATCCTATTGGACCCCAATCTCCACTTAGCATTTCAAACCATGGCACAATACTAGAGTCATACCCAAATATTGCCTTAATAAATATCTTGTCTTAATGCTCTTTAGTCCTTAGACAAAATACAATTCACTCACTAACACAATTCTTTGTTTACAAACTTAATTATCTTTTCAATTAGGTCCTTAACACTCCAAATTATCAAACACAAAAATTACCGAAATACCCTTCCGATCACGACTTAGCATGCATAATCCGACCAGGGCTATTTTGGGGTGTGACAAAATCTCCCACAGCATTGACATCACCCATTGATCCTCCACTTTCTTGCCCACCTTGCTCCTGTTCATACCATCCACTCTCTTGGCCCACAGCAGCTACATTCTGCACTTTTAAACTACTCATCTCCTTCCTCATAGATTCCATCTGTGCCTTCAGCATCGATACCTCATCCACAGCATGTATCCCCTGTCTTCTCGGAACTGCTCTAGGATTAGACCATTGAGCATCATTAGCTGCCATTTCATCCAGTAATTGAAAAGCTTCCTCTGGTAACCTATTCATAAATGACCCTCCTGATGAAGCATCTAATAAGGATCTTGTCTGTGGTGTAACCCCAGAATAAAAAGTGGTCATCAAATGGTAAATTGCTATCTCATGGTGTGGACAGCTTCTCAACAATCTTCTAAACCTTTCCCATGCTTCATGAAAGGGCTCCTCACTCATCTGACTAAAGCCTAATATACTATTTTTGATGTTCGCAGTCTTTGTGGGAGGGAAGAATCTCATCAAAAATTTTTCTTGCAACTGATCCCAAGATCTAATTGACTGTCTAGGTAGCATTTGCAGCCATTCACGAGCTTTTCCAATCAATGTAAAAGGGAACAGCTTTAATCTTACCGCGTCAGATGACACTCCAGGAATTTGAACCGTATCACTGATCTCTAAGAAAATGTCCAAATGTTGTGCAGGATCTTCGACATCTGCACCCGAAAACTGATTTTGCTGTACCATACCGATGGTGGCTGGTTTAAGTTCAAATTGCACTCCCCTGGGCAGCACAATTGTCCTATTATCTTCATTCCATCTAGGCACCGCATAGTCCCTAATTGTCCTCTGCCTAGGGATCTCTTCTCTATTATGCCCCGGATTCTGGTTTTGTGCCCTCAGCACTTGTTCATTTCCAGGAGGAATTTCACCAATAGGAAGCGGATTTTCTTCCATGTTATTAATCCTGTTGGCTCTTAATTGTTGGTGTAAAGTCCTCTCGATTTCAGGATCGTAAGGTGCTATTTGTTCTTGTCTTCTTCTGCTCATACACCCTCAACAATCACCTGAAAAGAATAAAGAATAAATAAAAATAAGATAAAATAAAATAAAATAAAAATAAAAACACACACAAATAATGATCAAGACTTAAAACAACGCCAGTCCCCGGCAACGGCGCCAAAAACTTGACACGACCTCAGCAAGTGTACTGAATCGACAAGTAATATAATGGAGTAAAATTATGACTCCGAGTTATCGTACCCAAGGGACTGAACACGCAAGTTATGAAAATTAAATGTATGCTAAAGAATTCCCAATTAATTGATTTGACTAAATTAACTAAACTAAAACTAATAAATTAATCGACTGCTGTAATGATTAAGCAAAAACAAATTAAGATGACAGTAAAACTAACAAAGATAAAAGTAAATAAAAACGAGAAAAGATATCAAATTATAAAGGCGTTGTTCAAGTTCACTCATCCACCCCTTACCCAAATATGAATAAAATCAACCTATGAATCTTATATGAAAGAAATCGGGATAACCCTCTTAACCCAAGCGTCCCATTCCGGAGCAAGCTATTCTAATCGCATAACGTCCCATTCCGGAGTAAGTCATACAACTAGCCTAATCACGGGTCTAAAATCCTAGGTTCGGTTTGCTTTCCCATTCCGGAGTCAAACATCCCAAAACCTCATTATTTCGCTCATCACTCAAATCTTAAATCATAAAATCCTGTCCATTTAGATTCCCATTCCGGAGTAGTCTAAACACCACAGCAAACATGATAGAAAATTCTGAGAATAAAATACATTCATGGCATCCAATTAATAAATTCAATAACCAACATAAACATATGAAATAAATCATTCATCACAATTGGAAATTGAACTGAAAAAACTAAAATCCATAAACAAGCAATAAACACCAGCAAAATAAACCAATCTTTCATACATAAACTCAATAGATGTTCATAATTCACATCTTAAATATAGGAGATTCAGAGATCCCCCGAACAACTAAATGACTACTCACAATCCATTACAAAATCAAAAGAGTAAAAGAAAGAATAAACCCTGAAATTCATTGAGAAAACCCCGGTTGAATTGCTCGATCTTCGATCTCTTTCTTCAAATCTTAAATGGAGAAAATAACTAAAATTCTGGAAAAACTAAGAACTAGCAAAACTCTTGAAATTTAACTATGAAACTAAAGCAATTTAATCTCAATTACTAATCGAAAACCAAAAACAAGAACGAAAATTTAAGTTTAGGACCGAAGAATATCTCTCAAAATCTCAGCTGCAAAAACTAATAACAATTACTAACTAAAAAAATCGGAACCCTAGCCAAATAGAAAGCTACGAATTTATACTTCCAGAGGGGTCACGGTGGCAATGGATTTGGTTGCCACCGTGACCTATCGGGAATTTCAAATCCTTTTGCGCACAGGAGATTGGTCACGGTGACAATGAATTTCATTGTCACCGTGAGGTCTTCACAGTTTAGCTTCTGCCCATAAATTAATTATCTCACGGTCACAATGAAATCCATTGTGACCGTGAGGTACATGCTGCCTCGATTCTGCCTTGCTAAATTGACATGTCACGGTGACAATGAAGTTTGGTTGCCACCGTGAGGTCTTCAACTTTTGCATTCTGCCCATTTGATAATTATGTCACGGTCACAACCATTTCCATTGTGACCGTGACCCCTGCGCCTTCCATTCTGCCTGCAATCTCCTTATGTCACGGTCACAACCAATTCATTGTGACCGTGACCTCTTGGTCAAAAATCTACAAAGGCACGAAATTAACATCAAAATGCTTTCTAAAATGAATCAAAACTTCAATTTGGCTAAAATTAACAAAATTAACATAAAAGAAACATAAATTAACATTAAACACAACTAAACACCCAAAAATCACACTAAAACACTATGAAAACTAAACACTATATTGAAGTTATCAATCTACTAAGCAATCTATCAACTAAAATGACAACCAGGAGACAACTAAGAGAATTCTGTAGTAACGTAGCTTTTGTGTCTTAAATTGAACAAAAAAATATTCAAGAAACTCAAAATGACTACAATTGGATACTTGCAATGCAAGAAGAATTGAATTAATTCGAAAGAAACAAGGTATGGTCTCTTGTTCCAAAACTGAAAAATCATTCAATTATAGGGACAAAATGGGTCTTCAGAAATATTGTGGATGAGCAAGGAAATGTGATAAGAAATAAAGCAAGTTTTGTGGCTCAAGGATACAATCAAGAAGAAGGTATTGATTTTGATGAAACATTTGCACTAGTTGCACATTTAGAAGCCATTCATATCCTATGTGTATTTGCATGTTTTAAGAAAAACAACTTTATCAAATGGATGTTAAATATGCATTTTTAAATGGATATCTAAATGAAGAAGTATATGTTGTACAACCACCTGGTTTTGAAAACAATGAGATTCTAAATCATGTTTATAAATTGACAAAATTTTTGTATGGTTTAAAACAAGCTCCAAGAGTTTGGTATGAAAGACTTTCAAGTTTTTTAATAAAGCATGACTTTGCTAAAGGAAAAGTTGATAATACATTATTTATAAAGCATAAAGAAACTGATATCATGCTTGTGCAAATATATGTGAATGATATTGTATTTGGTGCTACTAATATCTCAATGTGCAAGGAATTTGAAAAATTAATAAAAGAAGAATTTTGAAATGAGCATGATGGGAGAATTGACCTTCTTTTTGGAACTGCAAATTAATCAGAATAAATATGAAATCTTTATTAGTCAAGTCAAGTACACAAAAAAATTACTGAAAAAATTCAAAATGATGGAAGCAAAAATTGTCAGTACACCAATGAGTCCATTAATTAAGCTTGATCTTGATGAGAAAGGTAAAAGTGTGGATCAGAAACTTTACAGAAGAATGATTGGTTCGTTGCTATATTTAACTGCCAGTAGACCTGATATACACTTTAGTATATGTCTCTGTACTCGATTTCAGTCAAATCCAAAGGAGTCTCATTTATCAGCAGTAAAACAAATTCTAAGATATCTATTGGGAACTCAAAATATTGGTTTATGGTATTTTAAAGAATCAAGCTCTGTTTTGTTGGTTTTTCAGATGCTGACTTCGCAGGTTGCAGAATTGAGAGAAAAAAAACTTCTAGAACATGTCAATTATTAAGACAATCTCTCATTGCATGGTATAGCAGAAAATAACATTCTGTTGCCTTGTCAACTACAGAAGCAGAATATATAGCTGCAGGAAGTTGTACTGCACAAATTCTATGGATCAAACAACAATTGATTGATTATGGTTTTGAGCTTAATGAGATACCCATTTACTGTGACAACATCGGTGCCATAAATCTCACAAAAAATTCAGTGATACACTCAAGCGCAAAATACATTGAAATAAGATATCATTTCACACGAGATCAAGTTCAAAGAGGAGACATTACATTGAATTATATCTCAACTGAATATCAATTAGCTGATATCTTCACCAAACCATTGAAGGAAGAACAATTTTACAAACTAAGAAGAGAATTGGGCATGGGTATGCCAAAAAATTCATCCTAAAAGGTAATCCTATTTTCTTTAGTAAATTTAGTTTACTTTATGTTACATAGAGCTTACATGTTTTTGTGTTCTATATGTGTGGTGTGTTCTAATTTTTTACAGACTGGTCACGTGCTCTATTTTTCTTTTTAAATGTCAGTTATGGAAGTTTTGATTTTATTCCTATTATAAGTGTTATTTTAATGGAGATATTCTCGACTTTAAAACAAGAAATTATTGTCTCTTCTATATAGTCAACTTTCCTCTTCCAAAATAACTTCCCATTTTCTTTAAATAAAAATTATTTTTCAACTTTAAAACTTTATAACTTTTCACCTACCCTCTTTATTGCTTCAGTTTTCTATATAAAGTTTTAAAAGTCCTATTTTTACACTCTACCTCATCTACTCTTTGCTATCTTCCTCTCTCAAACTCCAAACCATGGCATGAATGAAAACCACAGCAAATAAAAAAACCCACATCTCTACCACAGCACAAACTCGTTACCTCTTTTGCCACAAATTCGTCAAAATCAGAACAAGAGCAATCTCTACCACCTAGAATAACATCGACGCTGAACCTGTGGCCAACACACTTGTGGCTACGTGGCTAGAATGACTTCAATGGAGAGGTATTTTAACTTATGAGTCTGAAATCTATCCCTCCTTAATTAAAGAATTTTATTAGACTAGGAAAATGCTAGATGATGAGTCAATGGCTGTTAAGATAATAGAGCAATATTTCTCACTCCAGGAACCATAGCTATTATCTTTAACATGCGAAATGATGGATTCAAAATAACCAAGAATACTAGGCTCAATGAAATTGGCGGATTTAATAAAGTTGAATTCTTAAGTGAAACAGCTGATATGGACCAATATTCTGAAACCCCACCATCAAACAATATGAACTTAGAATTTAGAATCCTTCACAAATTTTTAGTCGAGATTTTGCTTCATAGAGCTTGTAGTGTAGATCATGTCACAGACACTGATTTAGGCATCATGTGGCACATTTACATGGGTTATTCTATTAATTTGCCTTACTTGATTTTTCACCAAATCATATATGTGAAAGAAACTCAATGCTAACCTTTTGTAATGATACTCAATGCTATTTTAATTATTGGAACTTGCCTGTAATGAATAGGGAATGTGAGCTATTTAATGATAAACTAAGAATTGGGAAGGATTTTTATAAAATGTCAAATATTTGCTTGCAAAAGTCAGGAAAAAGGCCTATAAGTGGGAATATAGTTCAAAAGAGAAAGGGAAAAATAATTAAAGTTAATCGTACCTCTAAGAAGATGATTAGAACACTAAGAGCAAATCGCACAAAGAAACTTTTTATCCAGGAAAAACCATCCTTATTTGATACATCTTCATCTAGCAGTAGTTCTCATAGTAGGAAGGTTAGTACTAAAACAGGAGCAACAGAATCAGACCCTTCTAAACAATTTGAGTCTGATGATAAAGCTGAGACAGCAACAAAGATGGTAAGTAGTGAAGACCAAATTGGGGAAACTCATAGTCAATTTGAGAAGACTCTTAAGGGTCAAAAGGAATAGCTAGCTAATCCAGAGTCTATGTCTGCTTCAGAATCTAAAAAGGAACCTAAAACGGATTGTAAACCTGAATCTGAGAAATGGATAGAATTTTGGGAGCTTCAACGACGACTTATGAATTGGGTAGAAGCAAGATTTGTTGAGATTGCATTTGGACCTCAGCGCACCATCATTGAGGAAGAAGTTAACTCACCTCCACCTTCACCCATTAGTGACTCCAATTCACCAATCCCTGCTCTAAAACTAACGAAATCCATGCATCTTGTGGCCAAACATAAGTTTAAACTAACCACCAAGCCTGGTCAAGTCGGCAGCAGTATCAATCTCGAAGCCATTGACTGACTTCCGATTTATCTATTGTTTAGTTTTCATTTGTTTTATGATAGTATGATTTAAGTTTTTATGCAGGATGTTTTGGTTATGTATAATTACTTAGAATGTTTATCTGATCTTGAATTCCTTGCAGCAAATTATTTAAATTGATATGCAAAGATCTTGAATTCCTTACAGCAAATTATTTAGATTGATATGCAGAATTGATGAGTTAGTTTTGTGAAAATGACTCTGCAGAATTGATTCTCTATGCAAAATGCAGGTTGACTTAGTTGAAATGTGCTTAAATATGCAGGATAAATTCTATGATAAAATGCTACAGGTTGAATAAATAAGTTGTGCTGGACGGAATGTTATATGTTTGATTTTGTTAATTACTTGATGCACTGAACTTAATTATTTGATTATGCTTGATTTAATTATGTGGATTGATTATTTGATTGAGTCTATGTGAAAGCATAGTTAAAATTAAAATTGATTTTACAGCGTGGAGAATTAAGGATACTTATGCAATGTTTAAATTGATGAAATAATGTGATACTGCAATATTTTCTAAAAATAGGGCTAATCTATTATAGTTTGTGGTATAATGTAATTATGCAGGGTGATAAATTGATAAATTTTTTTTAAGGTGCATACATTCAAGGGGAGCTATACTCTAAATAATTTATATATACAGGGGGAGCACAAACTCAATTAAATAAATGTTTTGTCATTATCAAAAAGGGGGACAATGTTGGCTCAAAGGGCTAATTTATAGGTTTTGATGTATTAACAAAACATTTGCACTTAATCAAATTGGGCTTTTCTTTAACTTGAATAATGCAGGTTCAAGTTTCAGGGTCTAATGTAGAGTGCTCTATCAAAAACAGAACAGGTGTGTTCTATAACTATCAGAACAGACTTACAGTATTAAAGATTTATTAGGAAATAAAATTATAAAATTATCTTTGAGAAATCTATACACTCACAGCATGTTAGTTACACTATTTTCTGCATTCAAAATATTTTTCAAATCACATAGTTACTTAAAATAAAATTATTTTTTTCCTAAAGTTAAAAATCCACAATTATAATCCTTGAAAATGGAAAGAGAGCTTTTATTGAAATTGACTTTTCTTATTTAAAGTAACATAAAATCTGGAAATATTCTTTCAAACAACTCTCTATTAACTAAGGAAACAAAAAGACAAATCTCTTTAAACATAAAAATATTTTTTAAATATTGTTCACACCTAACAACTATATTTTTTTTAACTATAAAAAGAAGTTTTGTTGGTGTGTTCTAGCAAGTGAGTAAAAAACGTTTTTGTTCTACTTGTGTTTTATTTTGTAAGTTTTTCATTCTTTCATGTGCATTCACAATCACATCTCCTCAATATGATTATAGTTCCTATTATAATCATGTTAGTGAGACTATTCAAATTTGTGAGATAAATTTGTGAGGTTAGGTTGTTAGAACCTAGAAAAATAAACTAGCAAGTGTTTAGATTCTTTTACTTGGAAAAAAGGGTTAAGTATTTTGATCATTTTACTTGAAAAAAATGATCAAGTTTTTTAGAGTTTTCACTTGGGAAGAAAAACTTGGGTAGCTATTTGTAACAGGCTTTTAACTCATACCCGTAAATAGAGTCACATTAGAAAGAGATAAACTCTTAAGACGAATTGTCTTAAGTAGAGAATGTAGGCAATGGCCGAATCTCTATAAATCACGATATTAAAATTCTCTATCCTTTACTCTCTTTTTATTTTATACTCTATAATTTTTTATACTTAAATTGATTGCTTCGTGTTCAATAGAAAAGAATTCTTTAATCATGTCATGCTGAATATTAAATTTTGCAAATCAATTTATCAAATTAAAGCATAATCTTTTCTCACTAAACATTTTATTCATATATATATATATATATATATATATATATATTAAGAAAAGATTTATCAAATGCATGAAATTAATTTATGATTAGCTGCACATGTTTTTTAATTTGGCCAGAATTATAAAATGATCAATTCAACCCCCCCTTTAGATCATATATTTGGGACTTACAGAAATCACGACAGACAGGCTAGCCGTGACTCTTCAATGATGGGAGGCATTAAGAAGATGTGATAAAATTACAAAAATGCCCCTCATCCGTGACTCGGCTGCTTATGCCCTTGACTCGGCGAGTTACTAGCGTATCAAGTGAGTCACGGGTAGGACAGACGGGTGCAAGGCCGAGAGGCGAGCACAGGAAATCAGCCACAAGAGGGCGTCGCCTCATGAGAGATGGGTGTCTGTCAGGCAAAAAAATTCTATTTTCGCATTTAAAACCTCTTTTTTAGCTCTGGAAAAAAAAAGTAAAAAGAGACAACTCAAGGGAAAGACCAGCACTTCTGTTCTCCATCTGTAGTATGATAACATCATTTTATTGGATAACTCTAATCAGGATTGACTCAGGACCAAGTATCTACAGTTGAGATGATTAATTTTCATGCTAGTTGATTTTTTTAACCATATAAAGCCATTTTAATTGGTCCGAAAAGATAGAATGTTGATAAAAACTTGGCATGTGTTATATGACTGAGTTAAAAAATTATCTTCGCATGGTTTATATTTGAAATTGATAATTGACAGTTTAACTCTTTCTCTATTTTTATATTGATATTTATAAGTTCCGTACATCTAGTTGTTCTATATATTGTAACTTTGTTATGAAAAATAATATGGTAAATTTTAATTTGATAAAACAATATGATAAATAAAAAAATGTACAAATTTTATTTTAATATAACATATGATTTTATTAATTTCATATGATAGATAATGTATACATACTTAACTCCAATAGCAATGATAAGTGACATTGTGAAGAAAATCATCACCTAAAAATGGGATGATTTGTACAACTTCCGAATTGGAAAAAGTATAACAATATTCGATTATATTATTACAATAAATAAAAAATTACAAGACATTATAATGAGAGAATATCCAATTATGGATGTGAAGATGGTGAAACGTTTTTGCATGATACTACTAATGTTTTATTTGAAATTTATAATAAAAATTTGAAATAGTGAACATATAACAAAATATGAGCAATTATTTCTGGTATTTATGAAAGATGTAATAAAAATTAGTATAGAAATTTTTTAAAAAATTAGATATACAATACCAGTTGAACAAAAAACTTATTATAAGTGGTACAATTATAATAAATGGCCTGAACATTGAACATAACAAAAAAAAAATCGTGTTATATCAATAGAAATAATATATTATGTACCAATTTACATTTCATTTTGATTTAAGTGTTTTTTAGCAATAAGTATTGTCAATTTCAGAGGTCATTAACCGGTTCATTAGCCAAAAAATTAGTCACTCCATACTAATCAATTTTTTCAAAACATTAATCATTAATCAGTTCGTTATAATCGGTTAACCAGTCTATCGGTTTCGATTTTTCGAACCGATTAATCAATATTTTTTCGATTAACCACTACAATTATAAGAGGCATTTACAAAAAAAAAATGTTCAAGGTACATAAAAATTAAAGGCAGAAATCAAACATAACCTAACATAATAATTCAACGTAATGTTCAAATTATAAACATAAACTAAAAATGTTCAAACTACTTGAAAATTAAAATTACAAACCAAACATATAATGATCAAACTAGTTCAACAAGTAAATTTTACATAAAAATATAGTTCAACATAAAGCTGCAATGTCTTTGATCTAGTCATCAACTTGAATTTCATTATGATCAATTGTATCACAAGTTGACTCTCCAATTTAAAAAAAAAAACAAAAAAAAAAGTTACAAATTAATTAGTGTTGAAACCAACAGTAAAAATGTAAATAGAAAAATCAAAATAAGAAAAAATAATACCTATCTCCAAATTTTCAAGTTCTAGAACTTGTTCAATGAAAATTGGTTTAGTACTTGATCTAAATCAATCTTGTTCACAAATTAGCGTTTCCACAATTCTACGAGTTAAACTAGACCGAAATGAGTCAAGAATATGGTCTTTTGTGCTAAAAGCATATTTTGAAGCAACGGTTGAGACAGACATTGTCAATACATCTCAAGCAATTACAGAAAGTATTTGATATCTTGATGAATTAACCTTCCACCAATTCAATATATCAAAACTTTCTTTATATTCCTCAAGCACCTCATTATAGTACCTATCAAACTCAGTTTTTACTTCCATACTACATTGAAATACCTTTTGCTTCTTTAAAGCTGCTCGAATAATATCAGTAATAGCTTTAGAGTTAACCTCCTTTTTCTCAACCTCAACTATTTCAGTTGCTTCTGCTTGGATGGATGACACTATTGATGCACCAAAAAATTCATACATAGTAGATGAAACTCTTCTCAATATTTCTTTTAGCTTTTTACCAATCTCAAAACCATAACAATGATCCATAATGACATCAACAGATTCCAATTTGAAACAAGGATCAAGCACCACAGCAACAAACAACAGAATATTCACATTATCAACATTTGCCTAATACTTATCAAATTTCTTCTTCATTTTAATAGCCATTCCCCTCAAACTCAAATGATCACTTTCGCACCATAAAGAAATCAAGAAGACAATACCATAAATCTGTCTTATGTATTCATTCCTAGTGACATAAAGTGAACCAATTCATAGTTATTTCATAAAACACTTCAAGAGAATGAAGCATACTTTTGGCATATTCCCAATCACCCCTCTCAAGTAAACCTCTCTTACTCAAAAATTCACTCACATACTTTTAACTTTTTATCAGTAAGGTTAAGCAAGTTAAAAGCCTTTTCAAACTTGATAACAAACTTTAACATCAAGTAAATTAAGTTCCACCTAGTTTCACATCTAGGCATACAAGACTCGAAGAGTCTAACAACTCTTTTTTAACACAATCTTTAAACTTACTCGACCTAGAAAGAGAAGAGCAGACATACTTAATTGCATTTTGAATTTTCTCAATTGAATTGTCAATTTCTTTCAAACCTTCTTTCACATTAAGACTCAAAATATGCGCAACGCATCTCACATGCAAGTATTCACCATCCAAAACACTACCCTCCCAACTATTCAACTTTTTTTTTAAGTAGTGAATACCCAAGTCATTTGAGGCTTCATTATTAACCGTTACAGTAAAAACTATATGGTTACCCTAATCAAGCAAGCACTTTTCAATTGAGTGACCCATGACCTCACCAGAATGACTAGAAATTGGACAAAAAAAAATCTTTTTATGCAAAGTCTAATTCTCATTAATAAAATGACATGTGATACACATAACTCAAATTCTGAATAGCAGTCAATGCATCAGCTGTAAGGCAAATTTTAGAAGATAACTTCTTCGAACAATTAATCAAATTCAATTTCTCTTATTTATAAAGATTATAACAATCCCTAGCAATTGTAAAACGTGAAGGCATAACAAACAAAAGTTGCATAGCACGACAAAAATCACGAAATCCTTCATGTTCCACAAATCTAAAAGGTATTTCATCAGAAATTACCATTCTAGCTAGACATCTCCTACACTTTTCTTGATCAAAATTCCAATGTGAAAGTGTATGTGCAGTGCTAGCTAAACTTCCACTTGGTAAAGGTTTAAACCTGCAAAGTTTTTTTAAAAAAATAAAAATAAAAATTTTGCTTGGTCACATCACACATAGGTCTGACAAAAATCGGCATTGTCAATGCCGGTTTTTAACATCTAGAAATTGGCACTGACAATGCTAGTTTTCATACAAATATTTTTGTTCTGCGGCAGGCTCATGTAGTCAGAAAATGTCAATCAAACTGCCAGTTTTTGACGCACCATTGTTCAAAATTCTTTTATTATAGCACCAAAAACCTAAATATTTTTATAAATTGCATTATTTTTACAAAAAATCCCGTGACTTAATGGTTCATATTGAATCAAGTTATAAATAAATTATTAATGGATCAAGTTAAATTTTTATCACATTTTTATGGACTAATTCATGGAGATTATCAAAATTTGCCATCGCTATTCACATATATAAAAATTGAAAATTAAAAAAAAAAAAAAAAGGATTAGTGATTAGATTAAGTCTTAAATGGATTAAGGCGCGGACGGTGCCAAAAGAATACAGTCATCATCCATAATAAAACAGAATCAAAGCTCAAAAGAATATAATCCTCATATACAAATTTATTAGCTGTCTCTCTCTACTTTATTAAAATTATAAATAATTTTTATTTTCGGTGATTATCTGATTGAACAATTAAATTGCTCCTTCCATCTTGGGAACTTTTTATTTCCTTTTTTAAAACTTTTCAATTGCTGCCTTTTATGGAAAGTCTACAAAAGAGAAATTCTTCTAGTTTGAATTAATTAATAAAAAATAGAATATAGTTTTCGTTAAAATTTCACTATGGAAGGGATATTAAAATAATTTGTAATTCAGTTTGAAGCATGTTCATTGTTCAAGTATCAATTTTACTATCTATTTAAGATTCTATTTCAAATGAATTATGGAATTTCAAAATTTAAGTGTAGATTATGCTGAAATGTTATATATATAATTAGATTATTAATTTATTCTATTTTCTTAGAATATCAAGTTAAAATTTATGAACTAAGTGATAAATTAAATTGGAAAATACCGATAGTTCCAATGGGTGAGAGCGACAATTTTTTTTAAAATAGGATTTGATTTCCACTCTTAGCCTCCAAAAAATGTAATTATATATATAAAAATGTGATAAACTAAATTAATTTAAATTTAATACAAGTATTTGATGATAGTCCGAAATTTCTGGGCTGACTGCTTGGGGAAATCATCTGAAAACACAGAATTCCGGCGGATTTTTCGATAAAAGATACTCCGACGGTCAAATAGGAAAATTAACGAAGGTAAATATATTGTAATTGAAAAAGAATCAAGAACAAAAATATACGTGGATTCCTCATTTTATAGAGTTAGGAATCAGTGTTGGAAAAGAAGTCCCCTTCCGCGTAAGATAAGTATTCCCAATAGGACAGTACTTGGGAGTCCTAACTAGGATAGAACTCAAAATCCCTGATTAGATAAGAATATTTCCTAATCAGATAGGATTAATTCTCGATTGGATAAAATTGATTTCTGAATAGATAAACTTGAACACGAAAAAATCACATTGTAAAGGAATGAAAGTTTTTGAAGGATTCTGACAATCATGATAGCCCATGGAGATGAGCTCTTTCTAAGCTATTAGGATAGACCGAGCTGTTATTGAGAGTTTTTTCAGATTATCTCGGTTGTCCGGACTAAGGAGCAAGACGTAGCCGAACTTATAGGAGTAGTGTCCGGTTTTCAGTATTAAACACATTCAATTAAAGACGTTATACATTAGTATTTTAATTGAATTTATGTGCCAATAAGATAACATTTTGATATAATAATTCATTACACTTTAAAAATAGAAAAGGCGATTAGATTTAGCTACATTAAAATCTTAATGACTAAGAAAAGTATTGATTAAATTCTTTTTGGACTTGACTCACATCAAAAAGATTATTATAAATGCCAAATTATTGACAAGTCGGAAGCAATTTGTTTGTGAGACGTCTTCAATATCTACAAAATTATCTAAGGAATTATTAATTCAATACTAAAAAAATCATATACGAATATTCCTATTCACATGGTGCCTAATTTTTTACTATTTGTTATACTTATGTAAATCCAATAATTAATTATCTGTGAGCTCTTCAAATTATTCTTGTTAAAATTTGATCTAGTTTACAAATTCAATTCATATGATATGTTTATCTCGATTCATAATGATTTACTTATAATTCGGCTTGCTAAATGGTTCGATCCAATCTATTACATGATATATTTGGATCGATCTATTTGGATATTAAATTGTAATAGCTTGAGAATTAAATCAAAATATGAATAAAATGTTGAGAATTATTTTGTAATTAATCCTAAAAGAAATTATTAAATGTAGAAATTTTATAGAGAGAGAGAGAAGAAGTACCCGATGGGCTAAGAAATTATGTTAACTCGGTGATGGTGTTTGATAATAATGGCCCGGAAATTAAGCTAAAATAATAAGGATGGGCCACGCGATTGATAATTTGGGCTATAGAGGGCCCACTTTGGTGATGCATCAATTATCACCGGTGGGTCAAATCAGAGCAGCCTATGATTTGCCTGATCATAAAATATAGAGCAGAGGGGACAAGTATTAGTATCCAAAATTAATTCCCTTAGGCAGCATTGCAAAAGTGCAGTCAAACTAGGACCCTTGTAACTTTTTATTTACCACAAATACTATCTCATGACCAACATTTAATCAAATGTACGGGGGGCTCGAGTTTAATTTTTCATGTCATGGTTAATTATTTCCCTCTTACCCAAGCTAAATTGATACTTACAATTTTGAAAGCAACTTTCCTCAAAAAAGAATGGCTCTTAATATTAACTTTTCTTTTAGTGGTCCGCTTAGGAAGTGTTAAATCATTTTACTTTTCTTATTTAGTGATCCATTTATAATTATTATTCAGTGATCTATTTATAATTTACAATTCTCTTGTTTGTCAGTTGTCTATTTATAATATACACTTCTCCTGCTTGCCTAGTTCAAAAGATACCTTGTATGTCTTGCGGTTAGGCCCATGTGATTCTAGCCTACCGATATATTTTGAACTCCAATTCAGTACTTATTTGATTGAGCTTTTTACTTCAAATGGTGGGTCTTAAAAAGAAAAAAAAATGAAAAAATTGCATGAAATATCTGTTTTTTGAAGTCTTTTTTCAAAAATATTTTTTTCTTTTTCAATTTTAAATATATATTTTTTTAAAATTTAATTTAATGCACACATACCACATGGACACTACAAGCCATAAACATACATTTAAAAAAAAAATATATTTACTTTTAAAAAATACCATTTTTTAGTTGTTGAAATGAAACTGGTTACTTAGACACACTACAAAAAAAACAGCCAATTAGCGACGAAAATTTCCGTCGCTAATTGGGCTTTTTCCGTCGCTAATGGCTTTTAGCGACGCGGCAACTAACAGTCGCTATTCGCTCCGTCGCAAAAAATTTGCGACTAATCCAGAATACAGTCGCTAAAAATAGCGACGGAAAATTCTGTCGCTAAAATTCAAATTCCAGTCGCTAAATAACTCTAAAATCAGTCGCATAAATATTTATTAGCGATGAAAAATTCGTCGCTATTCCGTCGCTAATTTTATTATATTTTTTAATATTATTTTTAATTTAATTTTTTATTACAATTTTCGATTTAATTTATTATTATTATTATTATTACATCCAAAATTTAATTTAATTTATATAAATAATAATTATACAATATTTTCAATATTACTAGTAATTTAAAAAATATAATATCAAAAAAGTAAATTAAACTGAATAATACTTAAAAAATACTAATTCAAACTAAATAATGCTATTTAGCAATATATAGAAGTTTACAATAACTTTGTACAATAAGTTCACAATAATTCAAATATAATAAAAGTATATTAAATTATACAAAATTTAAATTAAAAGTACATGTTCTCGGTATATTTAACAATTTCATCAAATTGCAGTACCTACAAGTCATCAATAAAATTTTCAAATTAATATATATCAAAATTAATGAATTAAAAAGCAACATAAGAAAGATTACTTCTAATTCATATATTGCAACCATGAGCGACCCTTATCTAAATTTCCCACTTAATTAATTGGCTAGAATATATATATATATATATATATATATATATATTTCATAAATTTACATATTAACAAATATAGTATAAACATAATACCAATTCATGTATCATGTATCCTAATTTGACTATCATAGAATTATTTTCTATTTAAATTCGAAGTCTAGCTCACTATGGGTAGCCACATTCCACTACTATGCAATTAACAACATTTTTTCCACTGCATCTTTTTGCATTAAAACAACTAGCATTAACTTTCCAATCACCGGCTCTAACTATTATCACCACAACTATCCACACAGTGCTATATATTATGTTCATGAGTTCCTTTTCATAGTTTGAATTTCAGCACCTGCAACTTGAGTATCAACTTTGCCTAATATTTTTGTCAACATCAAAATTATTCAAAACTAATAAATTTGGCACAAAAATTATTAAACTGTCAAATTTTTAGTGCTAGTATTATTAAACTCTCAAATCTTATGGAACAAAGCAGAAATCAAACATATAGACTTAGCCCAAATTCACCACCAAAAATCAGATGAAAACTACATATATTTGTTTGAAGGTAATTTACTCCAAGGCAAAACAAATATATTGACATAGTGGAGACACAGTAGCATTTTCAAGAAGATAAATTAAAGCTGTAGGTTAATATCGTACAGGAAATGTTGCAAGGGGTACAAAACAAAAAGCAAAATGTTCCCAAACCTCTATAGCAGCTGTAAGAGCATGACCTATATGCAGAGCACCAGTCACATTTGGAGGCGGAAGAACCTGTAGATATTCAAGTATGCACATCCATCATCATAACTAGAATTATATCACTTTATACTATTCTTTTTTTTTTCTATTTGCACAGAAATAAAACCTAAAGCATGCTTATCCATCATTGCTGGCAGGATGCTTATGTCATAGTGTAAATTCAGATCCAAGTGCATCACGAACAATTGCAGAACATCTCATTTGAAAGTGCATTAACACACTTAGAGATAACGAGTGAGAGGATAGAAACTTGATTATTAATTAAAATATTATTTGTATTAATTGGTACATAGCTAGTAGAACCACTAATTAATAACAAAGCTCAAGAAGCAATATCAAGGAAAGAATCGAAACAGCCCATGACCACCCTCCACCCACCTTATACCATTTCTATATTATAATATTCCCCTCTATAAAATAACCCTTTCAGTTCACATTAACAATTTTGACAAGAATCAATGCACAAAAATATTGTACAGATCAGTTATAAAGCATGAAATTGACATGAACATTCATTGAGGCAATTAAGCAAATAGTTGGTGTGCATGAACCTAAACTAGATTTTTGAGTGAAAACTTACAATCCTAACACTACAAGTTCTATTCAGAAATGCAAGACAAGCAACCCAAATCATTTAATCACAACGCAACAACAAATCTCAGATAATTTCACTGAAGTCAGATGTAAAATTCAAACAAGAAAAATTTAGAATAGAGTTGGGGAAGGAGGCTACCTGGACTTGCAGAAATTAACTGGCTTTAGGGAGAGAGAGAGAGAGCTCTTAATCCCTACTTAAAATCTGCGATTTTTGCACAAAAGGGGAAAGCTAATAAAGCAACCCAAGATTGGTTCGAAGTAGCAGACAGAGAGAGAGAGAGAGAAAGCGAGAGAGAGTCCCTGGAGAGGAAGAGTGAGAGTAAGAGAGAGTGAGATGGAGATCGAGATGCTGCGAATCCCGAGTCCAAAAGTGCGAGAAGGAGGGCAGCAGCAGCTGCCGCCATATTGCGCTGAAGAGCGGGAAAGAGAGGAAGCGACGCGGCTGGCTGACAGCGGGGACAGGCGGCGGGGAGCGACGAGGAGGAGGAGCAGATTGCAGGAGGGGAGCTTGAACGGGATCAGGGCAGTGAAAGGGAAAAGGAGGAAAATAAAGAAAAGGAAAGAGAGAAGGCAAGGGAAAACCCAAAACAACCTAGTTTTTAGGTCGCTATTTTAGCGACTAATTTTGTAGATAAAATGGTCACAAAAATTAACGACGGATTTTTTAGTCGCTAAATAGTCGCAAAATTAGCAACGGATTTTTTAGTCGCTAAATGGTCACTAAAAAAAGCGCCACAAATTGCCGTCAAAATTTAGCGACGAATTCTTTATTCCGTCGCTATTTAGTCGCTAAAATTGGAAAAAAAACGTCGTTCACGACTATTTCTAATTTTAGTCGCTAATTAGCGATGAAAATGTGTCCGTCGCTAATTTTAGTCGCTAATTTAGGTTTTTTTTTGTAGTGACAAGTAATTGGAAATCAGATTCTTAAAAAAAAAAAATCAAAATGGTAAACAACACATTCAAAGATGACATTTTTATTTTATGAAAATCCTAAATCATCCCATTGTCCTTAAACCTCTTTCATGAAAAAATCTCTAAATCGTCAGTCACAGCTGCTAAAATGCTGATGAACAATTACTGTTTTTATTTTGTATCCATTCTAAATTTGAGCATTTCAATTAGGAGTGATCACGGGGGGTGGGGTGGGGTGGGGATTCCTCGTCCTCGCCTTTGCTGGGGATGCGGGAAAAAAAATCCCCCCCATCCCTGTCTCAACGGGAATCCCCATCCTCGATGAAAATATCCCACCCTATAGGATCCCTGACCCAAACAAAAAAAAATCCATATAATTTAGCAAAATTTAACAATTAATAACTTAAAATTAAAAATATCGCATACAATTCAAATATAAATATTTATAAACATCGCATATAATTCAAATACAAATTTTTATAAATATTTCATACAATTCAAATATTAATAATTTCACTTGGACAACTTTCAGACTGACGAATATCAACCTGAAATATCAATTAATCAAACATAATAAATTAGCTCTATATTCATATATAGATTGAAAGTAAATTGAAATTGCAAGCACAACCTGATATCATATATTGATAATCTATCAATAGCAAGTCTCAACAATTTCAAGTATACTTGCCATTATTCCACCTGATATCATATAATAGAATAAATCAATGTCAATTTACCAAAAAGTTCAATCATAGAATAGAATAAATCAATCTCAATTACCTTATCATCTACATCCATATCTTCATTCATTGTATAACACCATGAATAAGCAACTGAAGAAGAACCTAAAAATGTGAATTTTATTTATAAGTTATTATACTATAATCAGAAAAGCAAAGTCAATCATTAAATACAATTATATAATCAATTTTCACATACCTTTATTTGAAACAAATATCCGATTTTGTCTACACATTAATGCTTCAACTGTATCAACATATAGTCTACTACGATGAAGACTTATAACCCTTCCACTTATACTGAAAGCTGATTCAAAAGTCACAATAGATACCAGGATTGTCAAAATATCTGTTGTAATTGATTGCAATGTCGGATATAAACGCTGCTATCTTTTCTCATCTTCCTTTTGCAGGCTTGGCGTTTGTTGCCTGTGATTATATCATTAGAACTTTATAGCTGCTGGTAGTGTGTGTTTGGCTGCCACTTTGGATCCTACTCAAGCTGAAGCTATGGCGATTCGAGAAGCTCTCAGCTGGTTGAAGTCTTCTATCTACTCAGTGGCTATTAAAGAAACAGATTCCCAACTTATTCTTGCTGCTTTGGAAGCTAAGTCTTACAATTGCTCTGATTTTGACAATATTATTCATGATTGTAAAGTTTTAACTGAATTTTCTTCTAATATCCAATTTGGATATGTCAAAAGATCTGCAAATATGACAACATATAATCTTGCGCATGTTGCTTATTCTTTGTCAGGTCTTGTTATTTGGGATTTAGTTCCTTCTTCTTGTATTAGTCATGCTTTGTTAGCTGATTATTCTTAATGAAGTTAAATTTTATTCAAAAAAAAAATATATCCCATAGAAATCACAGAAATCCTATGTTAAAATCCCACAAAATCCTTTCATAAAATCAATCTCCTAATTTGTCAAAATCTGCTAATATTCAACTCTATTATTGCAATATTTACCCATTAGTATAAAAAATTACATAATGAAAATTTTCAGTTTGGCATACCATAGTATATACATAATGATATACCAAACTGAAATATTGCCATACCTAAATTAAATTTTGTATACATTTATTCACGTATTAAGTCATTTAGAGTTATTCAAGAATCCAACATATTTGATTTGCCCATAATTGATCTGTACCGTTCGATTAAAAGAGTTGGAACATTTTTAGATTTTGCATGCATATTTTCTTTACATTTGACTGCTTAAATTAACTGGAAAATACTCAAAACTCTCTTTAATCTATTTTTCTCAAGAGTTTTAATCAGCCGATTAACAAATTACGTAGACATGATCATATATATATATATATAAATTTTTGAACCGGAATTGTTCAAATTCATATAGTTGTCTCCGGGTGAAGATATGACTATTTAATTGTCATGTTGCTATCCAAATTCAAGAGTGAGGACAAACAGAAAATGCCAAATTGAAATGTGAAATGCAAAGAGAATAGCTATAAAGATAAAGAGAGTCAGAAAAAAGATGAATCTGCATTGATTTCGATGCAAAATGCAAAATAAGACGCAAAGAATTGGCGGAGAGCGGTGGTGATTGTGGCGTCCTTCACGAGGCGGCGATACCTGAAAGGTGGCGCCACCTCCTCTTCATATATTTATATACACTACACACTACCCATTTCAAAAGGCTACTTTATTATTACTTTTTTGTTGACAAATAAAACTAATATATATATATATATATATACACTACCGATTTCTAAATATTAAAATAAACATGGAGAACATATCTTTGTTTTTGTTTTTAACAAATATATACACATGATCATAGTATAATAAATTTATATACCGCATCATAAAAGTCAGCAATTCTCTATATCGCGCATGAACTGCACCATCCTATGTATATAATGCCCAGCCCTCTTTTTCATCCTACTTGACTGCAGATTTTCAAATGATCGAAGTTAAAATCAGTTTTTGTTTTACCAAATATTATACTCCAAGAAAAAGGAATTTCAATTTTAAATGCTACCCAAATCAAGGTGAATTTTCTGTTTAATGATTTTTTTTTTTTGCAAGTCAAACCGAGCAGGATATAATGATATGGTTGGCTGTTTTTGGTTTCTCGTGGCAGCCTAATTAAACTTATTTAATGAAAACGGCTAACTAGGAGTAATTATCTAATCCTTATACACAAATTAAGAGTGTTTGATTTTTATGTGTGCACAATAATTAGGTGATGGTATCATGAAGTACGTACTATGCAGTTGGGATATTAATTTAATTGCTAATTAATTACATAAATGGTCTATGCGTTTTTCTTTTTTCAGTTTGTTATTCTGGATGAAATAATTGTATAAATTGAAAATCGATTAGAGTGCCATTGATTTGATTTTAAACAGATGTACCTGAAAATCAAGTTGTTTTTTGTCATTATTAACTATTAGGATCCTTTGGCAAAAACACATTATTTTTCTCAAAAAAAGAACCTATCAAATCGAATGAATGAATAAAGGAAATGAAAAAGAATTGTAAATAGAACATATTCCTGTGATGGTGATAAGAATGTGTAGGGTTTGATTGGTGAATTGACTTTGAACAAAAGAAGAGGCCATAAAAACCCTAACCCATCTCCCCCTCTCACTTCAATTCCCAATGCCTACTCTCCCTTACCTACAACCCTCAACCCAACCGGCTGTCTTTACCCTTCTTTTCCTTCCATGCCTTTTTTATGTCATTCCCGAGATGTAACCATTAGCCTACATCAGATAATTGAGACTGATATCTGCAAAATCTTATGTAAATTGTTGCCTTGTTACTTCTTTTCTTCAACATTAATCATGTACTAATTAATTTTCTTTTTTCTTTTTTTTATGCTGCAAGTAATTCGAAATCCAGAAGAGCAGTATTAATACTATGGAAGGTGCCAAATTGCCCAATCAAAACTGCATTTAAATCATTTTTATCGGTAATGATAAATGATGATATTGCCAAAAATATGTCATTAATGCTTAGAATTTTAGGAGGTAGCTGTGAACTTGGAGCCATTTTTGCTTAGGGGCATGAACGTAAATTGCTATATTTGGTGGAGTTTCCTGATGAATTTTCCAGGCAGTTTTGCTTTTTCCTAATATTATTTCGGATGGATAACTTGGATTTGATATATTTTGCATCCCAAAACAGAAGAGCAATAACAACAGTAGGGGTATTTGAGTCTTTTAGGAATTCTCCTCGTTTATGAAGGAAGAAGACGAAAGCATGCATAGCTAGGATCCTGATAGCCGCTACCCGCCATGTTTTCAGAGATCTTCAGCACCAAAAACAATACGCATGTCAAACCCCAATTCTCTTTTTCTCTCTCTCATTTTATTTGACTCTCTCTATTCCTAATTACACTACTGTTTTCTCTATAAAACCCAAACCCCATGCAAAAAGCAACCCCAAAGCTCCAACTCTTTTCCTCCTTTCTCTCTCTTTCATAAACCCTAATTCTGCTATCAATGGAGTCTGATCAAAATATGGAAACGGGGAATTCAAGTGGACATTCAAATCAAGCGAACTCAAGATGGAACCCAACAAAGGAGCAGATAAGCTTGCTAGAGAACATGTACAAGCAAGGCATAAGAACACCAACCGCTGATCAGATTCAGCAAATCACAACCAGGCTTAAAGCTTTTGGTAATATAGAAGGCAAGAATGTGTTCTACTGGTTTCAAAATCACAAGGCAAGACAAAGACAAAAACAGAAACAAGAGAATTTGGCTTATCTCAATCGATTTCTTCATCATCATCACCCAATCTTTGCTCCTCCTCCTCCAAATGGTTCGTTTCTATTACTGATTTATTACTGTTTAATTTAATTGGAATATGTTTTGTTTGGATTTCGTTGTTTGTGTAGTTTTTGTATTCTTACTTTATTCTGCCTCTGTTGTATCATTACAACCTGTCTCTTCATGCAAATGGACTCGATTTATGTGCAATTATAAGTAAAAATGTAAAATTTAAAGCTAAAGAATCTGTTATATAAGTGTTTCCTTATCTACAGAGTATTGTTATATATAATATACAGATTCGATTTGTCACTTTTCACTTAGATTTGTTCTCCTGTTTATTTCACCTTTTTTATGCATATATATTTATCTAATCATTGTTAAGGATAAATCCTCTTATTCCTTTCTTATCTTTATTGATATTTACAAGATAGGTGTATCTTTTAATCTGTAAATACGTAATTAGCTAGCTATTATCCTATTCGTTAGCCACAATTATCTTTTTCTTGATTTAAATGCTTGTATTCGGATATATGTGGCAAATCATTTCTTTATTTTATCAAATACAATAAAAGCCACATCTATTCTTTCCTTTTCACTCTTCTTATTATTTTATTTTCTTCCCTTATTTTCATAAACATATGATTTTTTTTTTTGCTATAAGGAATTATTATTATTAGGAGATATCGAAATCACAATTTTCTTACATTTTTCTTACATTTTCTGTGGAGTATTGGCCACCAGATAAATATTTTTTTCCTCTTCCCTGTCCTTATTTCCATATTCGGTATCCAAATTTCTTGAAAATGAACTTGCTCTTTTTGTCTGTCTTTGGTGTGTACAATGATATTTTTGGAACAAAATAACCTAATTTCATTATCTAGGGAAATGTAATTAGTTATGTTTTTTTTTTATTAATTATTACATAATTTAACATGGGAATTTTACAATTTCCAGTTGTTTGTGGGTCATGCTACGTACCTCAGAGTGAATTAGGGTTTTATCCACAGTACCCGAAGGTGGTGCTACCAAGTAGTGGGTTCAAGAGAAGGCAAAGAACTGAGAAGATGGAGAAAGCAAGAAGTTATGGTTGTCCAGTATATGAATCTGCTTCATCTCATGATTGCAATGACACTAATTTGGTGGTTGAAAAGAATCAAGAAACTTTGCCTCTCTTTCCATTGCATCCAACAGGGAATTTACAAGAGAAAGAAATAATGAGTGTGGTTTCAAAGAATTATTCTGGTTTGGAATCCATTAATGCCATTCCTTCAACCTCATCTCAGACAATTTCTGGTGTTGATCAAGGTTCTACATATAAAACCTTCTTTGATTTCTTCTCTGGACAAGTACTTCCTTTTGAGAACTGATTAAATTGCACTCATGCAGTTTTTGTAATTTTTCATTTTAATTTTTTGGATTTGAAATGGGTCATATTATTAGGCTACCAGGAGATTTAATTTTTGCGATCTCTAACGAATATATTTTTGTGAACGCTTGCAAAGTCATTAGAGATCTTATTCTTCGAACGTCTTGTTTCATAACGAATATATTTCATATCTGTTGCAGGTGAAGAAGAAAGCTGAGCGTGAGGCTTTTGAATAATTTCTGCTTTTGAATAACGAATATATTTTTGTGAACGCTTGCAAAGTCATTAGAGATCTTATTCTTCGAACGTCTTGTTCCATAACGAATATATTTCATATCTGTTGCAGGTGAAGAAGAAAGCTGAGCGTGAGGCTTTGGGGAGTGAATTCTTATTGAAAGTTAACTTGTTTGTGGTAGAATTTACCATAGCCAGAGAGAGCCCAGAGCTGGATTATGCCTCTGCAATATGAAGTTTGGTTTGCCAAACATTTTGTCGTGGAGCCGGGAGCTATCTAATAATTGTGGAATCAAATATCTAAGTTCCATTTCATGATTTTGGCTTCAATAATGATAGTTTGTCACCAATGCAAAATTTTTCCAGGTAGATATTTTTATTTTTCATGGTTATGACATGCGAAATTTAACACATATAAGAGCTAAATATTTGTAATTAGACAGTATTGGTGTCTGTACAAAGACTTGACAAGAAAAAAATGCTATTAAACTTAATGAACACAACAAGACACCTGATCAAAATTCAAATGGTTTGCCTATCAAAGAATTACAAGTATACCAGTTTCATTAACATAATAATAATCATTTGCTTCAACTGAATCACTAATTGAATCAAATTATAAGCATGATTAAACAAAACTACTTCAATAACTAGAAGCAAGTTATCTAGAATTGATTCCTCCTCTTTAATCATGCTAGCTTTAAACTCCTCTTCCTTTTTCAGCCGCTTCTGCTCTTCTTCGTAAGCAATAAGCTCATCCCCAACCAAAGGAACCCTCTTTGACAATGTGAATTTGACAGCTTTTGAAGGTGGATCAGCTTGAAGCATTCGAGCTAATGTACCAAACTACAAAAACAAGGCAATTAAGCATAAACATTCTCAGGTAAAAAAACAGAAATTGATTAACATGATATTTTTGAGCCTGATAAACAGCACTAATGTACAAAGGCATCAATGAAAAATTATAATAAACATGTGAAATTTTTCAAGCATATTATAGAGAAGCCTATAAGATAACCTTATTGAGAGCTATTTTTCTACATCTGAATTCCATATGAATTAAATACACCCAATATAAGAAATTGAAAACGTACCTGGCCTCTCTCTGTGAAAAGCACCAGGTTCTTAGGATCTGCTGCCCATTCAGCAAATATGTCATGTGAAAAATCAGCTTCCAATGGATGCTAGAACAATCTAACCCAACATATTAAGTTAGAATCATGAAGACTAAAAGGTTAAAAACAGGAAGCCAACTCAGTTTTGAGAAGTGCAGGAAGCAGCTTGGGACCATTTGGAGCATTATCAAGTTCATTCTTGTTAATTAGAAGTGTCACGTGCCTATAAGGTTCAGCAAAGTTGCGTAGTAAGCACAAATCATAATAAGCAAATTCTGTAATGCAAAAAAGAGGATAAAACTTAAAGTATCATGAAGACAAATAAAACATGATTCACAGAGCATAAAGAAGTTTGTAAATGTCACTGAAAAAGAAGCACTTACTTCAGAAGAAAAGCATTGTCACGAGAAGTTTCGAAAGATTTTGCTATTGAATCACTCATCCACTCCAAGAAACTCTTGACATAATCAATGGTACTTGATGCAACAAATGTAAGAAAGAATATGGGATATAGTTCAAGATTCGTTGTACCCAGAACTGCAGTAGCACGGACATGAGACCACTGTAATTGTTATATGGCTACCCAAAGCTAGGAAACTGCTAGTACTGTTCCCCTAACTGACCTGTTCCAATATCAAGATAAGCTCCAACACTCTCCTAGCAGTATCAACAGGTAATAATACATTTCGTCCCACTTCTAAAGTCTTTAAAATAGTCTTCTCTAGAACGAATTACAGAAAAATAGCATTTAAATTGACATTTGCAGAAGCTCTATGCAAACATTAGTAAGAATATAACTATGTCTAAGTACATGCCAATAATTTCAGCAACATGAATAAGCTGATGATGGTTACAAAATACTAAACATGCCATGAACAGAAAATATCCACCAATGCAAAGAAAATACCTAGAAATTCTGTCTTTTGCTGTAGCCAAAAACCCCAAAAACACAATTTGAACAAATAAAAATATACAGACAATATACATCTAATATACACATAATATACATCTAGTATATGCAGAATATACATATAATACTTATCTAATATACACATAATAAACATTTAGTATACAAACAATATATATATAATACATAACTAATATATGCACAATATACATTTAATATACAAACAATATACATCCAATACACATCTAATATACACATAATATACATCTAATATACGCATAACATATATATAATACACAACTAATATACTTCTAATATACATCTAGTATATAGACAATATACATTTAGTTTACTCACAATATACATCTAGTACACATATAATATACGCACAATATATATCTAGTATACGTACAATATACATCAATACACATCTAATATACAGATAATATACATATAATACACATTTAGTGTATGAACAATATACATCTAGTACACATCTAATATACATTTAGTATACGCACAATATACATCTAATACAATCTAGTATACGCTTAATATACATCTAGTATACACAAAATATACATATAGTACACGCACAATATACATCAAGTATACGTACAATATACATCTAGTACACATTTAGTATACGCTTGATATACATCTACTATACGCACAATATACATCTAGTACACATTTAGTGTACGCTTAATATACATCTAGTATACGCACAATATACATCTACTATACGCACAATATACATCTAGTATACATTTAATATACGCACAATATACATTGAGTATATGCACAATATACATCGAGTATATGCACAATATACATCGAGTACACATCTAGTATACGCTTAATACACATCTAGTTTAGTATACGCACAATATATATATTTAGTATATGCACAATATTGTGCATATATCTAGTAGTATACGCTTAATATACATCTAGTATACACATAATATACATCTATACTTTTGATATATTAGTGTTTGTCGCATACTGGTGCGCAAAATTAATAAGTTTGAACCGATTTTTAGCTGATCAAGTGTACCCTTAGTCCATAAACTCACCATAAATAAAGTTCTAATTTCAAATAATTCAAAACAAATAAAAGGAATACAAAAAAAGGGACTTAAACTACAAATTGGATGTAATAATAAGCTAAGATCCAACAAAGAGATGCAGGTAACAAAAACGTCCATTATCAATAAGGAATTCCAGTAGGAAGGTGTAGCAACACTAAAATGACATAGGAGTACAGATTAGGTCTATATAGCATTGTCTAAATAATTAGAAAAAGTTAAATACAGTAAGTCAGTGACTAAGGAGCATAACTTACACAAAATAGAATTTCTATGAGTAATATAATTAACCAAAGCTCAGATTTCGCTTCACTGGACTATTACTTATACCTGACCATAGCTGCTGAAATTGTCGATTTTCATCTGCCGCTCCCTGATGCATTGCTCACACTCCTTGTGTGATTTTCTCTCCTCCTCCAGTTGTGTTTCAAGCTTCTCCTACTCTAATTCATACTGGAAATAGGAAAATGAGAGGTAGTTGCACAACATAAAACCAATACTATGTAAAAATTTGTAAAAGTTAATTCTCCATAGCATAAAAGAGTTAGAATTTACCTTCAGCATTTCATTTCTCAATTTTAAGATCTCTTGCTCCAATATTTCAGCGCGAAATCCCTACACAAGAGTTAAAACAGAATTAAGAATAGTTTCCCCAACTTCTATTGCATATCAGGTACATATATAATCGTCACCTGAAAAACTCAGAACAGAAAAAAAGAAAGCAAAAAAATTACCCTCAAACGATCCGAGAGAATAGAAGGAGTAATAAGCTTGTACTTCGAAGCTTCAGAAAGAAGCTTGTCATAGGTAGCTTGATCGAACAATACCATGTTATTAACCTTCTCCTTTTGCTCTCCTTTGCTCCACTTCTTTTTCTTCTGCTTCCCTCCACCAGATTTCGACGGCTTCAATAGAAGGAGAAAGCAAGCAAACAGTAATTAACAGATCAGAAAGTCCATTTCCAGATCTTGTTTCTCAGATCAACCTTACATTTAGAGCCACTAGTAACGGCCACCGTCGGCGACTTACCTTTTGGTACTGTTCCTTTAATTCCCTCGCAATTTACTCTAATTCCCACCTTCTTCTTCTTCAATCCGCCAATCTTCACTTTCACTTTAGTATCCAGCTGAATCTTCAGCGAAACGGCCCCGTTTTTCTTCTTCAGATCCGATCTCAACGAGTTAACCGACTCGGCGTCCAGATCGTTCGATCCCGAAACCACCACATTTCTAAAACTCGTCTTGTTCTTCTTGCTCAAGCTGTACGCCGGCAATGTCCCGTTCCCGAGAAACACATCGCTCGAGTACGCAGCCATAGTGAACGAATCGTAGAAGAAAAAAGAGGAAAGTGATCAAGGTAAACGAAAAGTGATGTTTTTGTTTTATGTTAAACAAAAACTGATATTTTTGAAAAATAAAATGGTAAAAATGAAAATAAAATTTAAAAATACTGTATAATTGAAATATTTTGAAAATTGTATTTTTTTTTTGTTAATTTTTTTTATTTTGTGTATAATTATGTAAAGATCCCAAATATTTTTATAATTCACATAAACTTTTCATTACTATTAATATTTATTTTTTTTACTGTAAGTTTTTTGTTTTAGCGATTTATAAATTTTTATATTATACTATAATTTATTTTTTTAATAAGAAATAAAAAAAAAGTAACATTATATTAAAAAAATGATATCCATTATAATAATTATTAACTTAACAGCAACAAATTTACATAAATTTACATGTATTGGTTAGCTGCTATACTTGCCAGCTAAACCAAATAAGGTCTCACCTTATAACTGACAAATGAATTAGGTCGGTTTGGATCGTATTATAATAGATTGTGTCATAAATAGATAGGAGTAAAGATGACGGCAAAAAATGCCATATTCGAATTTGAATAAAATTATATATATATTCAGATACCCAAATCCGTTCAAATTAGATTGTAAGTACCCGAATCCATTTAATTATCCGATTAACATATAAAATTTAAATAATATTTTAATATATTTAATATTAGAAATAAATTTTAATTTATCATAATTCATAGCAGCTCTATTTAATTATTTGGTTAAACAATGGCTTTTTCAAAAAGCACAATTTGAGTTTTTTCCGTGATCTATTACTAATTCGTTTAACACATTCACAAAATCACTCTTCACTATTTGTAAATATTTTTATAAAACAAATAAAATTTTCATTACTATTAATAAATTACCCATTACTATTAATATTTATTTTTTTTACAACAAATTGTCTCTTTTACCAACTTATAAGTTTTTATATTATATTATAATTTGTTTATTTGTTAATAAGAAATAAAAAAAAAAGTACCACTATATTAAAAAAATGTTACCCATAATAATAATTATTAACCTATCACCAATAACATTAAATAAATTTATCAAACACCTAATTTAATAATCAATCAACTATCGACTATCAGCTAACCATACAAGACCTTATTCTTGACATTTCTGGCAAATAAATTGGGTAGGTTTGGATCACGTTATAATAGGTTGCATATAAATAGATAGGAGCAAAGATAACAACGGATCAAGTGCCTATAAAAATGTCATATCCAAATTTGCAGTGAATTACATATATACTCCGATACCCAAATCCGTTCAAATCCAATTGCAAGTGCTCGAACCCATTTAATTACCTGATTAATATATAAAATTTAACTAATATTTTAATATATTTAATATTAATAGTAAATTTTAATTTAATTTATTATATTATATAATACATAATATAAATATATATATAGTAATTATACAATATTTATATTAAATATTATAAATTTTTACATGATATTTGGGGATATTAATATATCCAATAACCTATAGCCGAATCCGATTTCAATCCGATATATTTATTATTATTAATACTCTCACCATTCTATTATATGTGACTTTTTAGCGAAATTCAAATTTTATTTATTTGAAGTTTTTAAATTTTCAATGAAATTTATTTTTTTAATTTAATTTTTTCAATTAAAGTTAACTTGTTTATAATCAATTAGATTTAAATTTATCTTAAATTTTAAATTTTAATTTTAATCATTCAATTTTACCTTAAATTTAAATTTAATG
Source organism: Excoecaria cochinchinensis (assembly GCA_947683425.1). Taxonomy (NCBI): domain Eukaryota; kingdom Viridiplantae; phylum Streptophyta; class Magnoliopsida; order Malpighiales; family Euphorbiaceae; genus Excoecaria; species Excoecaria cochinchinensis. The sequence goes on along the minus strand of CANTUQ010000167.1, from coordinate 2,485,685 downwards.
AATAACTTTTTAATTCTAGAGAAAATAACACAAGATTTACATATAATGGAATCTGAATTCATCTAAATTCATATAATTAGTACAATTAAAATAATTGAAAGAAATTTTAAGTTAATAAATTAGAATAATTATGTCACATCTTGTTCCCTGCCTAATAATAAGTGACTGAACTTTTATGAGTATTTATATGCTTGACACCATTGCAAGCAGTAAAGAACCATAAATGATACTCATGCTATAAACCACTTTTAAAAGTTTAAGTTGACTTTATAAGCTTAGGACCGGACAAAACCGAATCAAAAATAAAAACCGAACTGAATAGTTTGGTTTGTTCGGTTTTGAATCGAAATTAAATTTTAATTATTTCAGTTCGATCCTTAAAATTATAAAATCGAAAAAATCGATTCGACCGAACTACTCAAAATTCACCGTTTTACTATATATATATATATATATAACCAACACAAGAAAACACAGTAAATGATTCAAAAAAATAAATTAACAATAAAATAAGTAAATACTATATATATATATATATATATATATATATATATATATATATATATATATATAACCAACACAGTAGAATTCAAAAAAAAAAAAATTAAAAATCCACAAAGTAAACACAAAAAATAAAATAAATAAACATGCAATCAGTGCTCCAGCGGGGCGAGGGAGACCACGTGCGAGGGAGGGAGTCAGCATGGCGGACGAGCGCTGGTAGGAGATGCGACAGGGATCATATCTGCTGAAAAAGAGAGAGAAGGAGGGAGGGGGAGGAGGATGGGGACGAGAACCAGATAAAATAGAGGGGAAAAGAGAGAGAGAAGAGGGGCTGATGGTAGCGGTAAAAGCTTCGATTGTTGTGGGTTAAGAGAGGAGAGATCCAAGAAGCAAGGGAGGGAGGGAGGGAGGAAAAGGGAGAGAAAGAGAGAGCGAAAGTGAAAGTGAGGAGGAAAAATATTAATATGTAAAGTCAAAATACCTTTTTACCCCACCCATAGATAGAATAGGAAGATGAGAAAGCAAGAACCGAATGGACTGAACTGAACCAACCGAAATTATTTCGGTTTCAGTTTTAAGAATTTCGGTTTGCTGTTTGGTTCTAAAAATTGTAAAAATTCGATTTTCGGTATGTTCGGTTCGTTTGAAAATCGAACCGAACCGACCATTTGCACATCCCTATATAAACTTTTTTAAAAAATAATTTATCAATTTCATTATACGTGACTTTTTTAAATAAAATTTAAATTTTATTTATTTGATACTTTTAAATTTTTAATTAATTTAATTTTTTTTAATGGAAGTCGACTTGTTTAAAATCAATTAGATTTAAATTTATGTATTAAATCACTTAATTTTATTCTAAATTTAAGTCTAATTAATAATTCTTTAATTATAGTAAAAATAATAAAAGTGACACATAAAATAAAATTAATAGAGTAGTAATTTTTTATTCCATTAAATTAGTAATATATATAATTGGAATTCGTAGAAATACATGATATGTAGAGCTATTAATTTTGACTCAATATAATCCTATTCAAAATATTTCGAACATAATTATAATTCAAAAAAATTAAAAAATATATAAATTTAAGGATTATAATTAACTAACAAAGCAGTTCAGATATATACTGATTTAAAAATTATTAAAAAATTGTAAAAAAAATTAAAAACACATAAAATTGAAAAATTGAAACGAGAATGCGGCCTATAAATGTACTAATGGCAGACCTAAACTTAAATGAAAAAAGATAATACTAACTTTTAAATGCAAGGGAAAAAATAGGCTATGATATTTTACAAAACTTTTTAATTCAAAGTCCAGTTCGAATATTAAAATTTAAAAATCAGTTTAACACTTTTTTTTTTATTTTCTCAAAATTAAAATTTATAAAATAGTACTGGGCTGGCATGGACATGTTCGATCCATAAAATATAAAAATAAAAAAATCTGTGAAAATATTTGGTGCTTTTTGGAATAGAAAATGATGGATAATAAATCAACATTACATACTACGAAATATGAGGAAGATATCTTTCACAAAGATGGTTGGAAATCTTTATCCCCAAAAAATAAAATAAAATAAAATTGTTGGAAATATGAAATTCTCCCAACAATCCATTTGTTCACCCGGTTACCGGATGACCTGCAACTAAGGTCTGCGCATGGCGGACGGTGGGCGGACTACTTTTTTACCCATCTTTAATTTTTATGACTTTTATCTATTTTCTCACTCCCTAATTTTTATGTCATTCCCTAGATATAAAGCTATATGGTGATTGTGGCGTCCTTCACGAGAAAAGGTGGCGCCACCTTCGTCTTATTCATTCACTCACTCTACCGATTTCAAAGGGCATACACTCTTATTTCAAAAAAAAAAAAAAAAAGCATACACTCTCCCTTTTTTATTACTTTTTTTTGATAGATAAATAAATTACCCATTTCTAACAGTATTATTCATTCTATTTTGTTCTTTTGTGTTTATTATAATTAAATAGTTATTAATTAATTTTAAATTTAAAATAAAATTAAGTAATTAAAACTAAAATTTAGAATAAATTTAAATTTAATTAGTTTTAAATAAATTAAATTGAAGAAAAAATTAAATTTTATTAAAAATTTAAAATCGTTAAATAAATAAAATTTTAATTTTACTAAAAAATATCGCATGAAATGAGATGAATAATAAACATGAAAGCATTTTTTTTTTTTTACAAATATACACATGATCATAATATAAGTATATTTATACGGTAAATCATAAAAGTTAGCAATTACCTGTATCAAACATGAACTGCACCATCCTATATGCTGTCCACTTTTGCACCCTACTTTGACTGTAGATTTTCAAATCACATTAAAAATTAGTTTTTACATTTTTATTCTTCTTTTTCCAACAATGCCTTTTCTCACGCTCTCTATAAAACCCAAACTCCATGCAAAAAGCAATCCTAAAATCCAACCCTTTTCCTCCTTTCTCTCTCTTTCATAAACCCTAATTCTGTTCTCAATGGAGTCTGATCAAAATATGGAAATGGGGAATTCAAGTGGACATTCAAATCAAGCGAACTCAAGATGGAACCCAACAAAGGAGCAGATAAGCTTGCTAGAGAACATGTACAAGCAAGGCATAAGAACACCAACTGCTGATCAGATTCAGCAAATCACAACCAGACTTAAAGCTTTTGGTAATATAGAAGGCAAGAATGTGTTCTACTGGTTTCAAAATAATTAGGCTAGACAAAGACAAAGACAGAAACAAGAGAATTTGGCTTATTTCAATCGATTTCTTCTTCATCACCCAATCTTCGCTACTCCTACTCCTCCAAATTGTTCGTTTCTATTAATTTATTTTTGTTTAATTTAATTGGAATATGTTTTGTTTTCGTATGCAAATGGATTTGATTTATGTACAAGTAAAAATATAAAAATTAAAACTTATTACATAATTGAACATGGGAATTTTATAATTTTCAGTTGTTTGTGGGTCTTGCTACCTACCACAGAGCAAATTAGGGTTTTATCCACAGTACCCGAAGGTAGTGCTACCAAGTAGTGGGCTCAAGAGAAGGCAAAGAACTGAGAAGATGAGGACAGCAAGAAGTTATGGTTGTCCAGTATATGAATCTGCTTCAACTCATGACTGCAATGACACTAATTTAGTGGTTGAAAAGAATCAAGAAACTTTGCCTCTCTTTCCATTGCATCCAACAGGGAATTTACAAGAGAAAGAAATAATGAGTAGTTTCGAAGAACTATTCTGGTTTGGAATCCATTAATGCCATTCCTTCAACCTCATCTCAGACAATTTCTGGTGTTGATAAAGGTTCTACATATAAACCCTTCTCTGATTTCTTCTCTAGACAAGTACTTCCTTTTGAAAACTGATTAAATTGCACTCATGCAGTTTCTGTAATTTTTCATTTTAATTTTTTGGATTTGAAATGGATCTTATTATTAGGCTACCAGGAGATTTAATTTTTGCTTTTGAAGGCATGCAAAGTCATTAGAGATAGGGCTGTGTGGAACCGAATCGATTTTGATATATTTGGTTCGATTTTTGGTTCATTCGGTTCTAAACCAAAATTAAACTTCGAGTATTTTGGTTTGGTTCTTAAAATTGTAAAATTAAAAAAACCAAACCGACCGAACTACACAAAACTCATCGATTTCTCTATATATATATAACCAACAAAGGATTAAAAAAAGAAAACAATACAGTAAAAAACAAATCAACATGCTTTTGTGTTAATCAGATTCTTTCAATAAAATCCTATTTTGCCAAGATTAATTAGTAAAAGAAAATTCAACATGTGTCCATCAAAGTTTGGGCATTTACAGGAAGCTTTGAATTATATATATACATATATACATTGCTCGCCAAAGAAAAAGGACTAGGCAATTTGTAGGTCCTGTAAAATTCACATCATGATTAATTATTCAATACTTTTTTTCCTTAGCATATATTATCAAAAAATAAATTATCATCATCAAGAATAAATTAAAAAAAAAACACAAAATATACACCACAAATGAAAAAGAAAAAAGCAGAAAAATGAAGGTTGACCCAAGAGCGAGGGAGGGAGGCAGCGTTAGGGTTAGCGCCGGCGGGGGTGAGGCGGAAGGGGGGCGAGACGGGGACCAAATCTGCCAAGAGAGAGAGAGAAGAAGAGGGGGAGGGAGGGAGGGAGAGAGAGAGAGAGAGAGAGAGGGGCAATGGGGACCGGATCTACCAAGAGACAGAGAGAGAGGGAGAGGGAGAGGGAGAGAGAAGGGGGCCGATGGAGGGGGAGAGAGAGAGAGAGAAGGTGGGTGGGCAATGGAACCAGATTTGCCGAGAGACAGAGAGGGAGAGGGAGAGGAAGAGAGTGAAAAGGGGGACCAGCGGTGGCGCCATGGGAGGGCGAGCGGCGAAAGTCTCCGATCGGAGAAGCAGAGGGGGTGGGGGGGAAGAGAGAGAGAGAGAGAGAGAGGAGAGAAAGTATTTCGGTGGATAGAGTTTAATCAGCCTTGGGATAGGAAGCCGAGAAGGCGAGAACTGATCGGACCGAACTAAGCCAACCGAAATTATTTCAGTACATTCAATTTCGGTCCTAAAAATTTGTGTCCGCGTTTCAGTTCTGAAAATTTTAAAAGTTAAATTTTCAGTTTATTCGGTTCGGTCCAAAATTGAACTGAACCTACCATTTTCACACCCCTAATTAGAGATCTTATTCAATCTCACTCAACAATTTATAATTATTCTTGTTACCACTACAAGAAAATCGAATAATAGAGACGAAATTCCGCCTCTAAACCTAAATAGAGACGAAATTAGAGACGAAAATATAATGTCTCTATTTGGTTGGTTGCTAAATTTAGAGATGGAATATTTCCATCTCTAACTTTAGAGACGAAAATTTGCTTTCCATCTCTAAAAATAGAGACGAAAATATACCTTTCATCTCTATTTTTAGAGACAGAAAGTAAATTTCCATCTCTAAAAATAGAGACGGATTCCGTCTCTATTTTTAGAGACGAAAAACAAAATTCCGTCTCTATTTTTTAAAGGTCTTTTTTTAAATATATAAAATAATAAATAATAGTAAAATTATAATTGCCGAAATTTCTATAATGAAACAAGTATTAAAAAAAATAAATAGATTTAATAAAAATGTAATTAATATTAATATATATATAATTTAGTAACACTACAAATAAACGTACGTGAATAAATTAAAAACACTAACTAAGCTAGAGGTGAATGTGGACGATCAACAGATGATACTTGCATATCATCAGGTAATTTTCGACTAATGAAATTCTCTAACCTATTAATACGGTTCATTAATATGTCGACCGTTCTGCGAAACTCAATGACCTTATTAATAGTTGCCGCCAGCCTACTAGCCGTAACCGTAGAGGATAAGGAGGCATGTGAATAGCAAGTATTCGCATAGGAGATCAAACTAAAGACTTGTCCACGGAGGTCCCTACCGCCAGCTGCGTCATAAAATAGCCGAGCATGGTCCACATTATCGCCATCTGCTTGCTGACTTTGAAGACTCTCTAGTACCCGCTCCTATAATAAAAATTATTCGAATGTTATTTAGTACTAAAATAAAACTAAGAAGTTATAACAAAATAAATAATAAATTGTGAAATTAAAATACATGAACTTGTCTAACTCGGTCGCTAACGAATGTCACACCATCATGATTTCGCGTATGTATATGCAAAAACAACTCATGAGGATTAGATCTTCTGCCCAAACTAGACTCCTGTAAACAACTTATAGGTTAATAACATTTGGAAAGAATTTTCTTTAAATTTGTAACAAACTTAATGTATAAAAACCACAAAAGTACTTATATGTATTACTATTTTAATACCAACCAAATACAATTCTAACTCTTGACACAATAACACTTGTCTATAGTTTAATAAAATTTCGGCAGAATTTCCCTTAAAGTTATAGCAAACCTCTTGTGTAGAAACCAGAAAAATGCTTATATATTATTATGTTAATGCCAACCAAATACAATTCTAAGTCTAAACAGCAATACAACTTGCATATAGGTTAATAAAATTTCGGCATAATTTTTCCTAAATTTATAGCAAATCTCCTGTATAAACATCAAGAAATTACATTTATATTTCTATTATCCACCAACAAAATCCATTTCAAACTCCTCATCACAATATTTTACCCATCATCCTTCATTCAATCAAATATTTGGCCTATTATCAAGAGTTACATTTATTTCAGTAAATACAAAGTAGCATTTATAAAGTCAGATATTTTACAAGTCTGTCAACATGCTCACGATGGGATAATGTTCCTCCAGTGTGTAAGGAAACACTAACTCCCTCTGGTCCTCCCCTCCTATTAGTGAAATTCCGATCGACAATAGAAATGACCTCGGTTGATGACCAGTACTGCATCCAATTTGCTCAAATGTGTTCATTTATATACCTTGGTCGTTCATCTTTGGCGTGCAGCTTATTAAGCATGTCTTTATAATGCACACGGGCTCGTTTTCCCATACACCGTAGACAATGTGATCGATAGAAGAATTTCAATAAAAAGTTTTCTGAGGGATTAACAAGAAAAACAAAAAGGTTAAACATAATGTATGTATTTGCAAAATACGTATACAATTTAAATAATATATGAATTAAGGTATAATAATTAAAAATAAATAAAATAATTTATTTACTTAAAACTCCTGAAAATAAAATATTTTAGTCTCCTGAAAGATATTCTTTCATAAAAAATCATTAAATTCAATTCTTTCCTTAAATATACCAGTCATCGAGCGGGAGTAAGGACCAAATGGGATAAATCTAATGGACAACAAAAATGTCATTATGTGTTCGAAATTAGCACTACATAGTAAACATAAAAACGAAAATTTGATAACTCACTGTTGTCCTTCAATGACAATATACGTCCGTCCCTCCACCCCAGTCGATCTAGGTAAAGGACCTTCAATAGTTTCAGGCGATCTCTGAGATGGTTTAGATGGATTCTCTGTAGTAGGAGTTTCTGTCGATGAAGTACTAGCAATAGATGCTAGGCATGGATACATTGGGGGTGAAGAATCCATACCCATACGGGGAGGTGCAGACGCAGAAGACAATGATCCCTCCCCTTGACTGACAGTTTCGGATACTGATGAACACACCCTCACCCTAGGAGGTTACATAATACCAGTCTTCCTCTTGTTATTCATTTTTTTTCCTGAAAATATTAATAAACATAATTAGACATCAGTTGATTATTACATATTCATGATTATCTGTGACAATGATACAAATTTTTGTTATTTGTGAATTAAATCAAACATAAAGTAATAAATGATATTTAGATAATGGATTTTACTCACGTGGGCAAAGAATTGTTCGCTATCATCACTTAAATGTAATTTATTACCACAATCATCTTCATTTTTTGAATAATTAGAATCAAACACGCTTTCCAATTCAGATGTAGACTTAGATTCTTCGTCGGATGCAATATCAACAAATTCATTGCCAACATTGATCAAAGGTTCATTCTCTTTATATGACAGGCTTTCATTTATTTTATGACCCTCCACTTCCTCTTCCTAAAAGGCTTCGCTTTCAATTCATTTATTTTGTCTTGTAACTTTCATTTCAAATATGCCTCTTGGTTTTACCTTGCAAACTGCCAACCAATCTATCTTATCTCGTTTTATGCTATAAAAAGGGAAATAATACACCTGAATTGCTTGCATGGCCAAAACAAAAGGTTCAAAATTAAGAAATCTTCTTCTTTGATTGATTTCAACCAAGTTGTAGCTGTTTTGCACTTTTATTCCGACATTAAGTGTTGGATCAAACCATTCACAGTTAAATAGCAAACAACGTTTTATTGGCAACGCAGGGTATTCAATTTCCAATATCTCTGTAATTTTTCCATAATAATCCATCAATTCACCCTGAATGTAAACTCCATTGTTTCCAGTTGCCCTATTATTACCATGAGATTGCGTATGATATTTCACTACAAAAAAATAGGTAATTAGCGACGAAAATTTCCATCGCTAATCCCTCAAATTTCGTCGCTAATTAATTTTAGAGATGAAATGACTAACGGTCGCTATTTTGACCGTCGCAAGCATATTTGCGACTAAACCATTATTTAGTCACTAAAAGTAGCGACAGAAAAAAACCGTCGCTATTTACAAAATATTTTTCGCTAATTAACCTCTGAAATTTGGCAAGGTAAATATTAAAAATTTATTAGCGACAAATAATCCGTCGCTATTCCGACACTAAAAATATTAATTTTTTTATTATTTTTAATTTTTTTTATTGTTATTATTATTATTATTATTATTATTATTATTATTATTATTATTATTATTATTATTATTATTACATCCGATTTAATAGTGCACATACTGTTGCTAATTTAATTTTTATATTATTATTATTATTATTTACAATTTAATTTTATTGTTATTATAATTATTATTATTGTAACATCTAAAATTTAATTTATATACATAACAATAAACCAATACTATTATTTTAAAAAATTTAATATCATAAAAATACCGGATACATTATGACAATATGACAATAATAACAATGCCACCAGATATAGATGGTGCACATACTGCATCTATCATCATGACAGTCCAACAAGCATTCTGATATTGGAATTGCAAATTTTTAAATATGCAATAGCAAAAGATATTGAATTAAGTTCTAACAACTAGAGAAATACATGACAATATATAGTGATAAATGTTCATCTAGCAAGATAGGTACAGAAAAGGGGCAAAAAAAAAAAAGAGAGAGAGAAAGGAAAAAAAGGAGACAGAATAATGCTATCAAGCACTAGCATATGCAGTAAATGTAGAACGCATAACTATTTTCCAATATAATGCCACTTCCATGAAAATGGAGCTAGATTGCTACCCATCTCTAATAAGAGCTAAATGTTGGTCAATGTCAACCTGCAAAACAAGAATATGTGTACACATTATACAACTTAAGGCCTCTGAAAATTTTTGGGGGTAAGTAAGCATGTGGAAATGGGCAAAAATAAAACCTACAACCTATTGTTATTACATGTACAGATATGCAATCTAGATAATATATGTACACCTTGCAAAGCATTGTATCCTAAAAATATCCCTCACGCACACAAGTCATCTACCAAACAAGGCCAACGTTTGCAACATTGTCAGTCTGTATCTCAGAAAGCTTCTACTACAATATGCATTTGGAGTCCTAAAGAATGTTGCACCCCACCAAATCAGCAATCAAAAGAGTGAACAAACTTTCACATAAAACACATTAAACAAGTTATTCGTTAACTCAATTCTTCTATAATTCCATATCTAAATATTCTACTGTGAATAATTACCTTTCTTTTCATTTACAAACATTTATTTGCATGCAAATACACATGTGAATAATTACCTTTCTTTGCTTGCGATTAAAATTGATAAAACCAAAATCAGTTTGCTTTACCTAGTTCTTAGACAGTTGCACTTAAATGTCAGTAATGACCAACAGATTGAAAGCCAAAACACACACACACACACATACAAAAAAAAAGAGCAGCGAATCAATAGAAATAGAAAAACTAAGCCTTAATCCCATATTTATGGAAATAGAACATAGTACCCAAAATATTAAAACTTAAAAAAAAAAAACTGCAGAAGAGGGGAAAAGAAGGATGGAGGCTAACATTGATCTCGCGGTCTTCTCCATCTTTATCTAAGTACAGGACATTGCAATCTTTAGTGTCATACACATTCCTGTGTTCATCAACCTTAGCGTTACCAAGCATTGACAGACATTGATCCCAGTCCAGTTCCTCCTGACAACAAATTAAACAAATAAAAAGCAAAAAAAGTATAAATTACTCATCAAACAAATGAGCACCAAAGGGGCAGAGGGAAGAAAATAACATCATGAGAAAACGAAAGAAAATAACATCATGAGAAAACAACTCTGGCTCCAATTAACTAAATTAATTAAATTAGAACTTTTAACTAAAATCGACGAGAAGAAGAACACAAAAAAAAACTAAATGGCATCGATTAAAAGGAGAATAGAGCTAATAAAGAGTGAGTACGAGGCATTTAGCAGCGAGGTAGCGAAAATGGAGGTCACGAAGAACGATCTTGGAGGCGTTGAGGAGGTGAAAAGCACGGCGATAGTGATCTGCTCTTCGCCGACGAGTGAGGGAGATCCACGGACACCGGAAGACTCGCCTCGACGCCAGAAGTCCTGCGCCACCACGCTTGTTGCCGTCGGCCACCGGAGTTGGCCAAAAACCATGGGAGAAGCTTCGGCTTCTCTTTCTCAAAATCATGGTAGAAGGGACGGGATCGAAGAGCGAACTCGCTAAGGCTTACTAGCGCAGTGGGGCTTGTCGATCGCTCGCTGTTGGTCATTGTCGGCGCCGCTCTCCGCCTCGCGCTCTCTCTCTCTCCGGTTCGCTCTCCCATGTTCTTCCCGTTTTTCTTTCCCCTTCTTTTCTTTTTTCATGTCTTTCCCATTTTTACATTTTTTTCACTCTCTCCCTCTCTCTTTAGAGAAACATATAGATTATTATTATTATTATTTCTCATTTATTATTTATTTATCTATTTAAATATTCCTACATTTAGTTATCTATCTTAATTTATTTATTTGTTTATCTATATACATGTATATACATTTATTTAATATTATTATTTACTTTTCTATTTACATATACTTGCATTTACTTATTATTATCATTTACTTGTCTATTTAAATATACATGCACATATATAAATCTTTTATATAAATTATCCAAATATTTAATTATATAATTTTTTAAAAAAAATTATATATAATTTATTTAATTTATTTATTTGTACATATAATTAATTTAATCAAATTTATTAATTCAAAACCCAAAAATTTCTTTATTAATATTAATTTCAGTTCATCTATCTAATATTTTCATTAAATTTTTAAATAATTGAACAATAAAAAATTTATTTTAGACAAATTAAAAATAAAATCCATAATATAAAACGATTACAAGCCAAAAAAATAAAATCAAAAAATTTATCTTAATAAATGAAAGTAATAAAAAAATATTAAATTTTATTTACTATTATTTTAATTATATAATTTCACGATTGAATGTTAATCTTATCAAAATTAGCAAAATGGCTGAATTTCAATATAATTTCATAAGTAAAACAAAAATATAGTGTTTAGTAAAATCAATAATCAAAATGATATATTTTTTTAAAAAAAATTAACTGAAAATAGCAACGGATTATTAGTTCCTATTCCAATCGCTAAAATATAACTTCAATTTCTAAAAATTGTTTTCATAATTAAAAAATTTGAAAATTTTTTAGCAATGGAATTATCCGTTTCTATCGATGGAATTATCCGTCGCTATTTCGTCTGTAAAATTTAAGACCAAATTAAAAATTTGCATTTTCGCGACAAACTTCAAAAATAGTCGCTAATTAGCAACGAAATATTTTTAGTCGCTAAATTCTATCGCAAAAAAAGGAGCCATTAATTGTCGCCAAAATTTAGCGACGGTTTTCCTATTTCTGTCGTTAAAATTGAAAAAATGAATTTTTGCGACAGATTTGAAAAACCGTCGCTAATTAACGACGAAAAGTTGCCCGTCGCTAATTTTGATTTTTTTTGTAGTGTTTGTATCCATTCACGAAATAAACCGAGTAAAATTTAACAGTCCGCAATGGTCTCTTAGCAACATCAGAGATGAAATTATTTTCAATTGTATATTTTGATGCCTACAGAATGTAATTGTATATTGTCATATAATCCATTCATGAAATATTCATTATGTCCTTTATGTATATTTAAAGTCAAAACTTACATATGTCTTGAACCATAAATGGAAGTGTTTTTCGACTTCCTTATTAATATCATTTTGTGTTATTTGTGGCATAAGCTCCCGTAACCATTACTCATATAAACAGTAGCCAACATCAATATAAGTTACATATCCATCTTCGTGGCAATAAATAAATTGTATCAATTTCAAACGATCAGTTACACTTATTGCCCAATAGTTCAATTTCTTGGCAATTCAGTAAGATGTAACCATGTGCAGTCTCTAATTCCTCATCTGTAAGTATTGTTCTAGTTCCATGTCCATGTAATCGACCAAGATATGTGAATATAGTTAAATTTCCATCATTTGCACTTGTTTGGCCACCATCGTCATTACGAGGAACCTTTCGACGTCTTGTGCTGACATATGGCTCAAAGTAATGAGAACAAAATGTACTTGTTTCTTCAACCAAGTACGCATTGCATATTAAACCTTCTACTCGTGCTTTATTTTTAATATTTTTTTTTCAAATGATACAAATACCTACATAGCAATTGTTATTCAAGTTAATAACAACTTAACAAATTATAAATTCATGTATATATCAACCATTTGGATTTACCTTTCAAAGGGATACATTCATCTATATTGAACGGGTCCTGCTAGTTTGGCCTCATGTGCTAAATATACTGGTAAATGCTCTATAATGTTAAAGAAGCTGGGAGAAAAAATTCCCTCTAATTTGCAAAGGATTACTAGAATTTCTATTTTCAGTTTTTCCATGTCAGCCATCTTTATCTCATATGAAGTTAAGTTTTTGAAAAATAAACTTAACTCAGTTATAGCTTCCCAAACTTTATGAGGCAACAATTCACAAAAAGCAACTGGTATCAGCCTTTGCATGAATACATGGCAATCATGGCTTTTCATTCCAACAATTTATACTTTCTCATGTCAACACACCTTGCTAAGTTTGAAACATATCCATCCGAAAACTTTATACTTCTTAACCAATCACATAAAACTTTCTTTTGCCTTTTATCCAAAGTATAACAAGCCTTTGGATATTTATCCGTTCGAGAATCTCTATCCAACTCGCTTCTTTTGCAGTACAATTTTAAATCAACCCGTAATTTTGCATTATCATTGGTCCTCCCTTCAATATTCATTATCGTGTTGAAGACATTATCGAAGACATTTTTTTTTATATGCATCACATCTAAATTATGCCATATTATATTTAATTTCTAATATGGCAAATTCCAAAATATACTATGTTTTCTCCAACCAAAATTTTTAGAAAATCTACTATTGACTTCTTCAGCTTCAACTTCTGTTACTTTCATCAAACCTAATTCATCAATCTCTCGCAAGATTTCTTCACCAGATCTATCTAGTGGAGGAAGGGCATGGACAACTTTGTTCTTAAGGAACTTTTGTTTATTTCATCTAAAAGGGTAATTTGGAGGAAGGAATTTTATGTGATTATCAAACCACGATGTTTTACACCCATTAGTAAGATAAAAAGCATTTGAATCATTGCCACAGTAAGGGCAACCTAATTGCCCCATCGTGCTCCAACCTGACAGCATAGCACATGCAGGAAAATCGCTAACTATCCACATCAAAGCTGCTCTCATCATGAAATTCTATTTAAGGGACACAGTATATGTGATCGAATTCCCATAGTTAAAGCAATTCAGAAATCAATGGTTGTAGGAATACATCAATCCCCTGCTTTGGATTCTTCGGGCCCGGAAAGGCTGAAAACCATCAGTGTTTAAATCCAACCTCACATTTTTACTATCAGCAACAAAGTAGGGTTGAATATTATTGAAATATTTTCATGCAACTGCGTCTGATGGATGGCTCATTACTCCATCCGTTTGTTCATGTTTATTATGCCATCTCATGTGAGATGCCGTCACATTGGACGAATACAGCCTCTGAAGTCTTGGAGTAATAGAAAAATAATACATTCGCTTACATGGTACTAATTTCTGTTTCCTATTAGCATTCAGTGGCTTGAACCTCGGTTGATTATAAAATTTACAATTCATTAGTTCTACGTCATCTCCCTAGAAAATCATACATCTGAGTCGACAACAATCAATTTTTTCTACCTGCAAACCAAGACTCCGAAGCAACTTCTTCATATTGTAAAAAATGTTAACCATGTTATTATCCATCGGCAATGATTCATTGTACCAAGTCAGGATTTCATTTAAATTACGATCAGCAATATGACCTTCAGATTTGATGTTCAATATTCGAGCAATAGAGCATAATTGTGTCATATTATCACAGCCTTGCCATAATTCCTGGTCAACTGCATTAAGTAAGTCGAAAAAAATTTTGGCAGCTGGGTTGGGTTCTTCTTGGACATTGCCTAAATTGGGCTGAAATGAATTTCCCGCTACTTTAAAAACCATTTGGACATAGGGATTTTCTATAGCACAAACATTGCTTGTCATAAAATCTGCCCCCCTTGAAATTCAGCTTCAACTACACCCGATCCAAATTCTGAACTTTTAGACGTGCTACAAATTATTGGCTCTCCATGCTTTGTCCATTCAAAATAATTGGGTACAAATCATTTTTTTAGCAAATGGAGATACACATCCTCCGTAGGAAGATAACACTTGTGTTTGCACTTTTTACATGGATATCTAATTTTTGACCCATCCATGTATGCATGTTGAGAGCTGGCGTACTCAATAAAAGATTGAACTCCTTCAACAAACTCTAAATTAATGTAACCATCAGGCGTTATTCTTTCATACATCCAACTTCTATCTATATTACTCATTATTGTTAAACTGTTGCACAAAAATCATAAGTACATAGTTAGTACCATCACGTGTTAATTTTCATATTTTATTTTATTTCAATTCAATTCTATATTTTATTTCTTCACATTAATTCATAATTAGTTTTACCAAATTATGAATATAATAAAAAATAACAATGTAATAAAAATCATAATAAAATATATATACACAACAATAAATATAAAGACGAATAAAATACCACAACGCAACGCAGAGGGAGAGGGAGGGCAGCGGACGCAATGCAGTCCAAGCCTGACCTTGTAAAGGATGTAAACGGATGAGAATGGGAACAAACGTGTAGGGGAGCTAAACGGCAGTCGAGAATGGCATTGGCAGGTTACATGCATTAAGATATATAATATAATTTAACAAAATTTAAAATTATACTGACATTTATAAATCATACACATACATCCCAGAAAATTATAAATAATGTAAAATTAAAACAATAGTACATATAATAACAAATATACATCAAATTTAGACATATTTTAACTATAATAACAATATTTACAATACAAAATATATGGACAATATGTTTGCAAAACTACTGTAACACACATACATGGTCCAGTAAGAGCCATTTATCGAATGTAAACCAACTTGATTCTTTTTTGTATCTAAAATTGAATTAATACTTAACTTCCTTTACTTTTGTAAATTAAAACGCTCAAAATTCTGTGAAAAAATAGACAGAGTTTCCTTTATACGGGTCTCTATCCCCCTGTTAAACAATAGCAAATTTTACACTTCTATAAAATATCAACACATCTCAACTCCATAACAAAACCAATGCAATATCAAATTTTTCCATCCACCTCAAATATGCAAATAAAAGGTCAAATTCACCAAAAGTTGTAAATTTATCCTTTCAATTCATACATTATCCAAAAGAAAATCCTAAGC
Source organism: Excoecaria cochinchinensis (assembly GCA_947683425.1). NCBI lineage: Eukaryota > Viridiplantae > Streptophyta > Magnoliopsida > Malpighiales > Euphorbiaceae > Excoecaria > Excoecaria cochinchinensis. The sequence goes on along the minus strand of CANTUQ010000167.1, from coordinate 2,469,619 downwards.
ACAAGTACCTATACAACTACTAAATTTGTAATTTAATTTACCCATTCACACTATGGCATCATATGACCTTATTACAATATCATTATTGCACAGTCATTACAGTATCATTACTACACAGTCATGAAATATATATACACAGAACAATAAATATTAACACAAATAAATTATCTAATTAAAACAACTTATTTCAAATATATACGTATTATTAACAAACTAATTTTAATATATAAAAACTAACCTCTGGTAAAGCAACCGATAAGAGGCAGAAATTTGGCACACAGAGGAGCTAAATGCGGAACCGGTTGAGGCGGTGACGGGTACATACAATAACAAATATAATATAATTTTAATATTAACTTTTATAACAACATACGTAATACACACTTAAAAAAAATTAAACATAATACAAATTTAAACAACACTATATATAATAACAATTATACCTCAAAGTTAATAATATTTTAACTATAATAACATTATACACAATACTAACAATATACACAAAAAAAAATATACATACACATATATAACACATAATTAAAATAATAGTACATATAATTTTAACAAACATGCCATAAAACAAAAAAAAAATTATATCAACATAATAACAATCATAATAGAAGATATATACACCAAAATAATATATGTAAACAAATTTAATACAAAAAAAAATATTGACAATATGCCACACTATCAAAATATATATATATATATAAATATAATAAACATTTTGATACAATATAATATATATACACAAAACACTAAACATATACACAAATAAATACCAAATTAATAACAAATACACATACAATAAGCAACAAAATTATAACTACATACACAACAAATAACTACATACTCAATTACAACTTAATATACTAACAATTACAATTCAATATACATACACAAAAAATAACTATATACTCAATTACAACTCAGTATACTAACAATTACAATTCAATATACATACACAAAAAATAACTACATACTCAAATAATTAAATACCACATTCAAACAATATTACACTTAATATACCACAAATTTAAAACAATTATAAATAATTTAATAATTATACTGCTAGGGTGAGACGGTTGGCGTGCCCCTGAAGTTTTAGCCTATAAATAGGTGGCTTCTGTGCAGTTTTTCCCTCATTTTTGCAATCTCTAGCGAAGCTCTGCCAAAATTTCTTCTTACTTCTTTCAGCCTTCACATTCTAGTGGTTTTTGCTCTCTGTTCCCTGAGATTTTTCGAAGATCCTACAATTAAGTAAGTAATCCCTTCTCGTTTCCCTTTGAATTTCCTCTATTTTTCATTCCATTGCGCTTCTGCATTCATCTTGATTTATCCCATTAGAGACCAGAAGCTTGCATCGAAAATGGCTTCGAGTAGGGGGTAGTCGATAGATAGGACCTTCATGGAGGAGTATAGGGATAAAGCGGAGGTTGATCATTTTTCCAGGCTAAGTCCTAGAGAGGTGGCCAAGATCCCTTCCCAGTACGACCTTCCAGAGGATGTGTACATGATGCCTTGCCCCGAATCCATGACAGTGATGGAGGGGCCCTTCGGCAACTAGGGAAATGAATGGTTCATCTGCCATCTACCGAGCTTGGATGCAGGGATGAGGTTTCCCTTTGGCGCATTTGAGATGGCGGTGTTGAGAGGGTATGGGATCGCCCCCAACCAGCTTCATCCGAATGGATGGAGATCGGTGGCTTGCTTCAAGATCTTGTGCAGGATAGAGGGAGTAGCCCCGACCTTGGATCTCTTCACCCATTTCTTATATGTGTCGGGTCGGAGTGATGGCACAGAGTGCTTCTTCACAAGCCGACCGAAGAGGAAGCTTTTCGCAGTCCCTTTGTGACGTGCCCCGAACCACGTGGGCACCTCGATGGCCCGCTCTCAGGGCTTTCGGGAGAGGTTCATAAAACTTGTAAGAAATTACAATGGCGTCTATTTTGGACAACAAGGAGGTTTCATGGAGTTGCCACCCAATAGAACATTGAAAAAATTCGTCTAGCCTCAGTGAGTCTAAGACAGCGCTGCTATGTCCATTTTGGGCAAGACAGAGGGGTCTTGGAGGTCCCATCCTAATAGAATATTAGGATGACCCTCTTGCCTCGTGGAGCCTAGGACTATGCGAGTTAAAGCCTTTTTACGGGACATAAGAGGTGTCTTGGAAGTTCCATTCCAACGAAACATTGAAATGGTCCTCTCGCCTCGTTGAGCCCAAAGACCAGAGATGGTTCGGGACTTCTCATTTATTCATACCTTAATTAAGTTAAAATTGAGTTTTGAATTTAAGTTTTCACCCCTTTTCTCATACGTTTCGATGCAATAATTAGAGCACAAGTTGATCATCCAAGGAAAGCAGTAAATGAAAGCATAATTAAAGTAAAATATATAAAAATAAATTACAACAAAACTAGGGGCGAAATACAACCCCCATTGTAAAATAAAGGTAAATCATGCATAAAAAGAGTTATTTGTCAAGAGTGAGGACATTGGTTCTCGCATGCATAATTAAAGAAATAATTTTGAAGTGACAATTTATTTGGATGAAAAATTAGGACATTAGTCCCATTTTGTTAGAAAAATTCAATTTATTAATACAAAACTTTATGCGAACTTTTAATTAACGTGCATGAAAATAAACAAACTTATTACAAATTACATATTAAATAATAAAAGCAAAAAAAAAAAAGGCTAAAAAGGCTAAAAATATAAACTCCACCAAAATGATGTCTTCAAACCTCCATGGGTTCCCACTTGGCATTGAAAAGGCTCATACATAAAAATAATTATTGAAATAAAAACACAAATGAAGATGATGTTAGTAATAAAAAATGAATTAAACATATAACATGTAAAAAAAATGAATTAAAATAAAACAATATGCATAATGTATGACAAATTAATTAGATGGCATAATAAAATATAACTTAACACATGAACAATTTAACATGCATAAATAAAAATAATAAAATTTAACATGTATGAAAACATGAAAATAATAATGATGATGAAATTCAACATATATGAAAACATGAAAATAATAATGATGATAACAATAATTAATTATAATAAGAAATAAAACTAATAAAAATAATAATGATGATAATAATGATAAATAATAATAAATAATAATGATAGTAATAATAATAATAATAATAATAATAATAATAATAATAATAATAATAATAATAATAATCACAATAATAATAACAATAATAATAATGATGATAATATCAAAGAATATGAACAATCAAATTAAATATGCAAGTAATAATAATAATAATAATAATAATAATAATAATAATAATAGCATCAAAAAATATGAACAATCAAATTAAATATGCAAGTAATGATGATAATAATAATAATAATAATAATAATAATAATAATAATAATAATAATAATAATAAAACAAAAATAATGATGGTAATAATAATACTAATGATAATAATAATATATGAACAAAAATAATGACAAGAATATGAACATGAACAATTAAATATAGAAATAAGAATAAGAAATAATAATATGAACAATTAAATAAAAGATTAAGAAATAAAAAGTAAAATAAATAATAGATCTAAAATAATTTACATGATAGCTAACTAATTTTAAACAAAAATAAATTGAAAATTAAAAGTTGAGCTAAAAATATTTACCCTCAAATTTGATGTGATAAATGAAATTGGATGATAATTCCTTGCTTTGATTTAGAAAAAATAAAATATATAACGAAATTTTATCCCAAAAACAAATAATTGATTTATTTGTTTTAAGGAAAAATTATGAAAATCAAGAAGTGAAAAAATTCACAAGAACAAATAATTGATTTATTTGTCTCAAGAATTAACTTAAAAAATCAAATTAGAATATTTGAATTTTTTTTTTTGAAGAAGAAAAAATAAGAAGAAGAAGAAGATGAAAAAGAGAGAAAACAATATTTTTCTTAAGAAAAATTCCCCCCAAAATCCTTACTAAAAACCCCTTTTTATACATAAAAAAACCCAAATAAAATCAAATTTTTATTAAATTGAATTAAATAAATTTAATTGCAATAATCACAAAAAACTCATGAATTTGAAGGGTTTGAAAAATAAAAGGTTTTTCCATTAAATTACACAAAAAAATGAAGAAAAAAATAATTTTTAGGCCGAAAAACGGAAAAACAGCAGATCGGCCATCGGAGGGGCGCGCAGGGGCGATCGACGCCCGTCGGCGCGCCCGACGGGCGCCGCCTCGCGCTGGCGAGAGCGCCCAGCGCGCTGCTGCAGCCCGACACTCGCGATTTTCCTATTTTTTTTTTAAAATACAACAATTTCAAAACATACCCTTTTTGTCTCAAAAATAATTTTTAAAACATTTAAAATATTTTTTAAAATAAATTTTTATTTATTTCTAATAAATTAATTTGACAAGAAAATAATTACTTTCAACTTTTATTTTTTTGCCTATAAATAGGCACACTTAATTTCATCATTGGGTAATCCTGATTTAGGCTGACTCGGGACCCGGTGTCTACACCCTTCCTCGATGAAAGGGTACAAGGAGAAGTACTTTCTTGTGGGAATGATCGGCGGATTCGGAGTGCCACTAACCCAATCAGAAGGAGCCATCAAACTGAAAGATCAGGCGGCTGGACAACCCTTATACGAGGCTAACATCAAGAAGTTGATGGACGCCGTGATGAGACAAGGAGGTCCCTATGATTCCGACTTCCTGTTGGGGATCCTGTTCAGGTCTTCAAGCTCCTAAGCTGTCGAAAACGCAGAACGTGAGCATTGGGATTGGTGTAAAGGGAGCAGCATAAATTATCAATCATGCATTGCATCTGCATTAAGTATTTTGTTTTTCTATAAATAACACTTATCTTGTTTGTCTGTGTAACGCAGTTGCGATGGCTGGCGGGGATGATATGACAAGGCAGCTTGCCGTGCGGGCTAAGGCCAAAAGAGATGCCGAGTGGGCCGCGAAGGAGCAGAGGAAGATCCTACCGACTTCGAAAGTGCGTGCCTCGCTGGCTCCAACTCCTCGTGCCGCTGCCCCAATCGCCGTTGTGCCTATTTCTGCTGCTACCCCTGCTACCTTAACCGCCACCTCTGTTGCAGCTGCTGTTGTTTCACCCTCACGCCCGATTTCGAACATCTCAAAGGGCCAGCAATCTCAAAGGCGGCAGTTAATACTGCGGGATGAGTCTGATGAGGAGGAGGTGCCAGGGGCCGTCCGTCTTCCTGACATTCAGTCCCTGAGGGAGATGGCGCAAAGGAAAGCTGCCCGTCTGGATGAGGCTGCCCAGCGGCAGGCCGAGGAATCCGCTCGAAAAAAGGCCGTTGACCTGGTGGCCGAGGTAGACACTCGGGTGGCGGCTAGGGGCAAAGCTGTTGTGCAAAGTGAGCCAGCCCGGCGAGCGGACAGGCGACCCATGCCTTTGAAGGAGTTCTTAAAGGAGAACTTTGGCAACGACTGTTCGGCAAGCAACAAAGTGGTTGCTGCTATCTTTGTCGGGGGCTTATTCAGGAGGATGACTTCAAGGCCATGGGGGATCCCAACTCCCTCACTCGGGAGCTTAGTATGTTTAACCAGCAAGGCCTGGAGGTAAGATTTGTTGCCCTGAAAATGGCAAGGTCCCCCCTTTTGCTAATGTTGGTGTTTTCTTTTTCTTATAGCCGATCAGGAGGGGTCAGCATATGCAAGGCGTGGCGGCCTTTTAGAGGCCAAGTCAAGGGATGCTGCCAAGGTGAGGGGGGAGGCAATCGCTCAACGTGATGCTGCGCAAAAAGAAAACTCTGCCCTTCGCCTTCAAGTGTCGAAACTGCAGAAGGAGACCTCCTCTCTCCGTGGGGAGGTAGTAGATGCGAGGAAGGAGGCATCTCGGCATGCCCAGGAGCTAAAGTCTCGGCTAGGCAAGGTTGACCGGCTGAAAGGTGAAGTCTCGCGCCTAACAGCTGACAGTGCCCAATGCCAGAGATTTGAAGAGGAGGCGACCAGACTGGGTGCCGAGTGTAAACTCCTGGGCGCTGAGAGGGGTAAGGCCCTGGAAGAGTGCGACAGTCTTCGAGCCGAGCGGGATTCACTGAGGGCTACTCTGGAGGAGAAGAAAGCCTTCTGGAGGAAGAAACTTGAAGAGGAGCTTGCCTCTTAGAAAGAGCAGCTTCTTGATCAGCTGGGAGAAGCTCAAGGGAAGTTGTCATCTCGGCTAATCTATGAGGCCGGGAGGCATTTCCCCGGGGTTAATCTCAACTGGATGGAGGATCCCAGAATTTTGCCCGATCCGCCATCTAGTGATGATGAAGAGGAGGCTCCCAGAGAGGAGGCGACCGATGGAGCGACTTCACTCACTGAAGGTCCTTCGCCGACTAGAGTTTAGCCGGACGCGCCCCCCGAAGTTAAAGCTGGCACTACTTTGCCTGAGGTGGCTGCCGAGCCTTCTGAGCCTGCTGCCGTCCCAACTGCAAAGACTGCTGCCGAGCCAAGCATGGAGGCAGCTGCAGATGATGTAGAAATTGTAGATATAGAGAGATAGATTAGAAATTGTATACTTTATTTTTGTATTCGTGTATTTATTTTTGTATTCGTGTAAGTTGTACAATATACAATTTTCTCAATAAATGACATTTTTCGCGTAAATTGAAAATTTCCACAGTTATGCATTCGCAAATCTTCAATAACTTGTAAAATTGCATAAAATTTGCTAAGTTTGGATGTAGCTTGCTAAAATGCATATAAGTTGCTAATGTGAAACATGTTAATGAATCTCATATACTTCCTGAATTGGAATAATTTTTCAAGTCCAGTGACCGATTTGCCCAATCTGGTCTAGGATGTATGATTAGTCGGCCATCTGGAACGACTCTTAAGTCGGACTTAGAATCAGGCAAATAGTTTTGTTCGTCAAGTTAGTGTTTGATTTGCATTCCGGTTCGTGACCGTTGCGCAACACTTATCTTGGAAGAAACATTTACCTTAATCTAACCACAACGCTCGCATCTTGGATTCGGGATTTGCGTCGAATCTAGCGAATTAGTTAGTGCATTCCGTATTTTCGGATCGGAGTATAGCCGATCCTAACGGACGGGGTCGACATAAGGTTCGTGGTTCCCATATCTTTGGATCAGGATGTTCGTCGATCCTAACGGTCGAACTGTCGGGCGCTTGTCCTTTTTCTTATCTTGGGATTGAGAGTTGTCTCGATCCTAACGATTGGATTAAAGTTGTTCTGTGTTTTCGGATCGGGAATAACATCAATCCTAACGGATGAATCATACCTGTAAAGAAATGGGTTCCAACTTTAGCATTTTTGGCTTGGGATGGGCATCAAGCCTTGTGTATAAGTTGCCTCATACGTGCCTTTCACAGAGATGGTGGAAAAGAATTTCTTCATTGATTTAATATTTGCTGTATGTAGATACATTATTGCAAGTGGTACTTTTTGAGTACTTAAACATTCTAGCTCCGGGAGATGTCTTGCCCTTCTATTGTTTTGAGCCTGTACGTGCTCGGGCTTAAGACTTTGGAGACCTCATAAGGCCCTTACCAGTTTGGCATTAGCTTGCCTACTCCTGCATTACCCGAGCTTACGTCTGCCTTTCTGAGTACTAGGTCGCCCACATTGAAAACTCTAGATTTCACTTAGCATTGTGGTATATGGCGATCCTTTGCTTGTAGGCGGCGATTTTGACACAGGCATCCTCCCTTCTTTCTTCTAACAGATCTAGATCTTGGCACCTTTCTTGGATGTCCATCTGCTCGGAATAGAATGCTGATCTGTAGGATGGGAGGCCGACCTCTACGGGTATCATTGCTTTGGAGCCGTAGACAAGAGAGAATGGCGTTTGATGAGTGCCTGTCCTTGGTGAAGTTCTGTAAGACTACATGACACTCTTCAGTTCTTCAGTCCAATTGCCTTTTGCCTCACCCAGCCCTTTCTTCAACCTTTCCAGAATGGTCCGGTTGGATACCTCTGTCATTCTATTGCTTTGAGGGTGAGTGACTGAGGTGAATCTCAAATTGATGTTTAGACCTTGGCAAAAATCTCTGAAGATGGAGCTATCGAACTGCTTGCCATTATCTGTAATGAAAACGTTAGGTAAGCCATATCTACAGATGATGTTCCTCCACACAAAGTTCTTGACCTTCTCTGCCGTGATCGTTGCCAGAGGCTCTGCTTCGACCCATTTGGAGAAGTGGTCAACTGCCACGATGAGAAACTTCATCTGCCTTTTTGCTTGGGGAAAAGGTCCCAGGATATCCAAGCCCCATTGATCAAACGACCACGCGACCCCGTGGTCTGCTCCGTACTGACTTATGACCCTTCCATGAACCTGGCATTGTGGGTATCTCCTTGCTTTCTCCTGAGCGTTTTTGAAAATACTTGGCCAGAAGTACCCTGTTTGGAGTACCTTCCTTGCCATGGCTCTGCTAGCTTCATGTGCCCCACAGATGCCTTCATGAACTTCCCTGAGGATGTAATCTCCCTCTTCCTCCGTCACGCACTTAAGCCAGGGATGGCTAGAAGCTTTTTTGTATAGATCACCGTTAATTATGGAGTAGTTAAGGGATTTGCGAGATACCTTTCGAGCTTCGGTTTTATTTTTCGGCAGCTCTCCTGTCTGCAGGTACTGCTTGATCGGGCTCATCCAGGTTTCTTCCCCTTGATCAATCTCTATCATTTTTGGCTCGTCTAAGGAGGAGGAGGTTTGGTCGATGACAGTGATATTTTCTTCTATTATTTCTTGCTCGGAAGCAAACATTTTTGCCAGCCGATTGGCTTCAAATGTTTGATCTCTCGGCACCTTTTGGAGGTTCCATTCTGATCCAGATTCTTTAAGCATTTTGACAGCGGCCTTGACCTTTGCCAAAAACTGGATCATGCTGGCTTCTCTGGCTTCGAAGGTGCCCAAGACTTTGCTTCTCACGAGTTGAGAGTCGCTTTTAATGGTCATTGACTCCGACCGAATGGCATGAAGCAGTCTCAATCCTTGAAGAAGCGCCTCGTACTCTGCCACGTTATTAGATGCTTTAAAATTAAGTTTTATTGCATACCTTATTGCAATGTCCAAGGGACCCATTATTACGATGCCCACGCCTCCTCGAGTGTCGTTTGCTGTGCCGTCCACTATCATTTCCTAACTTGGGCGTTTGGGCTGACCTAGGGGTTCTTCACCGGTGAATTCAGCAACAAAATCTGCCAGAACTTGAGCCTTTATTGCCGTTCTGGGCTCATACCTCACATCCCACGACTGCAGCTTGATCGGTCAGCCCACCATCTTGCCTTCTAGGTCCGGTGTCTGAAGAATTTTCCTAATCGGATGACCCGACCGGACCACTATCGTGTGCGCCTCGAAGTATTGCCTTAACTTTCTTGCACACATCATAAGGGCGATGATGAGTTGCTCGACCGATCCTTTCTTTAGGTCCGCACCCCTAACTACTTTGGCTGACGTAGTACACCGACAGTTGTTGGGTCCCTTCTTCTCTTACAAGGATATCTGCAACAGCTTCACCAGAGGTGGACAAATAAAGGTACAAGTTTTCACCTAGTACTGGTCGGCTGAGCGGTGGCGGGTTAGTGAGGAATTTCTTTAATTCTTCGAAGACTTGTTGGCAGTCTTCCCCCCAATTGAAGCTCTCACTCTTCCTTAGCTTTTTGAAGAAAGGAGTGCATCGCTTGGCTGAGGAGGAGATGAATTGTCCTAGGGCAGTGATTCTCCCGTTCAGCTTCTGGACGGCTTTTATGCTTCTGGGGAGTTGCATCTCGAGGATGGCTTTTATTTTCTCCGGATTAGCTTCAATCCCCCTCTGGGAAACCATGAAGCCCAAAAACTTTCCTGAGGGAACTCCGAAAACGCACTTTTTGGGATTGAGCTTCATCCGGAATTTGTTTAATGTGCAAAAAACTTTGGCCAGATCGGCGGGATGTTCCTCAGGGCTCCTGCTTTTGACGATCATGTCGTCCACGTATACCTCTACATTCTGCCCGATCTGGTCTTTGAAAATTTTATTCATAAGACGCTGATACGTGGCACCAGCATTCTTTAGACCAAATGGCATCACCTTATAGCAAAAAGTTCCATCGTCTGTGATTAAACTGGTCTTCTCCTGATCTGCAAGCCACATCAGGATCTGGTGGTAACCAGCGTATGCGTCGAGGAGGGAGTAAATGGCATGGTCGGCAGTGGCATCTACCAATTGGTCTATACTCGGCAAGGGGTAGCTGTGTTTGGGCCATGTTTCATTGAGATCCGTGAAGTCCACGCACATCCGCAGCTTCCCTGACTTCTTTTTTACTAGGACCACGTTAGCGAGCCACTCGGGATAGTCTATCTCTCGGATTGTTCCGATCTTTAGTAGCCTATCTACCTCCTCAGAAATGAATTTCCTTCGATCGGGCACATGCCTGCGAAGCTTTTGCCTGACCGGGGGATGAGTTGGGTCCACATTTAATTTGTGGGTGATCACTTTTGGGTCTATGCCAAGAATATCCTCTGGCTTCCAGGTGAAGGACGCTTGATTTATCATCAAGACCCGCATGATAGCATCTTCTGTTTCTGTATCCATGCTGGTCCCGACTTGAACATTTTTTCCTTTTGACAGCGCCCTTGTCTTCAGCTCTTCAACAGGGTCCATTCTTGGCCTCTCCACCTGTTCAGATCGCTCCAGGCCTGGCTCTACAATCATGGCCTCCCTTTGCTGCTTTATCATGGTGACATACGCTTTGCGTGACACCTTTTGATCGCCTTTCAGGATGGCGACACCCCCTTTTGTTGGGATTTTCATCACCATGTACCGTACGCTGGTGACAGCTCCGGTTTGGAAAAGCACCAGCCTGCTGAAGATGGCATTATAGGCAAAAGTCATGTCAATCACCATAAATGTTAACTTATAAGCATGAGCGATTGCCTCTTGGCCTAGTTCGACGGATCCCACCATCGGGACAGTAGCATTGCCAAGTCCGATCAATGGTGTGGTGTTTGGCTTCAACTCTTCGATCGGGAGTCCCATGGCTCGGTAGGCCTGAAGGGTAAGCACGTTGACAGCACTGCCGTTGTCCACCAAGATTCTTTTAACATTAAAATTGTTAATCCGAGCGTTTACAATGAGAGCGTCTTCATGTGGAAACATAACGTCTCATGCATCTTTGCTGGATGTGGTGACTGAGGCTGGCTGTTCGGCTTGGTGAGAGAGGTAGACACCCTTTCCCTTTCTTTTTCTAGAGAGGTCCTCTCCATAGGAATATCCTCCAGTGATCACATTTATTATCCCAGCGTATGGCCTATGCGGGTCGACATTCCTCGGGTTTCTGTGCTCATCATTATCGTCTGAGCCAGAATCATCCTTCCGAGGCTTCAACTGTCTACAGGGACTCTCCCCACTAGCCGGGCCTATGAACTTTCTGAGGGACCCCCTTCGTATCAGCCTTTCGATCTCCCTTTTTAGCGAGGTACACTCGTCAGTCAGGTAACCGACGTCTCTGTGAAACTCGTAATATTTCTTGGGGTCCCTTACAATTCTGCTTCTCTCGGACAGAATCTTGGGCCAGTTGACCTTGCTATGCTTTTCTTTGATCCACATCAGCACTGTGGCTGGGCTGAGATTGAGCGGAGTGAAGGTTCTGGATGGGCGATCGTCCGAGAGTTCAAACCTACCCCATTCAGATTCCTTTCTTTTGCCTAGATTCCTAGAAGTTGTAGCTCGGTCTGTGCTCCTTACTGTCCGTTCGGATCCGGAAGCTCTACTGAATGAGAGACCGTCTGGGTGTTGTAGCCGATCTATTACATTGGTCCTTCTTCACCTGCTGGACCTTAAGGCGTCATCCAGTTGGATGTGCTACCTAGCCCTCTCCATTAGATCGGCAAAGCTGGTTGGGAGTCTTGTTGTTATTGATTCAAACAAAGGGCGGTCAGTGGTGCCCCCAGCTAAGGCGATAGTCGCCATCTCAACATTGACATTCCTCACTTCTGACATAGTAGCTTGAAACCTGTCAAGGCAGTCTCGAAGACTTTCATCGGACCTCTGATAGAGATTGCACAGGTCGCTAACCAATTTTGGTGCACACGTCTGCACGATGAACCTTGTGGTGAACAGCTCCTTAAGTTGTTTGAAGGAGGTAATTGATTCCTGTGGCAGCTCATGGAACCAATTGAGAGCATCTCCTCCCAAGGTGGTGGGAAAGATTCTGCAGGCTACCCTCTCATCATAGGTGTAGACCTGTACTTTAGTCAGATATTCTGTTAAATTAGTGGTGGGATCGGTTTTACCTGTGTATTTGTCCATTACCACATCTCTCCACCTGGGAGGTAGCTGAGATTCTGTGATCTCTCTGCAAAATGGGGAGGCAGTATTCCTACATATGTTCCCTTCAAATGCGCCTTTCTTAGGAGCGGTGAAGCCAAACTGCCTGAACTTCTGTTTAAACCATTGGTCTTCCTTGCTCATAGCGGTGGCGGTAGACTCGCCTTTGGCCTTTCTTGAGTGGCTGCGATTTGGGGTGCACATAAAAGACAGATCATCCCCTATGGAGGGGGTGGAAGACCTACTAGGGTAGTAAAGGGAGTCCCTGCTTGTGGACATTGTTTGCTTCCCTTTATCATACCTGGGGTCCTGATGACGCCCCTTCGACTGTCTTGAGCTTGTGGCTCATTAATGGAGATCCCCTTGCTTCTTCTCCGTCTGAAGTCTTTGTCCATGAGGTAATCCTCATGGGCTCTTTCAGAGGTTCTTGGCATCTTACCTTTTTTGAGTGTTTGGACAATGCTCTTAGTGAAGTCACTAAGAAGAGCACGCATGTCCTTAACGGTGATAGGTGTATCTTCTGGTTGCCTTAGAATGGCGTCGTCGAATTCAGGAAGAAGGTTGGCTCTGATTGGGGACCCGGGAGGTATCTCGCTTCTCCGTGAGGTCCCAGATTTAGCACCGTTGTTGCCATTGTGATCATGTTCTCTAAGGGATACGCTCTCGTTAGATCTTGAGTTAGCCATGGCTCTCAATGAAAGCATCAAATGATAAAGCACATAAAGTCTTTATCTGAGATAGAAGGAGAGCTGGCTGGTTTGTGGTGGGAGATCCGATCGGATGAGCGAATCCTGCAAGAGAAAGTACCTGGTCGTACCAGGCGTAAGCACTCCGAATCTTAAGTTAGTAGCTTTAGAGAGAGAATACTTAGAGGTAGAATGTTGGAGATTTAATACCTGGTGCTGTCGTTGGTTGGTCTATTTATAAGAGATAGTTGAGGTGCACTTGAGTGCCTGAGATGTGATAACTGGCAATTAGAGTAGGTGACAGGAAGCAGTTGGTGGGCATGGGCACTGTCTTGTGTCAGACGGCTGATGGGACTGGCGGTCACATTAGCCGATCGGGCGTGTGCGCTGCCTTGGAGTCCACGCCTGCTACTCTCTGCTATTGGGCCTTGGGCCTTGCCAATGGACTGGGCCGACTGGATGGGCGTTTATGCAAATTATATTTCCAGGGTTATCAATTAGCTTACATCAAATATTTGCCACTGATTTCTACCAATCTTAGGTTTTATCTACAAAATCTTATAAATTGTTGGCTTATTACTTCTTTTCTTAAAGATTAATTATTTATATATTATGTACTAATAAAGCTTATTTTTTTTATTTTTTATGTATAATCATGGACATTCAAAATCCACTTATTCAAATAATATGAATATACACCAGACATCCACAAAATATTACTGTAAATACTTCATATCTATAATTTAAGCTCAAGAGTTTTAGCTTGAAAGTATAAATTTTAAATTATTATATAAATCAAAGCATTTTTTTCTTATTATTCAATAAATATTAATCCAGGAGTATTATTGAGCGAACCTACAGTTCTCACGCGAGGACCTCAGCTCCCAAGGTAAACCGGCACGGGATCTTATCTTTTCACACCGTCTTTCATTTTATTTTTCAAATGTTTATAATTATAAAAATTATATCAATTTATTATAATCCAATGATCACTTTTTTCTACATAAGTTAATAAAATTAATAATTAATATATATATATATATATATATATATATATTATTAAAAAATTTAGAATTACGACAAGTAAAAAATTTATTTACATGCAAAATAATGGAGTTATTTAAATATTTTAACGGATTAATTTTAAAACAAAAGTTAAAATTTAAAGTGTATTTTTTAAATTTTTTTCTTAATGGAGAAAGGTCAATTTCAAAAAATGAAAACTTATAAGGCTTTTGTTTTTTAAATCACTGGATTAAATTTTGAAATTCTAAAATCCAAATTAAAATTTAATTTGCTAAAGATTTTAAATCATTAGATAAAAATTTTAACACAAAATAATAATTGAAAGGATTGCGCGATTTAATTATAAAATTAGGAATTGTAAATTTCCATCCGTTTTTATTTTAACATATTCATATTTATAAACATTCTTTTTATCCTTCATGATAAAGAACAGAATGGTCTTTATCGAAAGAGAATGAGAGTTGGCTAGTCTGTAGCATGTAATCCGATCGGATGAGTAGATCCTGCAAGAGAAAGAACCCGGTCAGATCAGGCGTAAGCACTCCGAAACTTAAGTTAGTAGCTTTTATAGAGAGAATGCCTAGAGATAGAATGCTAGAAATTCAATACCTGGTGCCATCATTGGCTGGGCTATTTATAAGAGACAGTTGAGGGGCACTTGAGTGTTTGGGATGTGACAACTGGCAGTCAGAGTAGGTATGCGGCGAAGTGACTGGGAGAAGTTAATGGGCATGGGCGCTGTCTTGTGTCAGACGGCTGATGGGACCGGCGGTCACATCAGCCGATCGGGCGTGTGTGCTGCCTTGGAGCTCACGCCTGCTACCTTTCTGCTATTGGGCCTTGGGTCTTGCCAACAGACTGGGCCGACTGGATAGGCCTATATGCAAATGATATTTGCAGTGTTATCACTTGTCCCCCCTCAAACTGGTCCGATCGGGCATACATTTGCCTAGAGTGAATCCGTTCGGATAATGCCCGCTTCTAGTCGTTCCGCTCGGGAGACATACGTTGGCGGGACTTTTGAATTTTGCACAGCGCTTTTTCTGAAGAGACGCGCCTATTTGTACAGCTGTCTTTATTTAATACTGTACGTGTTCCGAGGGTGATGCTTCGTTCTTCGTACAACCATCATGGCTTTGGGACACGTGGCGTTCTGCTAGTGGCAGGACGGTTGGCGTGCCCCAAAAGTTTTGCCAATAAATAAGGCAATTCCTGTGCAGTTTTTTCTTCACTTTTGCAATCCTTAGCGAAGCTCTGCCAAATTCTTCCCTCATTTTCATTGATTTCCAGCAAACTTCTTTTACTCCTTTCTGAAAATTTTTTCAAGCTACCCACTATCAAGTAAGTACCTCCTTCGCCTTGCTCTCCAATTTTCTCCTTGTCTTTGATTTTTCATCTGCATTCATTCCCTTTAGAAATTGGGGATTTGCATTTTTCCTCCCCTTTCTTTCGCCAAAGATGGCTTCTAGCAGCGGGCAATCACTGGACAGGAGCTTCATGGAGGAATACAGAGATAAGCCAGCAGTTGAGTTGTGTTCTCGATTGACCCCTGGGGAGGTGGCTGAAATCCTTGCTAAATATGGCTTCCCAGATGACATATCTGTGATGCCGTGCCCCGACTATATGGCGGTGATGGAGGGGCCCTTCGAAAAGGATAATAATGAATGCTTCATCTGCCACCTTAGGCCTGAGGTTCCCATTAGGCGCCTTCGAGATGGCGATACTAGAGGGATATGGGATCGCCTCAAATCAGTCGCATCCGAGCGGGTGGAGGTCAGTGGCCTGCTTTAAAATCCTCTACAAAATAGAGAGGGTGGCTCCGACTCTAGACCTCTTCACCCATTTCTTCTACATATAGGATCGGAGCGACGGGATAAAATATGTCTTCACCAGCCGCCCAAAGAAGAAGCTTGTGTACATCCCCACCTCAATGAAAGGGTACAAGGAGAGATACTTCCTAGTGGGGATGATCGGCGGATTTGGGATGCGCCTCACTCGATCGGCTGGGGGCAAAGTCTTGAAGGACTTGGCTGCTGGTTAGCCCATGTATGAGGCCGATATCAGGAAATTGATGGACACCGTGAGGCGGTATGGAGAGCCTTACCAGTCCAGTTTTCTCCTGACCACACTATTTGGTTCTTCCAGCTCCAAAGTTATCGAGAATGCAAAACGTGAGCATTAGGATTGGAGTAGAGGGGATAACATAGATTGTTACTCATGCATTGCATTTTATTTGTTATTTTTTCGAAAACTTATCTTGTTTGTGCTTGTTGCAGCTGTGATGGCTGGTGGGAATGACATGTCACAGCAAATCCTTGGTCGGGCCATCGCCAAGAGAGAGGCCGATTGGAAGGCCAAGGAGGAGAGGAAAAGGCAGAAGCTCTTGCCTGCCTCGGAAGTGCACAAACTGCAGCAAGGCACTTCTTCCATTGCTGCTCCCATCGCTGCAATTCCGATCTTCGCTACTCCTCCTACGGCTGTTACTGCTACGTTTGCCCAACCGCTAGCCAACCTCCAGTCGGATCAAGTCCTTCGGTGCCTCATCCCGAAGTAGGGGATCAGCCCTTCCACCGCCGAAAGGTGATACTCCGTGATGAGTCAGAGGAAAAAAAGATATTTGGGGATGTCTGCCCTCCCGAGATTCAAACTTTGGGGGGAATGGCCCAGGGGAGATCGGCGCGGGTGGATGAGGCCGCACGGAATCAGGCCGAGGAGGCCACCAGGAAGAGGGCTGCTGATGTGGCGGCCAAAGGCAAAGCTGTTGTGCCGAGCGAGCCAACTCGGTGTCCAGATAGGCGACCTGTGCCCTTGAAGGAGTGCTTGAAGGAGAACTTTGGCAGTAACTGGTCAACGAGCGATAAAGCGGATGCCAGCTTTCTTTGCCGGGGGATCCTGCAAGAAGATGACTTCAAGGTCATGGGGGATCCTAGCTCGCTTGGCCGGGAGCTTAGTTTATTTAACCAGCAGGCCCTGGAGGTGAGATTAAGCCACTTCAGAGATTTTTGTTGCCTGAGAATTGGCAAAAATCGCCTTGATGATGCTATTGTTTTCCTTTTTATTGTAGTTGATTAAGAGGTCAGCATTTGCACGGGGTAGGCAGCTTTTTGGAGGCACGAGCAAAAGAGACCACCAAGGCGAGGGGGGAGGCGATTGCCCAGTGTGAAGCTATTCAGAAGGAGAACTCTGCCCTTCGCTTTGAGGTATCAGACCTCCAAAAGGACACGTCTGCTCTCGGTAGAGAGGTGGTGGACGCCAGGAAGGAGGCCACTCGGCATGCTCAGGAGCTTAAGTCGCGGCTGGTTGAGGTTGATCAGCTGAAGGGTGAGGTGGCACGCCTAACAGCCGACAGCGCTCAGTGTCAGAGATTCAAGCAAGAGGCGGCCAGACTGGGCAGCGAGTGCAAGGCTTTAAGCATTGAGAAAGCCAAAGCGCTGGAGGAGAAAGGCCAGGCTATTGCGGAGTGTGATCAGCTACGCGCCACTCTGGCGAACAAGGAGGCTACCTGGGGGAGGAGGCTTGAAGAGGAGCTTGCATCTCGAGAGGAGAAACTGCTTGATCAATTGGGCGAGACTCGGGCGAACCTGCTATCTTGGCTGATCTATGAGGCTGGGAGGCGCTTCCCTGACGTTGGCCTTAACTGGATGGAGGATCCAATGGCTTTGCCCGATCCGCCATCAAGTGATGATAAAGGAAATGCTTCTGGAGAGGGAGCTACCAAGCAAGTTGTTCTGCCTGGGGTTCGTGAAGACACATCACGTGGAGCCAAAGCTGGAGCATCTCCATTGGCCGTGCCTGTCTCCGAAGGGGTAGCTGAGCCTTCTTAGCCTGCCTCCGACCCTTCTCAGGCCTTAGCCGTGCTGAACGCCTTCGACCCTTCTCAGGCTTCAGCCCAGCCGAACGCGGGACCACCTACCGATCCTCCTGGCAATGTAGAAGTTGTAAATATAGAAACGTAGGTTAGAAATCATAGATGTGTATAGACTTTCCTTTGTATACTTTGCCTATTGTACTCGTGTAAGCTGTATAATATACATTTTTCTCAATAAATGTCATTTTTTGCATAAATTGCAAATTTTCATAGCTATGCATACGCAAATCTTCAATAACTTGTAAAATTGCATAAAATTTGCTAAGTCTGGATATAGCTTGCTAAAGTGCATATAATTCGCTAAGGTGAAACACATTAACGAATCTCATATACTTCTTGAATTGGAATAATTCTTCAAGTCCAGTGACCGATTTGCCCAATCTGAGCTAGGATGCATGATTAGTCGGCCATCTGGAATGACTTTTAAGTTAAACTCAGAATTAAGCGAGTAGTTACGTTCATCAAGTTAGTGTTTGATGTGCATTCTGGTTCGTGACCGTTGCTCAACACTTATCTTGGGAGAAACATTTGCCTTGATCTAACCTTAGTGTTCACGTCTTGGATTCGGGATAGGCGTCGAATCTAGCGGATGAGCCAGAGCATTCCGTATTTTCGGATCGGAGTATAGCTGATCCTAACGGATGGGATCGACAAAAGGCTCGTGGCTCCCGTATCTTCGTATCGGGGTGTTCGTCGATCCTAACAGTCGAACTGTCGAGTGTTTGTTTCTTTCCATATCTTGGGATCGGGAATTGTATCGACCCTAACGGTTCTCTTTACGTTTTTTCGTATTTTTGGATCGGGAATAACATCGATCTTAATGGTTGTCTTGTACCCGCAAAGAGGTGGGTTCCAACTTTCGCATTTTTGGCTCGGGATGAACGTCGAGCCTAGCGTATAAGTTGTGATATGCATGGTTTGCAAATAATAAGAAAATAACTCTTTATTCATAGAGATGAAAAGGAACCTCTTTATTGATTGAATATTTGTTGAATCTGGATACATCATTACAAGTGGTATTTCTTGAGCACTTCGACGTTCCAGCTTCTGGGGATGTCTTGCCCTTCTATTGTTCTGAGCCTAAATGTGCTTGGGCTTAAGACTTTGGAGACCTCATAAGGCCCTTCCCAATTTGGCATTAACTTGCCTACTCCTGCGTTTCTCGTACCTATGTCCGCCTTTCTTAGCACCAAGTCGCCGATGTTGAAAGCTCTAGACTTTACTTTGGCGTCGTGATATCTGGCGATCCTTTGTTTGTAGGTGGCGATCTTGACATAGGCGTCCTCCCTTCTTTCTTCTATGAGATCCAGATCCTGGCATCTTTCTTGGATGTTCATCTGTTCAGAATAAAATACCAATCGGTAGGATGGGAGGCCGACCTCTACGGGTATCATCGCTTCGGAGCCGTAAACAAGAGAGAATGGCGTTTGATGAGTGCCTGTTCTTGGTGAAGTTCTATATGACCACAGGACACTCTGCAGCTCTTCAGTCTAATTGCCTTTTGCCTCACCCAGCCGCTTCTTCAAACCTTCAAGGATGGTCCGATTGGAGACCTCCGTTATTCCGTTGCTTTGAGGGTGGGTGACTGATGTAAATCTCAGATTGATGTTCAGGCCTTGGCAAAAATCTCTGAAGATGGAGCTGTCGAACTGCTTGCCATTATCTGTAATAAATACATTAGGTAAGCCATGCCTGCAGATGATGTTCCTCCAGACGAAGTTTTTGACCCTCTCTGCGGTGATCGTCGCTAGGGGTTCTGCTTCGATCCACTTGGAAAAGTGGTCAACTACCACGATGAGGAATTTTATCTGCCTTTTTGCTTGGGGAAAAGGTCCCAGGATATCCAATCCCCACTAATCAAATGGCCATGTGACCTCGATCGGCTGCTGGTCTGCTCCGTGCTGTCTTATGACCCTTCCATGAACTTGGCACTACGGGCATCTCCTTACTTTCTCTTGAGCATTTCTAAAAATGCTTGGCCAAAAATATCTTATTTGGAGTACTTTCCTTGCCATGGCCCTGCTAGCCTCGTGTGCTCCACAGATGCCTTCATGAACCTCCCTCAGGATGTAGTCTCCTTCTTCCTCCATTACGCATTTGAGCCATGGATGACTAAAAGCTTTTTTGTACAAGTCACCGTTAATAATGGAGTAATTGACGGATTTGCGTGATACCTTTCGAGCTTCAGTTTTATCATCCGGTAGCTGTCCTGTCTGCAGGTATTGCTTGATCAGGCTCATCCAGGTTTCTTCCCCTTGATCAATCTCCATCATTTTCGGCTCGTCTAGGGAGGAGGAGGTTTGGTCGACGACAGTGATGTTTTCTTCTATTATTCCTCGTTCGGAAGCAGCCATCTTTGCCAGCCGATCGGCTTCAAATGTTTTGTCTCTCGGCTCCTTCTGGA
Organism: Excoecaria cochinchinensis; assembly: GCA_947683425.1. Classification (NCBI taxonomy): domain Eukaryota; kingdom Viridiplantae; phylum Streptophyta; class Magnoliopsida; order Malpighiales; family Euphorbiaceae; genus Excoecaria; species Excoecaria cochinchinensis. Next base: position 2,449,338 of record CANTUQ010000167.1, on the reverse strand, counting down.
GGTTCCATTCTGACCGAGATTCTTCAAGTGCTTTGATAGCGGCCTTGACCTTTGCCAAATACTGGATCATGCTGGCTTCCCTGACTTTGAAGGTGCCTGAGACTTGGCTTGTCACGAGCTGAGAGTCACTTTTAATGGTCACTGACTCCGGCCGGATGGCATGAAGCAGTCTCAATCCTTGAAGAAGTGCCTCATACTCTGCCATGTTATTAGAAGCTTTAAAATTAAGCTTTATTACATACCTTATTGCAATGCCCAAGGGGTCCATTATCACGATGCCCACACCTCCTCGAGTGTCGTTTGCTGCGCCGTCCACTATCATTTCCTAGCTTGGGCATTTGGGTTGAACTTGGGGTTCTTCACCGGCGAATTCAACGATAAAATCTGCCAGAGCTTGGGGCTTTATCGCCTTTCTGGGCTCATACCTCACATCCCACGACTGCAGCTTGATTGCCCAGCCCACCATCTTGCCTTTCAGGTCTGGTGTCTAAAGAATTTTCCTGATCAGATGACCCGATCGGACACTATACCTCGAAGTATTGCCCTAGTTTTCTTGCGCACATCATAAGGGCGATGATGAGCTGATCGACCGGTCCTTTCTTTAGGTTTGCACCCCTCAGTACTTGCCTCACGTAGTACACCGGCAGTTGTTGGGTCCCTTCTTCTCTTACTAGGACACCTGCAACGGCCTCACCAGAGGTGGACGGATGAAGGTACAAGTTTTCACCTGGAATCGGTCGGCTGAGCAGTGGTGGGTTAGTGAGAAATTTCTTTAACTCTTCGAAGGCTTGTAGGTAGTCTTCCCCCCAATTGAAGGTTTCATTCTTCCTTAACTTTTTGAAGAAAGGAGTGCATCGCTTGGCTGAGGAGGAGATGAATCGTCCTAAAGCAGTGATCCTCCCGTTCAGCTTCTAGATGTCTTTTATGCTCCTGGGGGGTTACATCTCGAGGATGGCCTTTATTTTCTCTGGATTAGCTTCGATCCCCCTCTGGGAAACCATGAAGCCCAAAAACTTTCCTGAGGGAACTCCGAAGATGCACTTTTCGGGGTTGAGCTTCATCCGAAACTTATTTAATGTGCACAGAACTTTGGCCAGATCGGCTGGATGTTCTTCAGGACTCTTGCTTTTGATGATCATGTCGTCCACGTATACCTCTACATTCTGGCCGATCTGGTTTTTCAAAATTTTATTCATGAGACGTTGATACGTGGCACCAGCATTCTTTAGACCGAACGGCATCACCCTGTAGCAAAAGGTTCCGTTCTTTGTAATGAAACTGGTCTTTTCCTGATCCAAAAGCCACATCAGGATCTGGTGGTAGCCAGCGTATGCGTCGAGGAAGGAGTAAATGGCGTGGCATGCAGTGGTGTCCACTAGTTGGTCTATACTTGGCAAGGGTAGCTATCTTTGGGACATGCTTTATTGAGATCCGTGAAGTCCACGCACATTCGCAGCTTTCCTGACTTCTTTTTTACCAGGACCATATTAGCGAGCCATTCGGGATAGTCTATTGTAGACACCGGATCCTGAGGCAACTCAGATCGAGGTTACCCAATGATGAAAATGACAGTCGCTTCCGAGTAAAATGATTAAAATTAATGATCTCCTTGTCGAAAATCTTTTTTTTGTTTTGTTTTTGTTCTTTATTTTATTTTATTTTATTTCATTTCCATCTATCTTTTATCTTTATTTCTATTTTTATTTTATTTTAATTTTTTTTATTTTAATTTTTTTCATTTTTTTCGATCCCGGTGCCGTGGGGTCCGCGCCGCGTGTGCGATCGTGGGGACACGCGCCGCCGCGCAGCACGGAGCATCCCCCGCGCGCGACGCAGGGGAGCGCAGTGCTCCCCTCCGCGCCCACTGGGGAGCATGCAGTGCTCCCTTTGCGCGCGAGAGGGAGCACGCATGCTCCCCTCTGCCGCGCGCTTGCATTCGGAGCGCGCGTTGCGCTACGCAGTACGCGGCCTGCTTCAGGGCATGCCGCGTGCTGCGCTGCACAACACGCGCCCTGTGCGCAAGCACTATAGTCCGTCTTCTTCCTCCAGCGCATTTTTGATCTGTTTTTAGCCGTTTCCAATCTATTTTGAGGGGCATTTTGGGGGTTTTAAACCCAGAAAAATATCCTGAAATAAGTATAAAAAGAAAATCAGAAGAATTTTTTAGGGGGGTTTTTTTTCGGTGAACATTTTTTGAGAGAAAACCCAGAAAAATTAGAAAAAAGAGCTTATTCTTCAACCCAAAAACGGCATTTTCAATTGAAAAAAAAAATAGATTTTTGAGTTCCTTTTATTTTGGATTACCAGTTTTCTTCGAAAAAAAAGCTTCTTGAATTTTTATCCAGAATTTCTTTTGTTCATTTTCTCAAGCAAATTGACAAGAGATCATCAGTTCTTCATTTTTGCTGCAAATATAACATTTCTGAGGGTAAATATTTGAGCTAAATTCGTTTTCTACTTCTCATTTACTCACATTTGTTTATTATGCTATTGTATATATTCATTTTTACTTGATTCTTTTCTTGTGTTATATACTGTATAATATTATCTGTTGTTGTTTTATTGTATCATTACTATATGTCTGTTGTTGTTTATTTTTGGTATTTATCCCTCTGTTCATCTTTTTTTCAACTTTATTGTCGTATGCTGTTGTATTATTTGTTTCTTTTGTCAGTTGCTTTATTCACTGTTGATTTTATTGTTGTTGTTAACAATATGTTGGTTTACCCCTTTTTTTTTATTCACAATCTAAACAATGTTATTGGGGTGTTTTGTATCATTTGTTCATCCGTTCTTTTTTTTTGTTCATTGTTGTTGTTAACCATGTTTATCATTATATTTTGATATTGTTTTTATTGTTGTATTTATTATTCACGTTTTTTCTTTCATCCTTTGATAATGCACGTTGTTCATGGCTTGTTTGTATTTTAAAATTCATATCCAATGATTAGTGTAACGTGTAGTATATTAGTGGATTATAGGGTATTTGCCGTTTGCCTTTGTTTCTTTAGCATGTTATTGTCATTTTGCTTGTATATATTATGCTGTCAACAAATAAATAATCTGGATTTAGAATGAACCGTTGGCATGATGTATATTAAGGTTTGTGGCTAATAATTATATAATTGGTAGTGTGTGTTTAATTGTGGATTTAATTTATTTGATTCATTCTATTATATGTATAATTAACTGATTATTCATATTTATTTGTCACGATTAATTGTAAATTTTAAATGAATTGAATAATTTGAGTGTTTGCTTAATTGATTATATTATTTGTTCAAATAATTGTTCTTTGTTCAATTTATTTAGTTATTATTTATTTACATTATTTATTTATTTGGCTAATTATTCATTTAATTTACATGCTCATTTGATTTTTTATATTATATTATGAATTTTACTTAGTGCACTAACATAATTTTATTTTGTTCTTTTTTAATTGCCCAAAATGTGCTTACTTCACTTTGAGTGATATTTCGAGTGGATCGGGGACCGAGAAAACTAAATCATTCGGAAGCTTGGGTTTGCATTTCTTAATCATTGTATTTATCTCTTTATGTTTTTTATGTGATTGTATGTATAAATGTATTTCAAAATTCACCCGCATTACAAAAGTCACAATTATTTATAATAAGTAAAATTGGGAATTTTGTATTAATAAAATGGACCAATGTCCAATTTTTATCCAATGAAATCTCACCATCAAAATAGAGAACTAATTTTCACAAAATAGGGATCACTCATCCCGATTTTTCACAATAAATGCCTAAAAAGTAGTTTTCTAATCTTTTAATAAAAATAGGGAACCAATGTTCCCAAAATTGAATAAATGTCCCAATTTATGTATGTTAGATTTTATTTTTTTAAGGTGTTTATTTATGTTTATTCATTTTGTGCCCTTGTAATTTAAGTGTTTGGGGCAAATTCTATTCTTGTAATTTATTCATCTATTTATTGCTTACTTTTCAATGTGAATGAAATGTGCTTTATTTTCAATGCATGATCGCGTGAGGAGAGGAGTGGAATTGCGTTTCATTAAAAACCCATTTATAAGACTTAACTTGACTCATTAATAAAAGTAAAGTTCCGAACACCGTCTTTGGTTTAAGACCATCGAGGTTAGAGACCTCTGCCAAGTTTTGGGTGGCGACTCCAACACACCTCAAGGTGCCTTTAGGTGTCATTAGGCTAGGTGGTTCTCCCCAATGTTCTATTGGGAGGAATACACCTATGATGCCTCATGGCGCCCATGATCGAAAATGACGCGACCCAATCCCTCGAGCCCCAAAAGGTGGGCTCCAACGAGGGCCTTGCTGGTCTAGCGCGCGTCACGGTGGCGACTCCACTGGGGATGATTGAAACTGTAACACCCCCTGCCCGTACGTAGGCAATCCCATTCGATAAGGAGTAAGACGCCGTACGAGTAAAGGTGTCACCAAACAGATACACAGTAAATCATACATTCATTCAAACCATACATACAGAAACATGAGATAATTAAAACTTTAAAGGAAAAGAAAGTCATAGCTGATCATACATTAATATAATAAACCATTACAATAATGTTCTGATCAACTAGCTGAAACAAAAGATAGTACATATTCAAAATATAAGTACAATAGCGGAAGCTGAAACAAAACTGATACAAGAGAGTTCAATATAAAAAGAATCATTACAGATTACAAAACTGAGCCCTACACTAAACCTTCTGTGTTGGCTTGGCGGCAGCAACTCTCTCGAAGCAAAAACTCCTTCCGCACCTGCACGGGTAAAAACACCGTGCTAAGCGATAAACGCTTAGTGGGAAAACACACATAACATATGAACGGCCATTCACAATGGTCGTCAAGGCATAACACATTCACAATAGCAAAATGCAATAGCTCATAACATAATTCATAAGAACATGCTCACAATTTAAAGCCATACATTCTGTATCTCAAATTCATATCCATATCCAGATTAGTTGAACATACATTTCATCAATATACTCATACAGATATCACATGTACATAGTCATAAGAGTAGGGCAAACCAATCGAACACCAAAAGAACACCTGCTGACTCTGGGTAGTGGATAACGAGTGTACAGACAGTACTTTATGGGTACGAGCCGATTACAGACAGTACCTTACGGGTACGAATCGAGAAAACCATTTTACTTTTAACTTTTACAAATCATTTTCAAATGGGACCTTAAACAAAATCCTTACACATAAAGGGTTCGCGAGGAACCAAACGGGGACCTGATCGGGGTCCAAACGAAACAAAGGGTTGCAGCTAAAAGACTCTATTAGGCGTGCCTAACTATCCACTTACTTGACTCTAGCAGGTTATGCGTCATTCAAATCATATTTCAGAACATAACATATAATTCATCTAAAGAATCATGGTAACACTCATATCAAAGCATATAAAAATATGACATGCATCATAGAGCAGTATAAATCCCTTCGGAAGAATTATGGAATTCATTGTTTAGCTAAAACTGAGAAATTTCAGAAAATAGGCCAAACGGAGGTGACCAACAAGGTTGGCCGGTCACGGGTTGTGACTGGCATCACAACCCGTGACTGGCCTCCTCACAAGGCTGGTCACGAGACGTGACTGGGAGTCACGTCTCGTGACTGGCTTCTTCTTTTGCTGGTCATGCCTTTCTCTCTTGCTGGTCACGAGTCGTGACTGGGTGTCACGTCTCGTGACTGGCTTCTTTGAGGCTGGTCACGCGTGACTGTCTATCGTGACTCTCTCTCAGGCCGGTCACGAGTCGTGACTGCCTTCCTCGGCTGGTCACGAGTTGTGACAGGCAGCCACAACTCGTGACTGGCTTCACTCTGGCAGGTCACGAGTCGTGACTGGAAGTCACGTCTCGTGACTTGCCTCTCTTCTTAGCTAGTCACGCGACAGACACAGCAAACGGGAATTTTTTTCTACAGTAACCCGATTTTTCAGAATTTCCCAAAACACAGAATCAACTCCAAACTTGAATTAAAATCACACAAATCAGTTCCTACCTTCCAGAAAATCATTCAAGCATCAAAATGACATATAATCAACTTAATTCAACACTCATTACAACTAAAATCATGCATAATCACATACAAGAACATAAACCCTAGAAATTTACAGTAAGTTCAATTCAACCACAATTCACAAATATAATTCCCAAACCTGAGATTCTAAACTTCAATCACTTAGCTCCACTAGGTCCAGCGACCTCCTTGCCCTTTGGATCGCGAGGGAGATCAACTAATCAACACAACAAAGAACATACAACCATGTAAACCCTAAATTAATTCTAAACCCAAGGAAGAAGAAGGAGATGAAACGAATGGAAAATAAGATGAGAAATCCAGTGACTTACCAACAAAATGCAAAGAGATGATTAACTTCACCAATACAAGCTTGAATCCACACCACAATTCTTAGAATGAAGAAAATGAAGAATAAAAGGTGAGGGAAGGAGAAAACGTGAATCTGCTATTTTCTCTTCTTTCTTCCCTTTTTCTTTTTCTTTTCTTTGCCCTAAGCATGTGTCCATTTCTTATTGGTGAAGTTAACCACTCACACCAAGCTAACATGCACTACACACACCTAATACTTTCCCAACTAATGCACCCTACAATGGTATACTCAAGTGCACACAACTGTTACCCAAATAATTCACACCCTAATGCCATATATGCACCCACATACTAACAAAACCCAAAAACATGCATTTTACTAAAATACCCTTATGATATGCTAAACACATGCGAATGCTTACTCATACAGACAGGTTCATTCTACTAGGGGGCAAACGGGGTGTGACAACTCTCCCCTACTAATAAGAATTTCGTCCTCGAAATTCTCACCTGAACTGAACAAATGCGGATATTGAGCTCTCATCGACTCCTCTGGTTCCCAAGTCGCTTCCTCGACTCCATGATGAAACCACAATACTGTTACCAAAGGAATCTGCTTACTTCTCAATTACCTCACCTCTCGGGCTAGAATAGCTCGCGGTTCCTCATCATAGGTAAAATTTGGTTGAACCTGAATATCCTGAACTGAAAGAACATGCGAGGGATCTGATCTGTACCGACGAAGCATTGAAACATGGAACACATCGTGCAACTTTGCTAACTCCATCGGCAAAGCCAATCTATAGGCTACAGGTCCTACCTTAGCCAAAATCTCATAAGGACCAATGAAACGAGGACTAAGCTTGCCTTTCTTTCCAAATCGAAGCACTTTCCTCCAAAGTGAAACTTTAAGGAAAACTTTGTCCCTGATTTCAAAATGCACGTCTTTCCTCTTCAAGTTGGCATAAGACTTCTGTCGATCCTTGGCTGCCTTCAAATTCCGCTGCACAACTCTGATCTTCTCTTCAGTATCTCTAACCAAATCTGGCCCAATCACTGATCTCTCGAATAGCTCGGTCCAACAAACCGAAGTCCTACACTGACGACCATACAAAGCCTCATATGGTAACATACCGATACTCGACTGAAAGCTATTGTTGTAGGCAAACTCCATAAGTGACACATATCTGTCCCAACTACCCGGGAAATCTAAAGCACAAGCCCTCATCATATCCTCTAAGATCTGAATGACCCGCTCTGACTGACCATCTGTCTGAGGATGAAATGTTGTACTGAAGTTCAACTTAGAACCCAAAGCTCTCTGTAACTCCTTCCAAAACTTGGAAGTAAACCTCGGATCTCTATCTGAAACTATAGACAATGGCACACCATGCAACCGAACTATCTCATCCACATAGATACTGGCCAATCTATCCATCGAGTAGTCCACTCTAACTGGCAGAAAATGAGCTGACTTCGTAAGCCGATCTAAAATTACCCAAACTGAGTCATGCTTCTTCTGAGTCAAAGGCAAACTAGAAACAAAGTCCATGGCAATGTCATCCCACTTCCACTCAGGAATGGTTAAAGGCGTAAGCAATCCTGAAGGAACCTGATGCTCGGCCTTTACCTGCTGACAAGTCAAACACTTGGACACAAAATCCACTATATCACGCTTCATACCAGACCACCAATAAAACTGCTTCATGTCCCGATACATCTTCTCACTGTCAGGATGCATAGTAAAAACTGTACTATGCACCTCACTCATAAGCTGTCTCCTCAAATCCTCAGACTCTGGCACACACAAGCGATCTCTGAACATAAGCACCTCATCCTGAACTGAGAACTCTGACTGCCTACCCGATCTGACCTCTTGCACAATCCGCTGAAGCCTCTGATCATTCCTCTGAGCAACAACAATCCTCTGTCTCAAGGTAGGCCTCACATGCAACTGGACAAGCAAAGCCCCATCAGAACCAAATCTCCATCTGAACCGTCTCAGGAACAAGGCTGAAACTGACTTCCTACTCAATGCATCTGCGATTACATTGGCCTTACCAGGATGGTAATCCACAATGCAATCGTAGTCCTTAAACAACTCAAGCCAACGGTGCTGTCTCATGTTCAATTCTTTCTGTGTGAGGAAGTACTTCAAGCTCTTGTGGTCCGAAAAGATCCTACACTTTTCTCCATAAAGATAATGACGCCAAATCTTCAAGGCAAAGATCACAGCTGCTAACTCTAAATCATGCGTCGGATAGTTCTTCTCATGTGGCTTTAACTGACGAGAAGCATAAGCCACAACCTTACCTTCTTGCATCAAAACACATCCAAGGCCAACACCTGAAGCATCACTATAAATAACAAACTCTCTACCCGAGATGGGTTGAGTAAGAATAGGAGCCTTAACAAGCAACTGCTTCAACTGATCAAAACAAGCCTGGCACCTATCTGACCACTCAAATCTGATCCCTTTCCTCAACAATCTAGTCATCGAAGCGGCAATCACAGAAAAGCCTTTAACAAAACGACGGTAGTAACCTGCCAAACCAAGGAAACTCCTCACTTCCTGAACATTTCTAGGCGCTTTCCAATCAACTATCGCCTCAATCTTGGCCGGATCAACCTGAATACCCCTAGCTGAAACAATGTGACCCAAGAATGACACTTCTCGAAGCCAAAAATCACACTTGCTAAGCTTGGCAAACAACTGATGCTCTCTCAACATCTGCAAAACCAATCTGAGATGCTCCTCATGCTCACTCTCATCCTTGGAATACACCAAGATATCATCAATGAACACTACTACAAATCGATCTAAGTATGGCCTAAACACATGGTTCATCAGATCCATAAAAGCCGCTGGAGCATTAGTCAAACCAAACGGCATCACAAGAAACTCATAGTGGCCATACCTAGTCCGAAATGAAGTCTTAACCACATCTGCATCCTGAACTCGAAGCTGATAATACCCTGATCGAAGATCTATCTTGGAGAAAACACCTGCACCTCAAAGTTGATCAAACAGATCCTCAATCCTTGGCAACGGATACTTATTCTTCACTGTAACCTTATTGATCTGCCTGTAGTCAATACACATCCGCAAAGATCCATCTTTCTTTTTGACAAACAGAACTGGAGCTCCCCAAGGAGATATGCTAGGTCGAATAAACCCCTTATCCAATAGCTCTTGTAGTTGAGTCTTAAGTTCCCTCAACTCTACAGGAGCCATCCGATAAGGTGCTCTCGAAATAGGTGTGGTACCTGGCATAATCTCAATGGACAACTCAACCTCTCTCTCAGGAGGCAAACCAGGCAACTCGCTCGGGAACACATCACTGAACTCCCGCACTACAGGAATATCCTCAATCTAAACCTGATCTCTCTTGGAATCCAACACAACTGCTAGAAAAGCTTCACAACCTTTCCTGATAAACCTCATGGCTTGCATGGCAGAAATCACATTATTCAAAGAACTAGCACCCAAACCCTTCATAAACACAGGAGACTGACATCTATCCCGAAGAACAACTGTCTTCCTATGGCAATCAACTATAGCCCGATGCTTACCCAACCAGTCCATACCCAAAATCAGATCAAACTCTCTGAAAGGTAACTCAATCAAATCTGCTGGAAGCACAACTCCCTCAACCATCAAAGGACAACTCCTAAAGACTCTACTCACGCTGACACTATGCCCTAATGGACTGGTCACACAAATCTCATAATCTAACTGATCAACCACATGCAACTTATCAACAATTTTATCTGTGCACAAGTATGAGTGTGTGGAACCAGGGTCAATTAGAGCATATAATTCAGTGTCATGGAGTAGGAACTTACCAGCAATAACATCAGGTGCATCCTGCTCCTCTCTGGCTCTCACAGCGTAAGCTCTAGTGGCAACCTGAGGAGGACGCTCAACAGTCTCAGAAGCAGCTCCATCTCTAGGCCGACCGCCTCGACCTCTACCTCTACCTCTACCTCTAGCAGCCTGAGAAGCATTCGATCCAACTCTGCTAGCTCCTCCCTGAGGTCCTGAATCCTCACTCATCTGGGGACAACTAGCCACACGGTGCTCGGTGCTCCCACATCTAAAACATCCACCAGTGAGCCACCTACACTCACCCCGATGAGCCTTGCTACAATTCGCACAAACAGGAACAACATCAGACCTACCACCTCTGCCAGAACCAGATACTGCTGCAGAACCCTGTCTTCTACCTCTAGAAGCTGAACCAGCTGCTGGCTCATCTTGCAGGTTTCTAGATCTCTTACCCAAAGATGAAGAAGAACCACCTCTAGCTGAATTCCTTCGCTGAGCTCTTTCCCTAAGCAAAGATTCCGTCTTCTCTGCCCTCATGGCGGCCTCTGCAATCTGATAATAACTTATCCCAGGTATACACATCAAAGAAATCAAGGCAAACTTCAATGACTCATTCAACCCAGCTTCAAAGTGCTTGCATCTGAAATCATCTATCATAACCCCACGCGGAGCATAGCGAGATAACCGGTTGAACTCTTTCTCATAATCCGAAACTGACAAAGTCCTCTGCCTCAAACTCAGAAACTGTGCCCATCTTGCATCTCTATAAGCTTGAGTCACAAACTTCCTAGTAAACTCCTCACTGAAGAAATCCCATGTAACCGGATCAGGCATCTGAGGTTGCCTACTAACCAATTCCCACCATTCATATGCTGACCCCTGAAGCAATGCCACAACACACTCAGCTTGCTGATCGAGAGGACACCTGAGTTCTTTTAAAGCTCTCTTAACCTTATCAAGCCACCTCTCAGCTAACTCAGACTCATCTAATCCAGTCCCATAAAAATCCTCAACACCAGCTCTTCTCAAACTCTCAATAGGGGCTCTAGGAGCAGTCACTCTCTCCAAAACCCTAGCCATGTCCTGATGCAACCTGAACATAGCCTCAAAAGGCATGGCTGCGGCCTCGGGCTGGACCCTAGCATGCTGAGCCGATATAGAAATCGATGGATCTACAGCTTGAGGGTTCACACTCTCGGCGGATTCCTCAAGTGATCCACAAGCAAAATTAGAAGCCATCAAAACAAATAAGAAACAACCGTATCAGCCAACACAGATCTAGACACATACACATCTAAGCAACTTAAAACAACAACAACAACAACAACACCCAAAAACGCCTAAACCTATGCTCTGATACCAAAAACTGTAACACCCCCTGCCCGTACGTAGGCAATCACATCCGATAAGGAGTGAGACGCCGTACGAGTAAAGGTGTCACCAAACAGATACACAGTAAATCATACATTCATTCAAACCATACATACAAAAACATGAGATAATTAAAACTTTAAAGGAAAAGAAAGTCATAGCTGATCATACATTAATATAATAAACCATTACAATAATGTTCTGATCAACTAGCTGAAACAAAAGATATTACATATTCAAAATATAAGTACAATAGCGGAAGCTGAAACAAAACTGATACAAGAGAGTTCAATACAAAAAGAATCATTACAGATTACAAAACTGAGCCCTACACTAAACCTTCTGTGTTGGCTTGACGGCAGCGACTCTCTCGAAGCAAAAACTCCTTCCGCACCTGCACGGGTAAAAACACCGTGCTAAGCGATAAACGCTTAGTGGGGAAACACACATAACATATGAACGGCCATTCACAATGGTCGTCAAGGCATAACACATTCACAATGGCAAAATGCAATAGCTCATAACATAATTCATAAGAACATGCTCACAATTTAAAGCCATACATTTTGTATCTCAAATTCATATCCATATCCAGATTAGTTGAACATACATTTCATCAATATACTCATACAGATATCACATGTACATAGTCATAAGAGTAGGGCAAACCAATCGAACACCAAAAGAACACCTGCTGACTCTGGGTAGTGGATAACGAGTGTACAGACAGTACTTTACGGGTACGATCCGATTACAGACAGTACCTTACGGGTACGAATCGAGAAAACCATTTTACTTTTAACTTTTACAAATCATTTTCAAATGGGACCTTAAATAAGATCCTTAAACATAAAGGGTTCGCGAGGAACCAAACGGGGACCTGATCGGGGTCCAAACGAAACAAAGGGTTGCAGCTAAAAGACTCTATTAGGCATGCCTAACTATCCACTTACTTGACTCTAGCAGGTTATGCGTCATTCAAATCATATTTCAGAACATAACATATAATTCATCTGAAGAATTATGGTAACACTCATATCAAAGCATATAAAAATATGACATACATCATAGAGCAGTATAAATCCCTTCGGAAGAATTATGGAATTCATTGTTGAGCTAAAACTGAGAAATTTCGGAAAATAGGCCAAACGGAGGTGACCAACAAGGTTGGCCGGTCACGGGTTGTGACTGGCATCACAACCCGTGACTGGCCTCCTCACAAGGCTGGTCACGAGACGTGACTGGGAGTCACGTCTCGTGACTGGCTTCTTCTTTTGCTGGTCACGCCTTTCTCTCTTGCTGGTCACGAGTCGTGACTGGGTGTCACGTCTCGTGACTGGCTTCTTTGAGGCTGGTCACGCATGACTGTCTATCGTGACTCTCTCTCAGGCCGGTCACGAGTCGTGACTGCCTTCCTCGGCTGGTCACGACTCGTGACTGGCAGCCACAACTCGTGACTGGCTTCACTCTGGCAGGTCACGAGTCGTGACTGCAAGTCACGTCTCGTGACTTGCCTCTCTTCTTAGCTAGTCACGCGACAGACACAGCAAACGGGAATTTTTTTCTACAGTAACCCGATTTTCCAGAATTTCCCAGAACATAGAATCAACTCCAAACTTGAATTAAAATCACACAAATCAGTTCCTACCTTCCATAAAATCATTCAAGCATCAAAATGACATATAATCAACTTAATTCAACACTCATTACAACTAAAATCATGCATAACCACATACAAGAACATAAACCCTAGAAATTTACAGTAAGTTCAATTCAACCACAATTCACAAATATAATTCCCAAACCTGAGATTCTAAACTTCAATCACTTAGCTCCACTAGGTCCAGCGACCTCCTTGCCCTTTGGATCGCGAGGGAGATCAACTAATCAACACAACAAAGAACATACAACCATGTAAAACCTAAGTTAATTCTAAACCCAAGGAAGAAGAAGGAGATGAAACGAATGGAAAATAAGACGAGAAATCCAGTGACTTACCAACAAAATGCAAAGAGATGATTAACTTCACCAATACAAACTTGAATCCACACCACAATTCTTAGAATGAAGAAAATGAAGAAGAAAAGGTGAGGGAAGGAAAAAACGTGAATCTGCTATTTTCTCTTCTTTCTTCCCTTTTTCTTTTTCTTTTCTTTGCCCTAAGCATGTGTCCATTTCTTATTGGTGAAGTTAACCACTCACACCAAACTAACATGCACTACACACACCTAATACTTTCCCAACTAATGCACCCTACAATAGTATACTCAAGTGCACACAACTGTTACCCAAATAATTCACACCCTAATGCCATATATGCACCCACATACTAACAAAACCCAAAAACATGCATTTTACTAAAATACCCTTATGATATGCTGAACACATGCGAATGCTTACTCATACAGACAGGCTCATTCTACTAGGGGGCAAACGGGGTGTGATAAAAACTTTGCTTCGAAAGTGAGTTAAATTAAGTTTTATAAATGAGTTATTAATGAAACCAAAATTCCATTTCTTTTCAAAATTGCATTACATTCATTAGAGCCTTAGAATATGTTAGTTGGTCCCTTATTTACCCCGGTGCGTTCTTAAAACACGACCCTACTTTCACTCATTGTAGGGAAGTGTTTAGGATAATCACCAGCCCAAGTCTCGTGCTATTAATAGCATATCAAATGGAGACCCGATCGGCCGCTACGCTCGTGATGAGATAGGCCCGTTGGCAGGGACCATGCTTGGGTAAACCTAAAGTAACACCACCTCTTGACTAAAGCTCATATAATGCCATAGAAACTTCCACTAGGTTATATGTACCTTAACAAATGTGCTTGTTACGTGGGCCTTTATATATTAAACCAATTCGAGCATATTAATTGGGCGCTCATCAAAGGCTTTCATGCCCTGGTGGGCCCACGGTTAGGGTATTTAAAAGGTCCGAATATTTAATGGCCAAAACCCATACGCATGTGCTTTTAATTTAAGAGTATTGTGCTGCTGGTTTTTCACCATGCACCATACGCACCCATTGGGTTCTCCGTTAACCCGTGGGTCAAGCCCACCTAGAAAAGAGACTACACTACCGCGTGTGTGGGACTAATAAGGTCGGAAGGTGCTATGTGCTTGTGTGTGGTTGTCTCTGTTGCATTAACACGATCATGCATTGTTACTGTCATTCATGCATCATGCTAACAATTTTGATTTTTTAGCCATCATAGGTACGAATCCGTGGTCTAGGGATTTAGATGGCCGATTGGTAAGGAGAAGGTCTTTCTTTGAGTCAGTGGAGCAAGCTTTGTATTGGATTTCAGAATCTCTATCGGATAGCACATAATCCCTAGTTTCAGAACTGTCATCAGACATGGCTAATCCAGATGCAAATGCCGCCCAAGATGTGGATAGGAGGGTCCAGGAAATGGAATGCAGATTTGAGGAGTTTGAGAGGAGAATGATGACGATGATGGGGAACTTAATTGCCGCCCTGATACCCCCAGTGGGCCAACAAGCTACCACCACTGCTGAAGGTCAAGCCGAACAGATTTTGATCAGGGAGGCTCCTCCTGCAGCAGTGGTGGAACCCCCTTCTATTGTTGAGCCCAGGACTTTTCCCAATATTGAGCATAGAAGGGTTGGGGAGCACAGGCTGGAAGAGGATTATGTAGAGGATGAACCCGAGGAGTCTATGTCAGTAAAAGCCAGATCTCCTAAGGAGGATGTTGCCCTGAAGAAAATAGAGGAGAGGGTTGAAGCAATGGCCCGTTTGTTGTCTGCAGGCAAGGGGATAAGCCCAGAAGACCGAGACTTGGATGATGAAGAAGTGCTCCCTCAGAGGTTCAAGATGCCCGAATTGCCTAAGTTTGATGGCACCTCAGATCCGTCTGCACATATCAAGCAGTACACGCTTGTTATAAAGGGGACGATGCTCAGTAAAAGACAGAAGGTCGAGTATTTCTACCTCAGTTTGGTTGGGCCTGCCATTGATTGGTACCATGGTTTAGACCGAAGGGCGAGAGAGGACTGGGATTTGTTAACTGAGGAATTTCTGAAACAGTATGACTGTAGTACTCGCATGGAGGTTACACTGAAGGATTTGGAGTTGCTTCAACAGAAACCTAGCGAATCATTCCACGAGTATCTCACTCGATGGAGAAATAGAGTGATGGAGATGAGGCGAAAGCCGGATACCCCTGATCAGATCCGTATATTTATCAGAAATGCGAGTTCGTACCTTAGGGATGGATTGAAGATGAAAGGGCTTAGAGACTGGGATTCTCTAAAGGATATCGCAATTGAAGCAGAGGGAGAGTATTTGGCGAGAAAAATGGGCCAGGATAGCTTTGTCAAGAAGAACTTTGGAAGCCCGTCAGGGGGTAGAGCAGTTGGCGCAAAGGGCAGCGGTGGTAACAAGAATAGCAGTGGTAGAACAGCTGAGGTTTTGGCTACAGAAGCCAGCCAGGAGCAAAGGTATTATTCGAATTTGGGCCGACCACTATCTTAGGTTCTGGAGAGGTTAGTGAAAGAAGGACAGTTGAGACCCTTAGAGCCGAGACCAGCTAAGAACTATGGCCAGCCGGGACATAGAAACGATCAGTACTGTGCTTATCACCAACATACAGGACATCTCACCGACTTCTGTAGAATATTAAGGAACAAAGTGCAGGACCTTATTGATAACAAGCAAATTACAGATCCAAAGAGAAGGGAAAAGAAAAAGAAGCCTGGTAATTACGCATCAGTTCCTCCTCCAGTGTACATGGTCGGGTCGAGTTTGCCAGAATGGTATGTATTACAAGATCTCTATGGAAATGAATACATTGCTATTACTTGTAGAGCGAGTGAAGAGGGGATTCCTGTAGCAGCCATAGATTATTGGTCCTCTAGCGAGGGCGAGGGTGAAGGAGAAGATGATAAAGAGCCGGCGAATCCTTAGGATTCGGATGATGAAGAGAAGAAAAAGGTTGGGGCTGTAACCAGAAGTAGTAGAGTGATTTCGGAGGTGGATAGGCCTCAAAAGCCAGTGCCTGTAATTGCTAAAAAGGAGCCTGAAGAGGATGGATTGGTAAAACAGCTAAAGAAGACCGCAGCACAGATATCTATATGGGACCTACTGAGACAGTCTCCTTCCCATAGGCAAAAGTTAGTGGAAGCTTTGAGTGAATTTACCGTAGCCACCACAATTTTGCCGTCCGAGCTGTTAGATCTAGTTAAAGGAGGATCGGGGGAGAAGTTGATATATTCTGACGTGGATCTGCCAATTGAGGGCCGCAACCACAACCGTCCCCTGTATATCAAGGCGCAAGTAAATGGCAAGCACACCGCTTGCGTTATGATTGATGATGGATCGTCTATAAATGTCTGTCCACTAGTGGCGCTGCAAGCTTTTGGACTAGATGAGAGCATGTTGAGAAAATTCGATTTGACCATTACCGCTTACGATAACTCTTGGAGGCAAGCATCAGGGACATTCAGAGCATTGGTTAAGATCGGACCTATAGAGACGGAGGCGGAGTTTGTGGTCTTGTCCATCCTGGCAAATTTTTTAGCCTTACTAAGGAGGCCGTGGTTCCATAAGCTAGGGGGAGTACTATCCACACTGCACCAAATGATCAGGATACCGCACGAAGGGGAGACGGTAACCATTAGAGCAGCAAGAGAAAATCAGGTATCTACCTTAGGGATTGCCAATCAACCATTTAGCGGTTTTCATGTCTCGATGATAGGGGAAGAAAAGGGGTCAGTGGATAGCCCGCAAGCAGTGAACATGATGAAGAAAATGCATTTTCTCCCTGGAGCCGACCTTGGTAAATATTCCCAAGGGATGCAGTCTGCTATCACCATGCGAGGTCAGAAGGACAGAAGGGGTCTGGGATACAGAGGTGAGTGTGGCGAGAAAAAGGAAGTGTTAAAGGAGATCCCTCACATTTCGAAGAGTTTCATTCCAGCCTCCTCAGTTTGTGCCTATGCGGGGGAGGAGGAGCCCCAGTGGGTAGATGGAAGGATCGTACCAGGCTTTGAGATCTTTAACGACGTCTTTGACTGGGATGTTGGAATTATCAAATCCATAGAAAACTTCTGGGATGAGGAAGTGATGACCCAGTGCAGTGTTTGGGATGGAGGTGAGCCAGAAGAGGTTTTCACGGATAAACTGTTCGCCACCAGAGTGAAAGGAAAAGAGAAGGCGAGAATTGAAGCGTCAATGCAGAATTTGAAGATCCAAGACCAAGAAGCAATTGGAAAGCCACTCCCAAGCCAAGGCAATAGCGACCCGTCGGCTACGACATCTGCATCAAAGGAAGAAGAAGATTGTAGCTATTTAGATTCACTTTTTGTTCCATAACTTTTTAATGATGGCAATGTATGCAACTCTAATTTTATTAATGAAATGAACGATTTTGCTTACTTGTGCGATGTTTCTGATGATTTCATTCCACATGATCATACACATGATGCATACATTTTTAACATTAATTCAACTAACACAACTCCATTTAATCTTGGGACTTTGCAAGATCCAAAACAAATCTTAATTGCGTCAGATATAACTCCTGAAAAGAGGACAAAATTTGAGAGAATCTTAAAAAAATATGAAAAAGTCTTTGTCTGGACCTACGAGGACATGCCGAGAATCGAAGGATGAATTTGGAGTAGAGTTCGCTGTGTATTACTTAAGTAAAAAGTTTCTGCCGTATGAAGCTAAATACGTTGAAGTGGAAAAGATATGCTTGGCGGTAATCTGGGCCTCCAAAAAGCTGAGGCACTACTTTCACTCGTTCAAAGTTCAGGCAGTTGCTAAACAGAATCCTTTGAGATACCTTCAGCAGGCGCCTTCTTTACTCGGAAAGATGGGTAGGTGGTTAATACTACTCCAAGAATTCGATGTAGAGTATATCACCAGGAAAACTATTAAAGGGAGAGCTATAGCTGAATTCCTAGTTGATCACCCTATAGAAGGAGAACAGGTTGAGTATAACTTCCCAAATGAGGACGTCATGGCCATTACAGTTTAGGGGTGGTAGATGTATTTTGACGGGGCCGTTAATAGCAAGGGGGCAGGTGTAGGTGTCATTCTGATAACTCCAGAGGGTAAAAAATTGCCACTGGCTAAGAAACTGAGGTATAAAGCTACTAATAATAAGTCTAAGTATGAAGCATGCATTTTCGGATTAGAAGCTCTTTTGGCCTTGGGGGCAAAGTCTGCAGAGGTTTTTGGGGATTCATCCTTGGTGATTCATCAGGTTCGTGGGGAATGGTCCGTTAAAGAGGAAAGACTGGTTCCGTATGTGAGACACCTCCATATGTTAAGCGGCCAGTTCGAAACTTGTACTTTCCATTTTGTCCCAAGAGATGAAAATCAATTAGCCGATGCACTTGCAACCTTGGTGTCCATGTGGGATAATCCGGAAGGGGTGAGTATGAAGCCAGTGCTGATTTCGAGTTCACAGAAGCCCTGCTTTGAATATGAACAGGTGATGGATGTCGAGACCACAGATGGAAAACCTTGGTACCATGATGTCAGAAATTACCTGGAAAATGGGACATTCCTAGAAGAAGCCACAGAGAAAGATCAGAAGTTAGTGCGCAAGCTGTCTACTCAGTTCATCTGCATAGATGGGGTGTTGTACAAGCGGCAAGCCGACGGTATCCAGTTAAGGTGCTTGGACGAAAAGGAGGCCAAAAAAGTAATGGAAGAGACCCATGCCGGGGTGTATGGGGCCCACATGAATGGTTTAATGCTAGCAAAGAAGATTATGAGACAAGGATTCTACTGGCTCACCATGGATACGGACTGTTCGAAATACGTGAAGCAATGCCAGTTGTGTTAGCAGTATGCAGATTTAAGGCACTTGCCGATTTCAGAGTTACACAGTTTGACATCACCTTGGCCGTTTGCAGCTTGGGGGATAGACATCATAGGAGACATACATCCCACGGCCTCCAATGGACATAGGTTTATTATAGTTGCCATTGACTATTTTACCAAATGGGTAGAGGCTGAATCTTTTAAGAAGGTGGATGCTCGGGATATGGCCAAGTTCATTGAGAAGAACCTGATATGCAGATATGGTCTCCCTCATCATGTGGTGTCTGACAATGGGATCCAATTTATGGCTAAAACGAAGGGGTTACTTCAGAAGTACGGAATTGAGCATCATAAGTCTTCTCCATATCGCCCTCAAGCTAATGGGACAGTGGAAGTCGCCGATAAGAACATCAAGAGGATCCTGGCTAAAATGGTGCAGAACTATAAGGATTGGGCGAAAAAGTTACCATTTGCCCTTTGGGGTTATAGGACGGCTGTCAGAACTTCTACAGGGGCTACACCATATTCTCTAGTGTATGGGACAGAAGCGGTATTACCGGTTGAAATAAAACTCAGATCATTAAGGGTAGTTATGGAAGCCTAAATTCCAGAAGTTGAGTGGGCACAACAGCGATTGCAGCATCTGAACATGTTGGATGAGAGCAAGCTGAGAGCCTATTACCATAACCAAGTCTATCAGAAGAGGCTTGCCAAGTTGTTTGGGAAGAAGGTCAAGAAGCATCCGTTGAAGGAGGGAGATTTGGTCTTCAAACAAATGAGACCGGGTGCACCAGATATCAAGGGTAAATTCAGACTGACATGGGAAGG
The DNA here is from genome assembly GCA_947683425.1 of Excoecaria cochinchinensis. Taxonomy (NCBI): domain Eukaryota; kingdom Viridiplantae; phylum Streptophyta; class Magnoliopsida; order Malpighiales; family Euphorbiaceae; genus Excoecaria; species Excoecaria cochinchinensis. The sequence continues at coordinate 2,429,162 of CANTUQ010000167.1, read as the reverse complement.
ACCTTTCATCCTTAAAAAGCTGTTATCGAAAGGAGAGGCAATTTTATCAGATAGCGATGGCAATGAGTTCAGAGAGCTGATCAACATTGATAGACTCAAAAGGTTCCATGGCTAAAGACACGAAAGATCAAAAGAAGGGAATAAATGCCCCGCGGGTCGAAAACCAAAAAAAGGCATCCTGAACAAAAATTAAGGGCTGAGAGAAAATGTTCAATCATGAAAATCCGATAGGGCTGATTGATAACAGAAGTTTGACGCTTGCAAGATTTATCCTAAGATTAAGTGTAGTTTTTGTGTTTTTGAATCTTTTGTCAACAAATGATCATGTGTATTGAAATCATATAGAAATATTCATAAAGTTGTAAATAAAAGATTCAGTTTTCGCTTTCCATGATTGTCTAGTTCTTTTACAAAAAGTAGAGATATGAAATGTCTGTTACAATATAGATACTACTTTTCACTAATTTCTTTTACTCAGATGTTTACGCCAGCTGGTTTTGTTGTCAGCTTCGGGGCTGGTCGGCCATTTCTTGTACTCAGGTGGGCTAGTGAAATCAAAGTCTTCAACTCTCGGGATGATAGTGCTCAGGGGTAGCTGTGCCCAAACTTCAGTGAAGCCCGTGATGAATGCTGAAGATAGGTCTCCTCCATAAAAGCCCAATGGCTGAGCCATGACAGTCTGACGCCCTCCAAATTGGCGAACACAGCAGGATGTGATATAAAATGACGCCCTGTGGAGTCCGCACAGCGGGACACATCCTGAACGCCCATCTCGAGTCATGTAGTCAATGCGTATCCAAGGGCTCATGAAGCTTATGTCACTATCTGCTAGTGTGGCCATCCACATAAAGCCTGCATGGGGGGAGTCAAACTGATAGGTCCTCCATCTATGGAAGAAGTGTGCCAATGAGTATGTCCCGATCACCCGGGAAGGGGGTTCTGTCAACAGCTTTAGCTTCTCCTGCAGCCACACCTTGAAAAAAAAAAGAAGAAAAAGAAAAAAAAAAGAAGAAAAAGAAAAAGAAAATAATATACAAAAAAAAAAAGAAAAAAAGCTGCTGGAACGAGTTGGGTTCGTTTCAGGCAAAAGTAAGGCACCGGGTTATGTGAAAATCCCTAATGGGACGCATTTCCCAATAAGAGAAGCTAATGTGAAAACCCACAAGGGGCGCACTACCTTTAAAATAATGACTCAGATTACCTGAAGTAATAAGGGGCTCCCGGTCATGAAAGCAGCAAGGTCAGAGCATAAAGCATCCAAGCCGATAATCGTCTCAGCGAGGATAACAGGGAAAGGGGTCAATCCACGATGAATGCCATCCACAATGTTGAACAGTCTGTAGTCACCGACTGCTTCATCTGAGCTCGCCAGCAGGTATCTAGATAGGCAGATCAATAACACAACACTGGTCCGATAAGTGGGCACATCAGAAAAGTCACTAAGTGCGTCGAGTAAGGGCTCCAGAGGAAAAGAATCCCCTCGAGGAACTAGCCGAGCTGTCTGAGAGGGTGGTAGCCCCAGGACAAAAGCCACATCCCTGAGCTGGTACGGTACATAACTGGGAACACAGGGAAGAGTGCCAGGAGGGAGCCTCACATCAGAAATTGCAGTAAATTCCTCTGCTAAAGGACATAGTTCCTAATGAGTGAATCGGAAGACATGGAATCGGGGGTCCCAATAGCGAGCAGCAGCTGATAAAAGATCTCGATCCAACTTGATCCTTCTCAAGAACTTCAGACTGGAAAAGGGGGCTAGGGTGTCACTCCTCCAGGTTTCGGGGCTGTCCAATAACCGGCGCAGTCTGTCGAAGAGGGGTGTTGACATTTTCGGATACCTGTATGGAGAAGCAAAATTAGCAAAAAAAAAGAGAGAAGAATCGGTCTGACCACTTTTTCGGGCATTTTAGGATCATGCATTCTCACTAGCATAATTTATTTTTATTTATTATTATTATTCTGGTATACGTAATTTATTTACAGGAGAATATTTGATAAGCAGAGTCAATAACAGGAATGCAGTCCTGAACATTTATTCAGGGAGTATAAAAGGAAAAGAGTTTAGTTGACAGGGAGTTAAAATTGAATGGAAAGTTAAGTAAAAACGAAAGAAAATGTAAATAAAAGAAAAAAGAAAGAGTAGGTTAGCGGGAACTTAAAGTTAGCAGGTAAAAAGTAAAGTAGAGTTAATGAAAAAAAAAAAGAAGGTGTGGCGTGAGAGTAATAAAAGAAGGTCAAAAGAGTAGGTGAGAAAAGACAAGTGTAGGTGAGAAAAGACAAGACGAGTTAATGAAAAAAAAAATAGAGTGTCTTTTTTTGTGTGTGGCATGGGCGCAGCCACATGGCCGCACCCACGCGGGTGCCTTGGCTGACCACGCGGCCAAGGCTGCTTCCAGCAGCCTTGGGCCGCGTGGTCTGGGGGCCCAACACGCGCCCCCTTCTTGGGGCGCGTGTTGGGGAGTTTTAAACCCCAAATGTTTTTTTGTGTGTGCTGCCCACGTGTTTCCCTCCTTCCCTAATTCTATTTTCTTCAATTTTTTTCATTTCACACACCTTATTTCGCTCGTATTTACATTTTTTGTGGTCCATTTTGGGTACTTTTTACGTCAAAACGATCACATTCTCGCGGTCTTCAAGTGGATATAATTTTTTCTAAATTTCTCGACCGTTCTTTTAGTGGGTATTTCGACTATAAGGTTGGTTTTCTTGAGCTTCTCCATTTTATTTCATGAAGTTATATTTTACTACTTTTATTTCATATATTGATGAACTTTAGAGTAATACATTTATCTTTGTTTTATTTATTTTATAAGTAGCATGTGTAAAATAAATAGTTATGAAAATTATATATGCACCTTGTGGACTCTATCATTTTTTTTAGATTGTTTGTCTCAAAAATATATATATATATATATATATATATATATAATAAAAATAAAAAATATATAGAAGTTAGCGAATGTTGTCTTCTATAGGGTGATAGTCTTTGTTCTAGCATACATAATAATGAGCAGCAATTGGCAAAAGAAAGAATAAAAAAAAAATTGCATACCTTTTTGTTGCTCCACACGATGTAAAAGAAAGAGAATTGAAAGGAATGTGTGTGACTATGATACACTAAGATAGACTAATTATATAGGAATCTATTTTTGTCACGTAGTTAATTAATGCAAGTGATGTGCACAGAATTAACTGTCCAATGCAATAATTGCTTCTCCTTAAAAAATAAATAAATAAATAAATAATATATATATATATATATATGCTTAAATAATGATATAAAATAATAATAATAATAATGATAATGGTAATAAGTAGGTAAATAAACAGAAAGTATTAATTTATATCATGTGTACTAACTGTTGGCTTATTTTCAGGATGCCTCGACAGCGCCACGTACACCAGAGACACGATGCGCCTCAGCCGCCGACAGAGATGACGGACGCTCAGAGACAGCGCCTCGAGACATTATCCCAGATACAGGTGGTACCTAGCCGATTTATGTGTCGGCCATTTTTAGAGCAGGTAGGCATGTGGAATGAAGTGAGTGGTCTGATAGAGGCCGCAAGCTGGACAGATTTTATGGGGAGATGTTACGCGACGTACCCAGATATCACCAGGGAGGTGCTGGCCACAGTTCAGTATGTTGGATATGAGAGGCCAGACGAGGAGCCAGGGACCATATCTTTTTGGACTCGAGGCCAGTATTGCCAGATGAGCCGTTTAGATTTCACGCAGGCAATGGATCTCCCGACGGGGGAGTATGTCATGGTGCCAGACAGGATCGCCCCTACTCACTGTTAGGAGGCGATTGCAGCACAAGGGGTTCCATACCATACCAGCCGGGTGAAGAGTACTCTACTGCATTCACAAGCCTTGAGGTACATCCAGAAGGTGCTGGCCAGTAGCTATTTCGGACGAGCTAGGAGTCAGGGTTCGATAAATGTCGCCGAGATCTAGAGCCTATGGGCTATGATGACTGGCAGGAGGATGAATATAGCTCATGAGATCATTTCCACTTTGGTCAGAGTCGGACGGGGGACCACTGGGCCCATATATGTTGGCGGAGTGGTGACCAGGCTACTGCTTCATTTGGGATTCCACCCTGACTCATTTGGGAGACACGCTGAGGGTGACATGGGTATTGATATGGCCGTCGCCGGGGCTATGGGCATGGTGGAGCCGATATCAGAGGGGTCAGAGCAGGTTAGACTGCTCAGCATGGCAGAGACCAGGCGTCTCTGCAACTTGGCTCCTCTCCCAGAGACAGTCGGTACATCAGGGGATGCCCGCATGCAGCAGGGTGATGACGAGGCGCCACATACACCTCGAGGTGAGGAAGGTGTAGATGACTATGACCTCGCGCATATCATCCACACTCCCCCTCCGTAGCAGGTCCCATATGACGGTATGGCTCACACCTCTGGTATGCCACATGTCCATCACACTCAGTCTGGTTATCAGGGGGCATCTTCTTCCACGGTTTCCCCACCACCACAGTACAAGGCACCTCCTAGCCAGCCCACCTCAGAGCCTGCGTTTTAGGATATGTACCGGGACATGATGTCAGCGTTCGCCGCTATGGGGCAACGCCACGATGAGAGTATCCATCTCCTGAGACAGCAGATGCTGGACGAGCGTCAGCACATGATGCAACAGATCATAGACGAACATCAGCTCATGAGATAGCAGTTCACGGACGACCGCCAGCTCATGCGGCAGGAGATGGCACAGGGGTTTGGGGAGATAGGTAGGCAGCTGGGCCAGATAGAGAGATCTATGTCTACCACTCTCGAGACCCATGCGCAGGGATTTGAGGAGACTTATCGAGAGATGGATGACTCACTAGCTATCACCCGACAGCGGATGGACATTCTGGAGCAGACTACCGGGGGGGTGTCCCGGGATGTGAGAGACCTGCGGGATGATTTAGGGAGAGACCTTCCCACTATCCGGTCCGACCTGGGACACCACATTGATGGGTATGCCGCTTCTCTCACCAATTTGGCCTCCAGCTTTCAGGAGCTATCCCATACAGTGACGAGCATGGCCGGCCCCTTTCTAAGCAGACAGGCAGGGGTCAGATTCAGGACATCTTGTCCGTCATCTTCTAGGCCGCCCCCCGAGGATGTCTCATATCAGCCTGCGCCTCCTCCGATTCAGCCATACGATCCTGACATGCCCACGGACTACCCTCCATGGTAGATTTATTTCAGGGAGTTGACAAACATTATTATTTTTGTTATGTATAGTATAAACCCATGCTTACACTTGTTTTTACATTTATTATGTTTGTATTGCTAAATGTAGCACACACATCACAAAAAATGATGACGATAATGAATGGAAAATGATGAAAAATGAAGATGAAAATGCAGATGAAAATGAAAGATGAAAAACGAAAAATGATGAAAATAAATGAACGATGGATAACAAAAAATGGAAATGACATAAAAAGAAAATTAATAACGATAATGGGCGAACCATGCACGCATGAAAGATTCATGAAAAATTGAATTGATTGATCAAAATTGCTAAGATAACGAAAATAAACTGGTTCATACACCATCAGGACGAATCAGTTAAAATATCTCCTTTGAACATCCAGGCACACGACAATGACGTCTAATGGCCACTCAAATGAATGATTAACTCAGCAACTGAGAAATGAGGTTTACCATGACACCACTTTGGCTGGAACTAAACACCGCACAGGTTAGATGCTTCAACGAATGCGAGGCTAGACACCGCACAGGTTAGATGCCGAGACGGCTGGAGCTAAACACCGCACAGGTTAGATGCTTCAACAAATACAAGGCTAGACACCGCACAGGTTAGATGCCAAGACGGCTGGAGCTAAACACCGCACAGGTTAGATGCTTCAACGATTACAAGGCTAGACACCGCACAGGTTAGATGCCGAGACGGCTGGAGCTAAACGCCGCACAGGTTAGATGCTTCAACGAATACAAGGCCAGACACCGCACAGGTTAGATGCCGAGACGGCTAGAGCTAAACACCGTACAGGTTAGATACTTCAACGAACACAAGGCCAGACACCGCACAGGTTAGATGCCGAGACGGCTGGAGCTAAACACCGTACAGGTTAGATGCTTCAACGAACACAAGGCTTAACACCGCACAAGTTAAATGCCAAAGACGACAGGGGTTAACGCGGCGGCGGACAGATAGTATCTGCCCCAAATAACCCTTTTCAGGGCAGAAACACAGCTGCCTCAGGTACGTGTCTCTTCTTCCTTTCCTTGAGTTTTGGCTCACTTAGGCACCCAGGCACTACGTTCCCCAAAATTGGGGGCAACTGTAGACACCGGTTCTTGAGGTAGCTCAGACCGAGGTTACCCGATGATGAAAATGACAGTCGCTTCCGAGCAAAATGATTAAAATTAATGATCTCCTTGTCGAAATTTTTTTTTTCTTTATTTTATTTTATTTTATTTCGTTTCCATCTATCTTTTATCTTTATTTCTATTTTTATTTTCTTTTTTATTTTATTTTATTTTTTTTCATTTTTTTCTGGTCCCAGTGCCGTGGGGTCCGCGCCGCATGTGCGGTCATGGGGGCATGTGCCGCCGCGCGGCACGGTGCATCCCGCGCGCGCGACGCAGGGGAGCGCGATGCTCCCCTCCGCGCGTGCGAGAGGGAGCACGCGTGCTCCCCTCTGCCGCGCACAGCGCAACGTGCGCTTGCATTCGGCACGCGCGTTGCGCTACGCAGCACGCGGACTGCTTCAGGGCATGCCGCGTGCTGCGCTGCGCAACACGCGCCCTGTGCACAGGCACTGTAGCCCGTCTTCTTCCTCCAGCGCGTTTTTGGTCGGTTTTTAGCCATTTCCAGTCTGTTTTGAGGGGCATTTTGGGGGTTTTAAACCCAGAACAATATCCTGAAAAACCTAAGTATAAAAAGAAAATCAGAAGAATTTTTTGGGGGGGTTTTTTTCGGTGAACATTTTTTGAGAGAAAATCCAGAAAAATTAGAAAAAAGAGCTTATTCTTCAACCCAAAAACGGCATTTTCAATTGAAAAAAAAAATAGATTTTTGAGTTCCTTTTATTTTGGATTACCAGTTTTCTTCGAAAAAAAAGCTTCTTGAATTTTTATCCAAAATTTCTTTTGTTCATTTTCTCAAGCAAATTGACAAGAGATCATCAGTTCTTTATTTTTGCTGCAAATATAACATTTCTGAGGGTAAATATCTGAGCTAAATTCGTTTTCTACTTCTCATTTACTCACATTTGTTTATTCTGCTATTGTATATATTCATTTTTACTTGATTCTTTTCTTGTGTTATACACTGTATAATATTATATGTTGTTATTTTATTGTATCATTACTATATGTTTGTTGTTGTTTATTTTTGGTATTTATGTTGGGTTTCAACGGATTAAATCAATATCAACGCAGCGGAATAAAATTGAAACCCGAAACAGGATCCAAGTATTTTCGATTGATTCAAAAGGAAGAGATTAAAATTACTAACCTTTAGAATGAAATTAGCTCCTTTAATCCGGACTGAAGACGTTGCCTTTAACACGAACGTCCTCTACTGGTATCCACACGCACGATCAAAATTGAACCGAAGTCGCAGGGTTGCTAGTTCCCTTTAGATGCGAATGGATTTTACGATTTTCTTTCCTTCTCAAGGAAGAACAATGGTGGCTGCTCTTTTTCTTTTTCAGAAAATTAGCTTTAGTTTTTCTTTTCTTCTTCTCAATAAGAAGTTAAGCTAGCTTGGGTATCCAATGTTGGTATCCTATGTTGGTATCCAATGTTGGTATCCAATATTTTTAACCATCTTAAAACTCTCATTCCTTTTGAAAAACGGAAATTGAGTTTTGATAAGAGTTAATAACAAGAGATAATAGCCCAATAGCCCAATAAAATCCATATTGTTCATTTTGGTCTTGGTGTGTGACCCAATAGGTTTATATTATGTTGGTAGTGGGCCTTATCCCATAATAAGCCCACAAGTCATAATTGGTCTCTAGCAAGACATTATGACTACCCAAATAATATAAATATCGTTAGTCTGATTTTAACCTGTCAATAGAACATGTTATTATCCTTTTGTCACACGATATCTTGTTCGAACATAAGTCATGGTCCATGTCAAACTTAAATTGTTCAAACATATAATTTCTCGATCATTAAGCAGACTGATAAATTCAAATGACATTGATGACACTATCAATTCATTCGAGCACGGCCATGCATTTTATAGTCCTACTTATCGAGGGGCCCAATAGATATCTCTCTCATTAGAGAGGGACAAATTCCATCTTGATTATTCACTTTCCTCCGCATAATTCTCACTATGTCCGATCATAAACTTTATAATTATCCGATTAAAGATAACGTTTGATTATGTCAAAACATAATGATCCTTATGTAGGAAACTATGATAACCTCAGGTCAAAGGATTCAATAATATATCTATTATAAGATCACTTATGACATTAACCCATGAAGTGATCTTATAGTGGGTCTATCCAATACTTTGTTCTCTAGCAAGTACATATAGATTTGATTTATATCAACATATATAATCATCCCATGATTATCAATGCAAATCTATACTAGTCTTAATTTATCTTTATGCCCTTTATTGATAAATGACTAGGGACAATATGAATAACATTGTTATTCATAAACATTACAATAATGTAACATGCCAATAATATCAATGCGAAGAAAATCATTATATAAATGAAAAAGTAATGATTACATCAAGGTCCAAATGTTTGGCCTAGGGCATAACCACTAACAATTTATGCCTCTGTTCATCTTTTTTTCAACTTTATTGCCGTATGCTGTTGTATTATTTGTTTCTTTTGTCAGTTGCTTTATTCACTGTTGATTTTATTGTTGTTGTTAACAATATGTTGGTTTACCCCTTTTTTTTATTCACAATCTAAACAATGCTATTGGGGTGTTTTGTATCATTTGTTCATCCGTTCTTTTTTTTTTTTTTGTTCATTGTTGTTGTTAATGACTTGTTTACTCACCAGTCTTCACTCTTTGTTGTTAACCATGTTTATCATTATATTTTGATATTATTTTTATTGTTGTATTTATTATTCACGTTTTTTCTTTCATCCTTTGATAATGCACGTTGTTCATGGCTTGTTTGTATTTTAAAATTCATATCCAATGATTAGTGTAATGTGTAGTATATTAGTGGATTATAGGGTATTTGCCGTTTGCCTTTTTTTCTTTAGCATGTTATTGTCATTTTGCTTGTATATATTATGCTGTCAACAAATAAATAATCTGGATTTAGAATGAACTGTTGGCATGATGTATATTAAGGTTTGTGGCTAATAATTATATAATTGGTAGTATGTGTTTAATTGTGGATTTAATTTATTTGATTCATTCTATTATATGTATAATTAACTGATTATTCATATTTATTTGTCACGATTAATTGTAAATTTTAAATGAATTGAATAATTTGAGTGTTTGCTTAATTGATTATATTATTTGTTCAAATAATTGTTCTTTGTTCAATTTATTTAGTTATTATTTATTTACATTATTTATTTATTTGGCTAATTATTCATTTAATTTACATGCTCATTTGATTTTTTATATTATATTATGGATTTTACTTAGTTCACTAACATAATTTTATTTTATTCTTTTTTAATTGCCCAAAATGTGCTTACTTCACTTTGAGTGATATTTCGAGTGGATCGGGGACCGAGAAAACTAAATCATTCAGAAGCTTAGGTTTGCATTTCTTAATCATCGTATTTATCTCTTTATGTTTTTTATGTGATTGTATGTACAAATGTATTTCAAAATTCGCCCGCATTACAAAAGTCACAATTATTTACAATAAGTAAAATTGGGAATTTTGTATTAATAAAATGGACCAATGTCCAATTTTTATCCAATGAAATCTCACCATCAAAATAGAGAACTAATTTTCACAAAATAGGGATCACTCATCCCGATTTTCACAATAAATGCCTAAAAAGTAGTTCTCTAATCTTTTAATAAAAAGTGGGAACCAATGTTCCCAAAATTCAATAAATGTCTCGATTTATGTATGTTAAATTTTATTTTTTTAAGGTGTTTATTTATGTTTATTCATTTTGGGCCCTTGTAATTTAAGTGTTTGGGGCAAATTCTATTCTTGTAATTTGTTCATCTATTTATTGTTTACTTTTCAATGTGAATGAAATGTGCTTTATTTTCAATGCATGATCGCGTGAAGAGAGGAGTGGAATTGCATTTCATTAAAAACCCATTTATAAGACTTAACTTAACTCATTAATAAAAGTAAAGTTCCGAACACCGTCTTTGGTTTAAGACCATCTAAGTTAGAGACCTCTCCCAAGTTTTTGGGTGGCGACTCCAACACACCTCAAGGTGCCTTTAGGTGCCATTAGATTATGTGGTTCTCCCCAATATTCTATTGGGAGGAATACACCTATGATGCCTCATGGCGCCCATAATCGAAAATGACGCGACCCAATCCCTCGAGCCCCAAAAGGTGGGCTCCAACGAGGGCCTTGCTGGTCCAGCGCGCGTCACATCTACCTCTCGGATTGTTCCGACCTTAAGTAGCCTATCCACCTCCTCAGATATAAATTTCCTCCGATCGGGCGCGTGCCTCCAAAGCTTTTTCCTGACCGGGGGATGAGTTGGGTCCACATTTAATTTGTGGGTGATCACCTTTGGGTCTATTCCAGGGATATCCTCTGGCTTCCAGGCGAAGGACGCTTGATTTATCATCAAGACCCGCATAATTGCATTTTCTGTTTCTGCATCCATGCTGGTCCCAACTTGAATGCTTTTTCCTTTTGACAGCACCCTTGCTTTCACCTCTTCGGCAGGGTCCATTCTTGGCCTTTTCGCCTGTTCAGATCGCTCCAGCCCCGGCTCTACAATCATGGCCTTCCTTTGCTGCTTTATCATGGTGACATACGCCTCGCGCGACGCTTTTAATCGCCTCTCAGGATGCGACGCTCCCTTTTGTTGAGATTTTTATCACCATGTACCATACGCTGGTGACAGCTCCGGTCTAAAAAAGCAGCGGCCTGCCAAAAATGGCATTATAGGCAAAGGTCATGTCAATCACCATAAAAGTTACCTTGCAAACATGAGCAATTGCCTCTTGGTCTAGTTCCACGAAGAGCTCGACGGATCCTACCACTGGGACAGTAGCATTGCCGAGTCCGATCAGTGGTGTGGGGTTTAGTTTCAGCTCTCCGATCGGGAGTCCCATGGCTCAGTAGGCCTGAAGGGTGAGTACGTTGACAGCACTTTCGTTGTCCACCAGGATTCTTTTTACATTGAAGTTATTAATCCGAGCTCTTACAACGAGAGCGTTCTCATGTGAAAACATGACGTCTCGTGCATCTTTGCTAGATATGGTAACTGAGGCTGGCTGTTCGGCCTGGTGGGAGAGGTAGACACCCTTTCCCTTTCTTTTTCTCGAGATGTCTTCTCCATAGGATGATCCTCCGGTGATCACATTTATTACCCCGATATAAGGCCTGCGCCGGTCGACATTCCTCGGGTTTCTGTGCTCATCATCATCATCTGAGCCAGAATCATCCCTGTGAGGCTTCGGCTATCTACAGGGACTCTCCCCTCTAGCCAGGCCTATGAATTTTCTAAGGGACCCTCTTTGTATTAACCTTTCGATTTCCTTTTTCAGCGAGGTGCGATCGTCAGTCAGGTGACCGACGTCTCTGTGAAACTCGCAATATTTCTTGGGGTCCCTCCCAATTCTGCTTCTTTCGGACAGCGCCCTAAGCCAGTTGACCTTGTTGTGCTTTTCCTTAATCCACATCAACACTGCGGTTGGGTTGGCATTGAGTGGAGTGAAGTTTTTGAATGGGTGATCATCCGATCGCTCTGTCCTTCCACGACTAGACTCCTTCCTTTTGCCCAAATTCCTGGAAGTTGCAGCTCGGTGTGGGCTTCTCTTTGTCCGATCGGATCCGAAAGCTCTATTAAATGAGCGATCGTCCGGGTGTTGTAGCCGATCCATCACATTGGTCCTCTTCCCCTGCTGGATCTTAGGGCATCATCTAGCTGGATGTGCTACCTATCCCTCTCCATTAGATCGGCAAAACTGGTCGAGGGTCTTATTGTTATTGATTCAAATAACGGGCAATCCGTGATGCCCCCAGCCAAGGCGTTATTCGTCATTTCCACGTTTACGTTCCTCACCTCAGACATGGTAGCTTGGAACCTGTCGATGTAGTCTCTAAGACTTTTATCGGATCTTTGATAGAGATTGCACAGGTCGCTCACCGATTTTGGCGCTCGTGTCTGCACAATGAATCTTGTGGTGAACTACTCCTTGAGTTATCTGAAGGAGGTAATTGATTCCTATGGCAGCTCATGAAACCAATTAAGAGCGTCTCCTCCCAAAGTGGTGGGAAAGATTCTGCAGGCTATCCTCTCGTCGTAGGTATAGACCTGCACCTTAGTCAGATATTCTGCTAAATGGGTGGTGGGATCAGTTTTACCTGTGTATTTATCCATCACCACGTCTCTCCACCTGAGAGGCAGCTCGGAGTATGTGATCTCCCTGCAGAAGGGTGAGGCGGTGTTCCCACATGTGTTCCCCTCAAACGCGCCTTTTCTGGGGGTGGTGAAGCCTAACTGCCTGAGCTTCTGTTTAAACCATTGGTCTTCTTTGCTCATGGCGGTGGCGGTAGACTCGCCTTTGCCTTTTCTTGAGTGGTTACGATTCGGGGTGCACATAAAAGACAGATCATCACCTATAGAGGGGGTGGAGGACCTGCTGGGGTAATAGGGGGAGTCCCTGCTAGAAGACATTATTCTCTTCCCCTTGTCATACCTTCCTGGGGTCCTGATGACGCCCCTTCAACTATCTTGAGCTCGAGGGTCATTGATGGAGATCCCCTTACTTCTTCTCCTCCTGAAGTCTTCGTCCATGAGGTAGTCCTCATGGGCTCTTTCAGAGGTTCTTGGCATCTTGCCTTTTTTGAGCGTTTGGACAATGCTCTTGGTGAAGTCACTAAGAAGAGCACGCATGTCCTTGACAGTGACAGGGGTATCCTTCGGTTGCCTCAGAATGGCATCGTGAAAATTGGGAAGAAGGTTGGCCCTGGTTGGGGATCTGGGAAATGTCTCCCTCCTCTGTGAGGTCCCTGATCTGGCGCGGCTGCCGCCATCGTGATCATGTTCCATGGGGGACGCATCATCGTTGGATCTTGAGTTAGCCATGTCTCTCAACGAAAGCACCAAATGATAAAGCACATAATGGTCTTTATCGGAAGAGAATGAGAGTTGGCTAGTCTGTAGCGTGTGATCCGATCGAATGAGTAGATCCTGCAAGAGAAAGAACCCGGTCGGACCAGACGTAAGCACTCTGAAACTTAAGTTAGTAGCTTTTAGAGAGAGAATGTTTAGAGATAGAATGCTAGAGATTCAATATCTAGTGCCATCGTTGGTTGGGCTATTTATAAGAGACAGTTGAGGGGCACTTGAGTGTTTGGGATGTGACAACTGGCAGTCAGAGTAGGTATGCGGCGAAGTGACTGGGAGCAGTTGATGGGCATGGGCGCTGCCTTGTGTCAGACGGCTGATGGGACTAGCGGTCACATCAGCCGATCGGGCGTGTGCGCTGTCTTGGAACTCACGCCTGCTACCTTTCTGCTATTGGGCCTTGGGTCTTGCCAACAGACTGAGCCGACTGGATGGGCTTATATGCAAATGATATTTGCAGTATTATCACTTCATTTTTAAAATTTAATATATAGAGAGAGAAACTTGTACAAATTTAGTTTATTTGATGATATCAATCAAAGCTTACTGATATTAAAAACTAACATTTATGCAAGTTTTATAGCTAAGTATTAATATTTTTTTTTTTGAGAACATAGCTAAGTATTAATATGATTATTATTATAATGAATTTATTGTTAAGTTTTATTTCTAATGTTGTTATGGTTGTAATTATTAACTAGCTAATTTTTTTTTTTTACAATGAAAAGTGGATTAAAATTAAAATCGTGACGATATACTATTAGTTTGGTTCATACAACTTGCCTATATCATAATTTTTCAATAGTAAATAACTCACCACTTTCCAATTACATATCAAATAGTGATTAATTAACATCCAAATATTTAAATAGTTTAAAATAATATTATATTACTATTTACTATATTAACATTTTTATTTGAAAGTAAATATTCTCCATTACATTTTATTTTGAAGAATAAACTGCAAAAGCTAAAAAATGACACAAATCTCAACAACCCAAAAAACAAAACAAAACAAAAAAATGCAGAAGGAAAAAGATGAGAAAATGAAGTACACTGAAATAAAAACCTAACCATTGCCCTTAAATTTTGAAAGGCCAGGATTACTCAATTTTTTGTTGATGGCTCAGAGCCTCATATCACGGGGCAGCAGTCCTCGCATGGGGACCGTAGACCTCGCATGGGGACCGTAGACCACGCCTTATTCTGGATGGATAACTTGGATTTGATATATTTTGCATCCCAAAACAGAAGAGCACTAACAACAGTAGGGGCATTTGAGTCTCTTAGGAATTCTTCTAGTTTATGAAGGAAGAAGACGAAAGCATGCATAGCTAGGGTCCTGTTAGCCGCTACACGCCATGTTTTCAGAAATTTTCAGCACCAAAAACAATACGCATGTCAAACCCTAATTCTCTCTCTTATTTTATTTGACTCTCTCTATACTTAATTACACTGCTATACTCTCCATAAAACCCAAACCCCTTGCAAAAATTAACCCCCCAAAGCTCCAACCTTTTCTCTCTCTTTCGTAAACCCTAATTCTACTCTTAGGGGGTGAGCAAATTTTGGTTCAAACCGACCGATTTTTTTAATTTGATTCGAATTTTCGGTTCGGTTTCGGTTTTAAAAATATATAAATTTCGGTTATTTCAATTCGGTTCGATTTTGAAAAGCAAAAACCATAAAATAATCGAACCGATCGAATAATGATTAATATATGTTATTTTTTTCAATTTTTACAAAAATTAACTTTATTTTTGTATTTTTAATTCAATTTAAAGGGTTTGAATTCAAATTAAATATATGTACATTTGTTAATATGAATGTTTTGATTTTAGTTTTATGATTTGTAATTTTCTATAATTTTTAGACACTTTTTTTAATTATTATTTTAAAATTTTGGTTTTATCGGTTAACCGAACCAAACCGACCGAAAATATCAGTTCTATTTGAATTCAGTCATTATATAATATTGGTTCGGTTCAATTTATCTAAATTCTAATAAATCGATTTTCGGTTATTTCAGTTCAGTTATTAAACGGAACCGACCATTGCTCACCCCTACTCTTAATGGAGACCGATCAAAATTATGGGAATGGGGAATTTAAGTGAAAATTCAAATCAAGAGAACTCAAGATGGAACCCAACAAAGGAGCAGATAAGCTTGCTCGAGAACATGTACAAGCAAGGCATAAGAACACCAACCGCTAATCAGATTCAGCAAATCACAATCAATATTTTCAGAAACGGATCAGATATTGACTCGGCTTACTAATTAAATCATGAGTCAACTGGTTGGACCGTATTGATTCGAAATTAATTCAAAATTTTTATCTTTTTTTTAAATATAATTATTTATAAAAAATTAAAAATATGATATATAAAAAATATATTCAAACAACCTATTAATTATCAAATATCAATATATTAATCCTTTTTCATTTATTTTACTACTTTTTTAGCAACAATAGTAAAAAATTAAATATTACAGTTGTATTTTTTCTGTTAAATATTTGGATTTATAAGGAAAATGGATTTTTGAATTTATAATTTTTTTAATTTTAATTTCAATTATAAAATTTATTTTTATGACGTTACCTAAAAATATTATTTTTATAATTATCATGTTCATATTCACCATCATTTCCTTCTTAATCTTTCATTACATTTAAAGTATGTAGTTATTTAATATCTAAAAATATAAAATAAAAATATAGTGAAAAAAATTTCACATAATTTTCAATTTTATCAAATCTAATATTAATATGAATTAATTTTATTGTCGAATATAAATTTTTTATTGAACAATATCCAACAACTATTAGCCCGAATTATAAAAAATATAGTTTATAAAAATAAATTTTAGAGGTTTCGGTAGGGGTGATCATGGACCGGTTAACCGGTCCATGAGCCAAAAAAAACCAGTCCATTAATATCGGTTTTTTCAAAACACTAACCATTAACTAGTCTGTTACTATTGGTTAACCAGTCCATCGGTTTCGGATTTTCGGATCGGTTATCTAATATTTTTCGGTTAACCATTATAATTATAAATATATTTATAAATAAAATTAAAATGTTTAAGGTACTTAAAAATTAAAATTTTTTCACTATAATATAACATTATTGTTGTTAAAATAAAAATATTTGGTGGATATAAGTAAATTTGTTTTTAAAAATTAATATTTAATAAATAAATAAATTAACCGGTCCATAATCACTTTTAATTAGATAAATTGTTATATTTACTAATAGCCAATTAAAAAAATTTTAAAATAATTAGTATAATGAAAAAAAGTATATGATCACCTTTAATTATGATAAATTGTTATATAATTTTTCGAATATATTCTGATTTTTATTATTGAAAATTTCATAAATTAAGAAATAATAAAAAATAATAAATATGGACATATTAAACAATTAATAAATTAACTAAAAATTCGATTTCGGTTCGATTAACCGGTCACATGAGTCAAAAACCATTAACCAGTCCATTAATATCAGTTTTTTCAAAATACTAACAATTAATCAGTCTATTACAATCGATTAACCAGTCCATCGGTTCGATTTCGGATTTTTTTTCGGTTAACCGAGTCCATCGATTTTTTTGCTCGCCCCTAGTTTTCGGTCCAACCGGTTTTTTTTGATCCAATCCAATTTTTTCCTGTTTAAGCCGAGTTTGTACATATTTCGGTTTTCATATTAGATCTAACCGATTTTTTCACTAGTTCGACCGATCGAGTCAACCCAATTTTTAAAACATTGATCACAACCAAACTTAAAGCTTTTGGTAATATAGAAGGTAAGAATGTGTTCTACCGGTTTCAAAATCACAAG
The DNA here is from genome assembly GCA_947683425.1 of Excoecaria cochinchinensis. Classification (NCBI taxonomy): domain Eukaryota; kingdom Viridiplantae; phylum Streptophyta; class Magnoliopsida; order Malpighiales; family Euphorbiaceae; genus Excoecaria; species Excoecaria cochinchinensis. The sequence continues at coordinate 2,412,048 of CANTUQ010000167.1, read as the reverse complement.
GCAAGACAAAGACAAAAGCTTTATGGATGAATTCATTCACACACTGCTTTTTATGAAAATAAAGGAAAAGTACTAAAATAAATCTAAAGTTATTTTCAGAGTAGCGAAATGAGCCTATAGTTAATAATGTAATAAAAATATCCCTGACGTTAATAAAAAGGTACTAAAATGTCATTGGATCAAACTTTCGTCAATTTTGAGTTAACGGCGCTGACGTGGCACTAACACGTGTCAAAATATGCCATGTCATTAACGCGTTAGCACCACTTATATTTTTAATTTAAAATTAAAAGATGTATTAAAATGTCCCTGAAATTATCTCTGAAATACTAAAATACCCCTATAGTTAATTTTAGAATAAAAATACTCCTAATATTAATAAAAATGTATTAAAATACCTCTGAATTAAACTTTCGTCAGTTTTTATTTGGTTGGTTCAAAGTCATATCCTAATTTTGATGATAATCAAAATTTAAATAAACTCTATTATAAATTTTTGTCTAAACAATTTCTGTAAAAACTTTCTACGTATCTTCTGATGCAAAATATCAAAAATCTAAAGGATAGATTACTTCTTGGATGGATATTAAAGACAATTCTAAAAAATACCTTAGTTTGTTAAAAAAAAATAGAATATTAAATTGTAAGTTCAAATTGAGGCAAATTATTTTTATTCAAACATGCATATTATACCTTGAAAGTTGCATAAAAATACTTTAACTAAAGGTGCATTTTTACCCCTATTGTTTGCTAAAATTGGCAAATTTACCCCTAACATTTATTTTGAGGCAAATTTGCTTTTAACGTTTGTAAAATGGGAGATTTTTGCCCCTACCGTCAATTGCCGCTAACTTTGACCTTTAATACGTTAGTTAACTGTTAGTGTGACACGTGTTATACATCCATTTGACACATGAGTCAAACGTTTGGGTGCCAAATGTGTATTTTTGCCCCTAACATTTTTTCAAATGTGTAAATTTGCCCCTAACGTTTGTAAAATATGAGATTTTTGCCCCTACCGTCAATTACTGATAATTTTGACCGTTAAAACGTTAGTTGACCGCTGACGTCGAGGGCAAAAATTTTTAATTTTATAAACGTTAGGGGCAAATTTGCCTCAAAATAAACGTTGGAGGTAAATTTGTCCATTTTGACAAACTATAGGGGTAAAAATGTACATTTTGCCAAATATTTTTAAGTCAGAAAATGAATTTTTAATCAAAACTGGTTTCCGTCAGAAAATGATTTTTTAAAAAATGAATTTCTGTGTATATCAATTTTCTAAATGAATTTATGTAATAATTATTTTTTTGTACAAAAATCTAGATTTCACTACAGAACAAAAATAATGGCTAGTTTTTATCTATTTTATTCTAGACTTCCCTCCAACAGGTAAAAACGGTTAGTTTTAATTTCAAACAATTAGAACTAAATTTTTGAGTATAAATACATGTTATTTCACCTATTAGAATGTCAGAAAAAGTTGGAAAGAATTTTTGTCTGTTAAGAGAAAAAACTTTACATTTTCTATCTCACTTTTCACATTTTTCGTACTTCATTCTTTACATATTTTACTCAATTTGATTATAGGTTTTTGTTGTAATTGTTTGTGAGAAAATTTTATTTGTAAAAATTGTGAGTTGGGTTGGCTGGAACTTATGAAAAATTCTATTAAGTATTTTTAAATTTTTTACTTTGAAAAAAGATTGTAGGCAGATATACATATCTAGAATTGTATATTGATTTTGACTTTTGCCTTTAAAAAAATTAAGAATGGAGAAAAAAATTTAAAAAGTGAATTGTAACAAGTGGATGTATGCACTTTGGCCGAACCATTATAAATTCTGTGTGTTTATTTTTTTACTCAATTTTCTACAACTCTGTTTTTCTATAACTTTGCTTTGATATTCTGAGATCTATGTTTTCAAAATTCTTGAAATATTCACGACAAATTTTAAACACACACTTTTCAAAATCATTTTTGAGATTTTATTTGAAAAAAAAATGCAAAAATTTGAATACTATTTGCATTGTATTTCCGTGTTCGTAGTCAAAATTCTTCATTTTCATATATTTCTGTTTTATTAAAAAAAAAACCAAAATTATTTTTATTATTTATTTATTTTTTATCAAAATTATTTTTATTATTTATTTTTTTTTTAACTTTTTTTCATATAAAAATTTATTAAATCATATCATATCATAATATCTTTCTAAACGTAGTAATAATAATTATAATAGCATATCATAACAAACAACGCCATGACCAATTTCATCAAACAACGCCTTAGGAAAAACTTTAAAATTGCTTTAACACCGTATTATCTTCTTTATCCTCAACCTCTCAACCTAATTAATTATAGACCTAATACAGCACTTTCAATTCAATTTTCTTATACAAGTGCTAGCACAAAATAATTTTTGTTTTTTTTTTTTTCTTTTGGACAACAATACATCTACGTTCAGCAGCTTGAAGAAGCTATCTTTTTTCATCTTTCTTTAAAAAACAATCCAAAAATCTGAGTTAAATTAGAGACGTATATGTAGTGCTAAGATTATATATAGATATTGATATGGATTAATACACAAGTGCATCTAAGTCTTATTAATTTAAAAATTAAAATAAAGCATAGGAAAGTGAAATATTATTGAATTTAAATTAGAATGCTCGAGCTGTTAGGAAAACTTAAGTGCGAAAATTTGAGTTTTTCAATTAAACAATCAAGGAAACAATAATAAAAATTAAAAAAAAAAAAGCTATTAATTAAGAAAGGGATTTTGAAGCACGCCACCGATCTCCAACCGTTCGGATGCAATTGGTTAGGGGCGAGACCATACCCCCTCAGTATCGCCATTTCGAAGGCGCCCAACGGAAACCTCAGACCTGCATCTAGGCTCCAGAGGTGGCAAATGAACCATTCCCTGTTATCTTGGCCAAAGGGTCCTTCTGCCACCGCCATTTAATCTGGGCAGGCCAACACCGATATGTCATCAGGAAGGCCGTACTTGGAGGGAATTTCAGCCACCTCCCCAGCGGTCAGTCAAGAGTGCAACTCGGCGGCTGGTTTGTTCTCATACCATTCCAAAAAGCTTGTGTCTAATGTTTCAGCACTACTGGAGGTCATCTTCAACAAAAAAAAGAATGGAATGGATGTGGAAAGAAAGTGAAAGACAAAATGACACAGAAAGCAAAGGGGAAAAATTACTTACTTGAGAAAGATGACTTAAGAAATTCGAAGAAGAAACAAAGGATACTTGCAGAGATCTGGGAATCGAAAAGAAATTTTGGCAGAACTTCGGTAAGGGTCGCAGAAGTAAAGAGAAAATCCTCCTAAAAACCCCCTATTTATAAACCAAAAGCTTCTGGAACACGCCAAACGACGCGCCATTCAACAAGCGCCACGTGTCGAAAGACATTATGCCTCTGCGAAGAACGAAGCATCGCCCTCGGTACATGCGCAACATTAAATGAAAACAGCTGTCCAGGCAGGTGCGTCTCTTCAGAAAAGCGCCTTCAAAATTCAAAAAGTCCGCCAACGCGCGTCTTCGGATCGGAAAAATTCAGAGCTGATTCCATCCGAACGGATCTTCGATAGGCAAATCAATGCCCTATCGGACCTGTTGAGGGGGGACAAGTGATAACACAGCAAATATCATTTGCTATAAGGCCCATCAAGCTGGCCCACTTAACTGGCAAGGCTCAAGGCCTATCAACCAAAGGTAGCGGACACAAGCTCCTAGGCAGCGCACAAGCCCGATCGGCTGATGTGACAGCCAGTCCCATCAGCCGCCTGACACCAGGCAGCGCCCATGCCTACCACCTGCTCCTTGTCATGTCGCCGAATACCTACTCTGACAGCCAGTAATCACACCCCAAGCACTCAAGTGTCCCTCAACTATCTCATATAAATAGCCCAGCCAACGATGGCTCCAGGTATTGAATCCAAGACACTCTCTCTCTAAAAGCACATTCTCTCTCTAAGCTACTAACTTAAGCTTCAGAGTGCTCACGCCTGGTCCAACCGGGCTCTTCTTATTGCAGGTTTTCTCATCCGATCGGATTGCCTTCTCTTCTACCGATAAAGACATTTTCGGTTTTATCACTACCCAAATTTTTTTATTATAAAAATACAATTTTTAAAATTTTTATTTTAAAAAATAATCTTTTCAATAAAAATTCTATTTTCACTTGCACTAATCCATTTTTTTTAAAATTCTCCTATTTAAAATTAACTTACTATTTTCACTCAACTTTCCATAATTAACCCACTTTTCTTAAAGTTTCCTATTTAAAATCAACTTTCCATCTTCTCAAATAAATATATATTTTTCCATAAATTACGTTATAATTTTGTTTCTTTTTTATTTTTTTAAACCATTTTATATATAAAAATTTCATAACATTTAATTCGGTATATTTATGTATATCAAGATATACCCACCAAACCGTATACTAACTGTCAAAAATGCATTTGACATACCAATAGGTATAACAAATTATATAATTGAAAATTCATATCCTCCACTTTAGTATGTGTGTATGTGTATATATATATATATATATATATATATATATATATATATATATATATATATATATATATATATATATATATATATATATATATATATATACTGGTACACCAAACTGAATTGTTGTAATTTCTAACTATCAGTATATCAAGATATATCATATACTATACTTAATTTCAGTATTGAAATTATTTATTTGCAGTTTTGTATAGCCATGTATACAAAGATATGCCAACCAAAAAATAGAAAAATTAAAGATAAAAATACAAACTTTTAACTTGTAAATTTTTTTTGGCAGTGCAATTAGGATATGTTTGGTAAGAGGGATAGTAATGTAATGTAATTGAAAGTGTAATTAATCTTTTGTTTGTTAATCTAAAGTTTGTGTATTGTAATGTAATGGCAAATACATTGGTAATTTTGAATACTCTTACTAATGTATTTTTCAATCCTTAAAATTAACATTGTATTTATCATTACAATGTAACTATCTTAATATACTACTCAACTTTTCTATACATTAATTATTTTATTCTCATATTATTATTAAATCTACTCTCTAATTTTATTTATGGATTAAATTTGTATGAATAAATTATATTTTTGTACTTAGTATAAAACAATAAATTACATATAAATTATTTATGCCATCAAAACCCTTGTTTTTTTTTCAAATCTATTTCATGTATGCTAAAATTTTATATTCAAATTTTTAGTGGAATAAAATCAATTTTTTTTATTCATTGTCTCGATATGGAAAAACTTTTTATTATATATATATATATATATATATTCCATTTTTATTTTTGAACTAAATAAACGATATAATATTATTCATATGAGAATTAATTTAATCCGTACATGTATTTGGTGAATGCAAATTTCAACCGTTAAATCATAATTTCATAATAATCTAATAATAATTATATTATATTACTAATACAACCAAACAGAGTAATGTAATCATAATTACATTACATTACTTAATCCATTACATTACTCATTACATTACAATACAATACATCATACCAAACATACCCTTAGTGTCGATAATGAATAGAAATACAATAATCGTTTTGATCGGGAATGAGAACGATGTTAAAGAATAACGCCAAAGGCAAATGAATAAAGGAATGGATTTTTACAAATTAAGAAACGGAATTTTGGGAATTTGTATGATACCATCACTCGTGGAATTTTTACGGCAATAGAAGGATTTTTTAATTTTTTAATTTAATGAAATTTGTTTTTTTCGATTTTTAAGTATGGATATCAATAAAACTATTAAAAAATCAATAAAAATTAAATTATTAAATAATTTATATTTTTGAAAATAAAAAATTTTAAAATTATATATTTTAAAAAAATATATATTTGTAAAAAGGTATAGAAAAAAAATATTTTATACAATTTTTTCTTTAAGAAATGGCAAATACATGAAGATGGGTGAGGAAAGAGCCCATTGTGGGTCAATATGGTCCCAAAAGGGCCTTTCTTAAATATGGCCCACCACTTCAAAACTCCAACCTTATCCTAGAAGACCAACCATTTGTTATATTTAATGACGTCGTCATTTTGTGTTTTAACAGCTCCCCAAAATCAAACGGTATGTTTAACGGAGACCGTTATCGTGCTCTTATTATTATTATTATTATTATTATTATTATTATTATTATTATTATTATTTTCACCCTCTTTCTGTTCCCTCTATCTGGCCTGTTATTGGAGTACTGTTGCAGAAGCGAAATCTTTCTATGTTTGATTTGTGGAATTGATTGATGCTCAGCTTTCCTTTAAAAGGTAAATTTAAAACAAACGCTTCTTTTCTTATTCACTTCTCTCTGTTCTCTTTAAAGAACTTTCGATTAATTTGTCTTTCAATTTTCACCAGCATAGGTTTCTCTTCTTTAAAATTGAGATTAATATTTTGAAATTTCACGTTTAGGAATATAGAAAGATTCAATCTTTTCTTTTAATATCAATTATTGGTCAAGTAAAGGTTTGATCCTGTTGTTTATTTGGGTTCTATTTAGCTTGTGAATCATACAAGTAAAAGTCTGATCATGGTACTTGTGTAGGATTTTGATGCCTTAAACTTGCTTTTAGAGCAGAAAAAAATAGTAGCCGTTTGGTTTATGAGGGCTTTAACATGGGGGAAGATTTGCTTACGAGCCTATCTATTGAGAATCATCACCCATCAACACTATTATCTATGGATTCTAGCTTAGTCTCTCATGAGGAAATGGACAGAGAAATGAATGGGTCCATTATTCTTTCTAGGCCACCTGATATTAATCTTCCACTATCTGCTGAACGCAGTCCACCTCCATCATCATGGAATTCTGACCCTTTTGACATATTAGATGTTGGCCTTGGACCTCAAACTAATGATTCTGATACTCTTATCAATGTTCCAAAAGCCGGGCGTAGATGTGCTAAGAGATTGGATAGTATATGGGGTGCTTGGTTTTTCTTTACTTATTATTTTAAGCCTGTGTTGAATGAGAAATCCAAGTGTAAGATAGTGTGGGACAGTAATGGGGTTTCTGGGTTTGATAAGTCAGATCTTGATCTTGAAGTGTTTTTGGTTCAGCATGATATGGAGAATATGTATATGTGGGTTTTCAAGGAAAGGCCTGAGAATGCTTTGGGTAAAATGCAGTTGCGCAGTTACATGAATGGACACTCTCGCCTGGGTGAGCGTCCATTCCCTTTCAGTGTCGAGAAGGGATTTGTTCGATCCCATAGAATGCAAAGGAAGCACTATAGGGGCCTTTCGAACCCTCAGTGCGTGCATGGGATTGAGGTTGTTCCATCTCCCAAGTTTGAGGGTCTTGATGAGGAAGAGCAAAAGAGATGGATGGAGCTTACAGGTAGGGATTTAAACTTTACGATCCCACATGAAGCAAGTGAATTTTGTTCATGGAGAAACCTCCCTAACACGGATTTTGAGCTTGAGAGACCCCTTCCTCCATTAAAGACTACTCTGCATCCTCATTCGAAGAAACTGCTCAATGGGTCCGGTTTGAATCTGTCAACTCGACCATCAAACCTTACAAATGCTAGTGGAATGGATCTTTCACCTGTTTCCAACAAGAGGAAGAAGGATTTGTTTCTACATGGCAATGATGAAGATTGTTGTTTGGTTATGAATCAGCATAATGATAGAATTCAAGATACAGATACACATCCAATTGTACCGCCCTGGGCTAATGATTTTAGTGGGGTAATGGGGAATGTGTATGGGCCAGTGACAGGTGCAAAAACTATATATGAGGATGAAGAAGGATACCTTATAATTGTGAGCTTGCCTTTTGCTGATCTTGAAAGGGTGAAAGTAACATGGTGGAATAATTTGAGGCATGGTGTTGTGAAAATATCGACAGTGAGTACAGCCTGCATGCCCTTCATCAAGAGAAATGATAGAACATTTAAGCTGACTGATGTATCACCTGAGCACTGTCCTCCAGGGGAGTTCATTAGGGAAATCCCATTACCAACTCGGATTCCAGATGATGCTAAGCTAGAAGCCTATGGAGATGAAACAGGAACAGGACTTGAGATCATGGTGCCAAAACACCGTGTGGGGCCAGAAGAACACGAGGTCCGTGTTTGCCTTCGCCCTCATCTTGGAGTGGGCGTACTTATGTTGTCTTAGAGCAAGGTGTTGGTAGAAGCAATGTAAAATAATTGAGATGCTGATGATCCATTTTCTTGTATTCAAACTGACAAACAACTTGTTAATTTATGAGATTATACTCACATTTTTGCTGACCAAGATTTACACAAACTCAGTTTAATTCCTTTCTTGTACTGCAACAAAGTAGATTCAGCCTATTTTCTGAACTTCAAAGGTTGAAGTTATGTGGTTACTGGCAAGGAAGGTCCGTTCCCTGTGTTTCTTTCGATAGTATTCTTAGCATGGGATAACTGGTTCTTTACTTAACCCTCCCCTTCACAATTTCTTTATTTCTTTGAGCTCTTCTTTACATTAAAACGGGATAATGCTAAGAAATTCTATGGGTTTCATGCATTTTGGATTATGAGACTTGGAAATCCATTAATTTCAGATCTTTGCAATTTCTGTATTCTTGCATGTGCTATAATTTGAGATGTTTATGTCAGCTTTTTTTAATTTTGGTTTCAGATGAAATCACAAGTTTTCTTGATTTGATTTACGCATTAAGTTGTTTAAATGTTTTCATCTGGACATGTATGTTTGGATCTGAGATGCTTTTCAAATTATATATATAATGACCTTTCGTTTTTCGTTTTTCGTTTTGATTTTGTAATATCTGAATAAAAAAGATATGGGGGTTTAAAACTCATTTTGTTTTGTTTCTTGTGTTAGGAAGGATCAGTTCAGCTCCAGAAAATGTGTTAAAAGAATCAGACCCCAGTCCTTCACACTCCCTCTTAATACTGCAAAGAAGATAGTCCAAATAATTATGATTACCTTCACAATTCAACTTTTAGGCTTCCAATCTCTGGATGCGATTAATTTTATCATTTCAGGTTTTCCAAATCCTTTCATTTTGATGCCAGTTTCGCAAGTATCACATTTTTCTCTTAATCTCTCCCAAAAATCAAATTATTTGGGTAATATATTTTTTAAAAAACATTTTTCTAATAAATAATCCATTTTTTAGGAAGAGAGAGAGAGAAAAAAAAAAAAAAAAGAAAAAAAAGGTTGCATCTTTAAGATATTATGCATCCTGCCGAAAGCTCAATAGAAATAGTTTTGCGAATTTGAGTCGTGGAAGTACGTTATGCAACAGAAAACGATGGGAAATTTTTACCATGCAAAAACTATTAAAAGGATAACATTGACCATCTAAAGCTCACACTTATGTATCTAAAACGGCAGGCTCCAAAGGCAGAACAAGAACACAAAGCAAAAGGACATTAACCCAACTGCACCAAGCATAAGTTTTTACTCATTGCACATCTCAATCCACCTCCTCAATCTTGGGCCCAGCACCGGTTCCTGGACCAGAAGATGGACCGTCCTCATCCATGGCACCACCCATGTCACCACCAGCGCCCTGGTACATCTTGGCAATGATCGGGTTGCAGATACTTTCCAGCTCCTTCATCTTGTCTTCAAACTCATCCGTCTCAGCTAGCTGGTTTCCATCGAGCCACTGGATGGCCTCGTCAACTGCATCTTCTATCTTTTTCTTGTCTGCCGGAGGAAGTTTCGCACTGATCTTCTCATCCTTGATTGTGTTTCTCATGTTGTAAGCATAATTCTCTAAAGCATTCTTGGCCTCAACCTTCTTCTTATGCTCCTCGTCCTCGGACTTGTACCTCTCTGCCTCCTGTACTATCTTTTCAATCTCCTCTTTGGATAGCCTGCCCTTGTCATTAGTAATGGTAATCTTGTTCTTTTGCCCAGTAGTTTTATCCTCAGCCGACACATTCAAAATACCATTAGCATCAATGTCAAAGCAGACATTGATTTGTGGAACACCTCTAGGTGCAGGAGGAATGCCTGAAAGCTCAAACTTGCCTAGCAAATTGTTGTCCCGGGTTCTAGTTCTCTCACCCTCGTATACTTGAATCAACACTCCAGGCTGATTATCAGAGTAGGTGGAGAACACTTGCTCCTTCTTGGTTGGGATGGTGGTGTTTCTTGGAATCAATACAGTCATGACTCCACCAGCGGTTTCTAAACCGAGGGATAGTGGAGTAACATCAAGCAATAGAAGGTCCTGTACCTTCTCATTGCCCTCACCACTTAGAATAGCAGCCTGAACTGCAGCACCATATGCAACAGCTTCATCAGGATTGATGCTCTTGCATAACTCTTTACCATTGAAGAAATCCTGCAATAATTGTTGAACCTTGGGAATCCTAGTAGACCCACCAACAAGAACCACATCATGAACATTGCTCTTATCCATCTTCGCATCCCTCAAGCACTTCTCTACTGGCTCCATACATTTTCTGAACAAATCCATGTTAAGCTCTTCAAATCTAGCTCGGGTAATAGTTGTGTAAAAATCAACACCCTCATACAAAGAATCAATCTCAATTGTAGTTTGAGCAGTAGATGAGAGGGTTCTCTTAGCCCTCTCACAGGCAGTCCTCAATCTCCTCAATGCTCTTGGGTTACCACTAATATCCTTCTTATGCTTTCTCTTAAATTCCGTCACAAAGTGATTCACCATCCTATTATCAAAATCTTCACCTCCTAAATGAGTATCTCCTGCTGTGGATTTCACCTCAAAAATACCCTCTTCAATGGTGAGAAGAGAGACATCAAAAGTGCCACCACCAAGATCAAAGATAAGCACATTCTTTTCACCAGAACTACCGGCTTTTTTATCAAGTCCATAAGCAATGGCTGCAGCAGTAGGCTCATTGATGATACGCATCACATTGAGGCCGGCAATGACACCAGCGTCCTTTGTGGCTTGACGCTGCGAATCGTTGAAGTAGGCAGGAACTGTAACAACAGCATTCTTAATAGTGCTGCCAAGGTATGCTTCGGCAATTTCTTTCATCTTTACAAGTACCATCGAGGAGATCTCCTCGGCTGCAAATTGCTTCTCTTCACCCTTATAGGTGACAACTATCATAGGCTTGTCACCTGGGCCAGGAATAACCTTGAAGGGCCATAGTTTCATATCGCTTTGCACTGAGGGATCGCTGTATCGCCTTCCAATCAACCTCTTAGCATCTGTATTAAGACCAAGAATCAATAATTACATTAAAAGACAAATTTCAAACTTTAAAAACAATTTGCAAAGAAATTCCAAACTTTTTGCTGACAAAAAAGAAATTTAATATACTTCGAACCTTTCTCTCCATAGTTTTATTTTGTTCAATTTCTGATGTTTCGTATATAACAAACAGAACAATGGCATAACCCACAGGAAAATAATACAGTTCTATCAGAAACAAACCGAACAATTCCATAATCATCAGAACGATCAATAAATATAATTACAATTGCTTTTATTTTTTGGCCCCTCAACAATATTTTTCTATGAATTTCTAATATCCAGAACATAACAAACAAAATATATAGTTTTCGCAGGAACAAATAGGATTATTCCAATATCATCAGAACAATACAGAAAAAAAGAAAAAGATAATCTCCAGGAAAAATCACTTGCAATTCATCAGCAATAAACAATTAAGAAACGGTTAACTTACCGAAAACAGTATTGATGGGGTTCATGGCAACCTGATTCTTGGCCGCATCACCGATCAAACGTTCAGTATCGGTGAACGCAACGTAAGACGGTGTCGTTCTGTTCCCCTGATCATTAGCTATGATCTCAACACGATCATGCTGCCAAACACCCACACAAGAATAAGTAGTTCCAAGGTCAATTCCAATCGCAGGACCTTCTCCTTTACCAGCCATCTAGCTACTCAAGAAACACGAAAATTCTCTCAGAAACAACAAAAATCTAAACAAAGAAGATAACTCCGCGGAGTAAGTTCAATGTTACACTTCTGTTTGAGTTGATTGAAAACAGAAAATGAGCGCTGATTTTATTA